>JABCIY010000031.1:0-539332 GCA_014298035.1 Pseudocercospora fuligena
TACTTTTAGTAAATATATTGTTTTATATCTACTTAGTACAATTCTAGATCTTTCTTATATATAGTAGCTATAAATACCTAAGTTAGTATTATACCTTACTATTAGTATAAATGTCTCCTAAAAATCTATCCTAAATTCCTAGAAAAAAAACCCTTATAACTAGTCTTACTTTAAACTTATTAATTACTCTACTAATTAGTCTCTTTATATTAAATACCTATTTTGAGATAACTAGGTTTACTCCTTTTAGTAGAACTACCTAATCCTAGATATAGTTACTTCTAAGTATAATTAGTTTTTTCTAGATTGCCTCTTCCTATATATAATCCTATTTTAGATCTTATATTGCCTCTTAGTAGGTTCTTAGAATTGAATCTCCTATCTTTTATTAATCCCTAGTATAAAAGTAGGGAATACACCTTATAAATATACTCTAGAAGTTTATCTACCTAATCTATACTTAGATCTAGATCTTTTATTAGGTAGATAAAGGCTCTATAATATTTAGCCTTAGGAAATTATTATCCTCTAATTCTCTTAGTCTCTTCTATATAGTTAATCTTATAATTATACTATAACTCTTTCTTCTCTTAACCCTTTATTAGAGATTAATCTTTCTTCTCTTTAAATTCCCCTCCTAAGTATAGACATTCTAGTTGTCTTACTAAGGTTCCTCTTAGCTCTAATTTAGAGCCTACTATTTATATTTTTCTTTTTCTTCTTCTAGATTATCTATTACCTAATATTAGTCCTTATTCCTTTAGTAGTAGAGGTAGCTAAACTTATAGTAGTTTTAGATCTAGTTTCTCCTTTCTTACTAGTCTACTAACTAGGTTCTAGCTAGAGTATAGCTTAGCTAGTTAAGTCTAGGAATATTTAAAGTTATATCCCCTCCTTTCTTATCCTTAAACTAGATAGTATTATTATATACTCTTATAGCCTTTATATTAGGCTCCTAGAATAGCTATATCTTAGATATATTAGGTATATATTTAATAAATATAGTATCCTTTCCTCTATTTATTAGTTTATCTAACCTTATTCTAACTAGTTAAGATTTAGTATCTATATATATAACTACTCTATATCCCTAAACCTTAAAGTATAATATAGAAGGTTTCTTTCTAGTAAAGGCTTTATTAGGTAAAACCTTAAGTCTATCTATATCTAGCCTATTTAGAAGGGCATTTCTTATAATAGTATAGGTATCTAATACTTCTAGCTAGAATTTAACTAGTATATTTAATTCCTTAAGTATTGCTTTAATATATTCCTTAGATATCTAGATTAACCTTTCTATAACTCTATTTTAGATTAAGTTATATACTTTAGTTATATAGTAGGAGATTCTAGATTCCTTCTCCTACTACTTAAGTAATATAAGCAATTCTCTTGCCCTATTACTTCTTACTACCTAAAGCGGATTCCCTAATTATAGTTTAGCTTTTCTTTTCTATTCCTATAGTATATCTACTATATCTTCTCTTAACTTTAATAGGAATACTTACTTCTTTCTTAAGAAGTTATTAATAATCTTAAGCTACTATTTGAAACCTAGCCTTAAGATAGGTAAAGGTCTATAGATATTAACTAAAATAAGGGAAAGTCTAGCTAGCTTTCTCTCTATTTCCTTTCCTCTATATTTCTTTATTTTAGCTAAAAAATATACTCTATAGGGCTAGTATCTTATAGGGATAGGAATTTTTCCTTTAGGTTAGTAACTTTATAAAGGTCTCTTAGAAGTCCTTCTCTAAAGTATCTAACTCTTCTATACTATAGCTCCTACTAATCCTAATTAGTCTAGGCTATAAAGGTATAGGTATTATTTTTTATTAAATCCTAGGAAATGTACTAGTATATAAGTTTATCTAGAGTCTTAGCTATTTTCTTTAATAAATAGTACTCCTCCTAAAAGCCTTATCTAGACAACTAGCTTCCTATTAGGTAAATAAAGTATAAATTTTAGTAGTTAAATACTAAACTACTTACTAAATTAGTTCTAAGAGACAAGATTAACTCTAAGCCTAGGTATAAAGAGAATACCTTTTAATATAATCTTTTTCCTCTCCTCCTATCTATAACTATACTCCTAATATATATAGCTATTAGATAGCTATTTCTAACCTTAATCTACTTCTTCCTTTTAAGAGGTTTTATATCTCTAAAGAGTAATTCCTAGTTAGTTATATAGGTAGAAGTATAAGAGTTAAGTAGCTATTTAGATAGCCTATACTTGCCTTTTGCTTTAATAGTTAAATAAGCTATCTTATCTATATCTTCCTCCTTAGAGGGAGAAGATAGTTTAGAGGGTACCTCTATATCTTATACTATATAGGCCTTTTTAGAAGATAGTTTCCTAGTCCTCTTTTCTAGGGATTGTATTCTTAGGCTTAGTTTCTTTACTATTTCTTTAAGTTGCTCTTTATCTAGTAAAGATCCCCTCCTAGCTCTAGATAGGGATTGTTTCTTTACTATCCTATAGCTCTACTTTAGCTTAATAGCTACTTTTGCCTTATCTAGGTTGGGGCATTCTCTAATCTAGTACTTTCCTTTATATAGGAAATATAATAAATCCCTACCTACCTAATTTCTTTTCTTAGTAAATATAGCTATCTCCTATCTTATTATCTATTCCTATTTTTCTCTTAGGATACTAAGAATATCTTATAGGCTTAGGTCCTATCTTAGATCTATTCTATTCCTAATAGTACTAAATAATTCTAGAAGGGCTACTAGAAGCTATTAAATCCTTCTCTTCTTAGTCTTAATTTCCTTAAACTATAGAGAGATTAATACTACCTTCCTAGCTATACTACTTAGGCTTTACTATACTTTATTAATTGTTTAGCCTTCTTCTATACTAAAATTAGTATACTATTAGAGTAAGCTTCTTTCTATTACCTAAAGCTTCCTCTTATATTTTCCTTTTACCTATATCTATAGATACCTTATATATTTAAGCTCTTAATATTTATCCTAGTTATCTTCTAAAATATAGATAAACATTTTATATAATACTATTATATTATAAACCTTATAACTTACTCTTCTAATTAACTAGTCTAGTAATTCTAATAATATTATTAAGATATACTTAGATAGTATAGATACTAGGATACTAAGGACTGTTTTATCTAGTACCTATTTAATCTTTAGCTTTATTAGGTATATCCTAATTATCTTAAACTATAATTTATAATTCTCTCTTATTAAGATTAGTATAGCCCTTCTTTTACTAATTCCTCCTTCTTAATCTATAATTTCTTCTATAAATTAAATCTAAACAAACTCTAGAAACAAGCTCTTTCTTTAGTCTAAAAATAATAGTTTCTAGATAGCTGTCTTCCTTAGTTATAGATCCCTAGCTCTACTAAGCCTCTTAGTTTTAAAGGTTACTAAAAACTTAGTATAGATTCCTACTCTATAGGGCTAATAACTTCCTTAAGTCCTTCCTAACTATTATAACCTATAGGTTAGGGTATTAGTAGTACTAAGTACTAAATCTAAGGCTTATCTAATAGTACTTAAGACCTAGGCTTATCTATTCCCTTTATACTCTAAGCGATCCGATACGCTTTAAGTAAGTATACCTTACTAGGTTCTTTTATAGCTTATATATATAGAGCTTCTTTATATAATATATATAGGTCTACCTCGAGTCTCCCTCTCCTATTTTGCCTCTTCCTTCTAGGACTAGACTTATAGGTTTAGGAGTAACCTATACTACTTTAGTCTTCTATCTTATAGTTACAAATCCGGGCTTATAACCTATCGAGCTAAGGAGGGCCGATAGGTATAAATAGATTATAAACTATAATAGAAGCTATAAGGAATAGTAGGGTCTAAAGTAGGAATAGTAAGTATATTATTATTTATAGGTTGGAGCTAAACCTAAAAGATATTAGCTTAGACTAGTTATATAACTATTATTATATAATCTAGTCTGCCTTAGTATCCCTTACTAGGTTACTAACTAGACTATATATTCTAATAATTCTAAACTTTATAAGGTTTTCCTAGATATAGTACTCTTAGTCTAGCTTTAAAGTACTATTCTTTCTATCTCTAGTAAGCTTTATCCTAAGAATTTTAGTTAGTTTACCTAGGTCTTTAATTTTAAATACCTTATCTAGTTCCTTCTTAAATTAAAGAATATCTTCTAGCTTTAATACTATAATAGGAATATTATCTATATAAGTTAAAACTATTAGATTTCTCTCTTTATAGATAAGTAAATATAGGTCTACTTTTAACTAGTAGAATCCTATTCTTTCTAGCTTTAAGATATATAGCTTATTCTAGTCTCTTATAACTTATTTTAGGCTATATAAGCTTCTTAGGATTTTTAGGGCTATATCTTTTAGAATTTCTACTTCTAGTAGAAGAATTATAAAGATATCTTCTTATAGAGTACTTTTAGTAAATATATTATTTATATCTATCTAGTATAATTCTAGATCCTTCTTATATATAGTAGCTATAAATATCCTAAGTATATTATATCTAACTATTAGTATAAATATCTTCTAGAAATCTATCCTAAACTTCTAAGAAAATCCTTTTATAACTAGTCTTACCTTAAACTTATTAATTACTCTACTAATTAGTCTCTTTATATTAAATACCTATTTTAAAGTAACTAGGTTTACTCCCTTTAGTAGGACTATCTAATCCTAGATATAGTTACTCTTAAGTATAATTAGTTCTTTCTAGATTACCTCTTCCTATATATAATCCTATTTTAGATCTTATATTATCTTTTAGTAGGTTCTTAGAATTAGAACCTCCTATCTTTATATAATCCTTAGTATAAAAGTAGGGAATATAATCTTATAAATATATTCTAGAAGTTTATCTATCTAATCTATACTTAGATTTAGATCTTTTATTAGGTAGATAAAGGCTCTATAATATTTAGCTTTAGGGAAATTATTATCCTCTAATTCTCTTAGTCTCTTCTATATAGTTAATCTTATAATTATACTATAAACTCTTTCTTTTCTTAATCCTTTATTAAAGATTAATCTTTTTCTCTTTAAAATCCTCTCCTAAGTATAGATATTCTAGTTATCTTACTAAAGTTCCTCTTAGCTTTAATTTAGAGTCTACTATTTATAATTTTCTTTTTCTTCTTCTAGATTATCTATTACCTAATATTAGTTCTTATCCTTTAGTAGTAGAGATAGCTAAATTTATAGTAGTTTTAGATCTAGTTTCTCCTTTCTTATTAGCCTACTAACTAGATTTCTAACTAGAGCTTAGCTTAGCTAGTTAAGTCTAGGAATATTTAAAGTTATATCCCCTTCTTTCTTATTCTTAAACTAGATAGTATTATTATAAGCTTTTATAGTCTTTATATTAGGCTCTTATAATAACTATATTTTAGATATATTAGATATATAGCTAATAAATATAGTATCTTTTCTCCTATTTATTAGCTTATCTAATCTTATTCTAACTAGCTAAGATTTAGTATCTATATATATAACTACTCTATATCCTTAAACCTTAAAGTATAATATAGAAGGTCTCTTTCTAGTAAAAGCTTTATTAGGTAAAACTTTAAACCTATTAATATCTAGCCTATTTAGAAAGGTATTTCTTATAATAGTATAGGTATTTAATACTTCTAGCTAGAATTTAACTAGTATATTTAACTCTTTAAGTATTATTCTAATATATTCCTTAGATATCTAGATAGATCTTTCTATAATTCTATTTTAGATTAAATTATATACTTTAGTTATATAGTAGAAGATTCTAAATTCCTTCTCCTATTATTTAAGTAATATAAGTAATTCTCTTATCCTATTACTTCTTACTATTTAAAGCTAATTCCCTAATTATAGTTTAGCTTTTCTTTTTTATTCCTATAGTATATCTACTATATCTTCTCTTAATTTTAATAGAAATATCTACTTCTTTCTAGAAAAGTTATTAATAATCTTAAGCTACTATTTAAAACCTAGCCTTAATATAGATAGTAGTCTATAGATATTAATTAAGATAAGGGAAAGTCTAGTAGGCTTTCTCTTAGTCTCCTTTCCTCTATATTTCTTTATCTTAACTAGAGAATATACTCTATAAGACTAATACTTTATAGGGATAGGAATTCTTTCCTTTAGATTAGTAACTTTATAAAGATCCTTTAGTAGTACTTCTTTAAAGTATCTAACTCTTCTATACTATAGCTCCTACTAATCCTAGTTAGTCTAGACTATAAAGATATAGATATTATTATTTATTAGGTCCTAGGGAATATATATAAATATAAGTTTATCTAGATCTTAGCTAATTTCTTTAATAAATAGTACTCCTTCTAAAAGCTTTATCTAGATAATTAGCTTTCTATTAGATAAGTAAAGTATAAATTTTAGTAGTTAGATACTAAACTACTTACTAAATTAGTTCTAAGAAATAAGATTAACTCTAAGTCTAGATATAAAGAGAATACTTTTTAGTATAATCTACTTATCCCTCCTTCTATCTATAACTATACTTCTAATATATATAGCTATTAAATAGTTATCTCTAACCTTAATCTACTTCTTCTTTTTAAGAGGTTTTATATCTCTAAAGAGTAATTCTTAGTTAGTTATATAGATAGAAGTATAAGAGTTAAGTAGCTATTTAGATAGCTTATACTTATCTTTTACTTTAATAGTTAAATAAGCTATCTTATCTATATCTTTCTCTTTAGAAAGAGAAAATAGTTTAGAGAGTACCTCTATATTTTATACTATATAAGCTTTCTTAGAAGATAGTTTCCTAGTCCTCTTTTCTAGAAATTATATTCTTAGACTTAGTTTCTTTACTATTTCTTTAAGTTGCTCTTTATCTAGTAAAGATCCCCTCCTAGCTCTAGATAGGGATTGTTTCTTTACTATCCTATAGCTCTACTTTAGCTTAATAGCTACTTTTGCCTTATCTAGGTTGGGGCATTCTCTAATCTAGTACTTTCCTTTATATAGGAAATATAATAAATCCCTACCTACCTAATTTCTTTTCTTAGTAAATATAGCTATCTCCTATCTTATTATCTATTCCTATTTTTCTCTTAGGATACTAAGAATATCTTATAGGCTTAGGTCCTATCTTAGATCTATTCTATTCCTAATAGTACTAAATAATTCTAGAAGGGCTACTAGAAGCTATTAAATCCTTCTCTTCTTAGTCTTAATTTCCTTAAACTATAGAGAGATTAATACTACCTTCCTAGCTATATTATTTAGGCTTTACTATATTTTATTAACTATTTAGTCTTTTTCTATACTAAAATTAGTATACTATTAGAATAAGTTTCTTCTTATTACTTAAAGCTTTCTCTTATATTTTCCTTTTACTTATATCTATAGATATCTTATATATTTAAGCTCTTAATATTTATTCTAGTTATCTTCTAAAATATAGATTAATATTTTATATAATATTATTATATTATAAACCTTATAACTTACTCTTCTAATTAACTAGTCTAGTAATTCTAATAATATTATTAAGATATACTTAGATAATATAGATACTAGGATACTAAGGACTACTTTATCTAGTACCTATTTAACCTTTAGCTTTATTAGGTATATCCTAATTATCTTAAACTATAATTTATAATTCTCTCTTATTAAGATTAGTCTAGCCCTTCTCTTACTAATTCCTTCTTTTTAATCTATAATTTCTTCTATAAATTAAATCTAAATAAACTCTAGAAATAAGCTCTTTCTTTAGTCTAAAAATAATAGTTTCTAGATAGCTATCTTCCTTAGTTATAGATTCCTAGCTTCTATAGAGCTAATAACTTCCTTAAGTCTTTTCTAACTATTATAATCTATAGATTAGGATATTAGTAGTACTAGATACTAAATCTAAGGCTTATCTAAAGGTACTTAAAACTTAGACTTATCTATTCCCTTTATATATTCTAAGTATACCTTACTAGGTTCTTTTATAGCTTATATATATAGGGCTTCTTTATATAATATATATAGGTCTATCTTAAGTCTTCCTCTTCTATTTTACCTCTTCCTTCTAGAACTAGACTTATAGGATTAGGAGTAACCTATACTACTTTAGTCTTTCTATCTTATAGTTATAAATCCGGTCTTATAACCTATCGAGCTAAGAAGAGCTAATAGGTATAAATAGATTATAAACTATAATAGAAGCTATAAGGAATAGTAGAGGCTAAAGTAGGAATAGTAAGTATATTATTCTTCTATAGATTAGAGCTAAACCTAAAAGATATTAGCTTAGATAAGTTATATAATTATTATTATATAATTTAGCCTACCTTAGTATCTTCTACTAGGTTACTAACTAGACTATATATTCTAATATAACCTAGTATAAATACTAGTATTATATTAGCCGATAACTTCTTCTCTTCTAGCTTTATTACTATAATATCTAGTACTAACTAAACTAAAGGATACTAGTATACTATAGACTATAAAAATAGACTAGGCTATACTATCTATTCTATAGCTAGAGGATTACTATACTAGAGCTAGCCTTTAGTATTATACTAAGGATTCGGTCTATCTCCTTTAATACTAGTATAGTTTCTTTAGCTCTACTCCTTCTAATAAGTATCTATACTAAGCTTCGTATCGAAGATAATAGCTATTCTAAACTTCTACTTAAGTAAAAGTAGTATCTTATATAATCTCGGCCTTATCTAATTAAGCTATCTTATATATAATAAATCTACTTAATTACTAGGTCCTAGAGATCTACTATAGTAGAGTCTCCTATTCTCTTCTTTATAGTAGAATCCTCTAGCTATTAGATTCTCTATTACTAGATAGTTAACTTATAGATAGATTATATCTCTATAATCGAAGTATTTACTAACTATCTATAGAGTAATATTATTCTAAATATTATATATATTAATCTTATCTATAGTTAGTATATTACTCTATAGCTATATAATAGAAACTACTTCTACTATATTAACTTATAGTATTCTAGGTACTCTATACTACTAAACTATCGACGGCTATATAGATATAGCTATAGTATTATCTAGATCTCTAGTATAGAAGTAGAGTATTATCTTATCTAACCTCTTACTAATCTCTTCTATTTACTACTATATATTTATCTATAGAGCTAGTAACTTATTTCTCTTAGTAGGAGCTCTTCGTTCTATATCCTATCTTAACTCTTAGATATAAGTATTAGCTACCTTCCCTCCTTCTAATAATATATATACCTATCTACTCTTAATAAGATATCTAGCTAAGTTAAAGATCTTATTAAAGTCCTAGTATATCGATAGGTCTTATAGATATAACTCGTATCTCTTATATAGTCTTCTAGAGTAGGATACTAGTAACTCTATAAGGAATAGCTAGATTTATTTAACTACTAATAGATCTTCTAGTAGTATCTTACTTAGAGTACTTCTATACTTATAGTAGTAGTCCTTAATATTATCCTTCTTATCTCTTCTCTAGGAGTATAGATCTCTTAGCTATATAATCCTACCTACTTCTTAGTAGATATTATACTAGTAATACTCTATTAATATAGCCTTCTTTAACTTTTCCTAGTTAGCTAGATTTTTAAATCTAGTTAAGGTCTTAATATTACCTTATACTAGTATATCGTAGTTTATTCGAAAGCGACGATATAAGATATCTCTATATATTAAGCTATATTCGATAATATAATTCTCGAACTACTTAACGAACTTAGTAGTATTATTCCTATTAAAGAGTAGATTCTTAGGACTACTAGACTATAGTAGTTTTAGTTATAACTAGCTTATTAGCCTTAAGAAGTTATTCTAGTTTACTATAATAATATTCGTTAGTTCTAGAACTAGTACTTCTAGCTATCTAGATAGACTCTTATATAACGATATCTCTTTAGTAGATATCTTCTTAGATATAGAGAATTCTAGTATAGGGAACCTCTCTAGAGAGGCCTCTAAACTATTATCGTTATCGTATAGTATACTAATATATAGATACTCTAGATAATCGGATAACGAAGATATATTATAACGAAGTCGTCCTCTTAAAAAGTAACTTTACTAGTTTAATAGATTAGTACTAAAAAATCGTTATATATTACTATTCTACTAATCTAGGAACTCTTCTAAGTTAAGATACGATACGATATCTAATATAGATAGTAAATAAGAGGTAGTTATATATAGGAGTTCTAGGAATCTCGAATATCTCTATATTTAAGATCTTCCTTCTACTATATATATACTATCTAAGTAAGAATCGAAAAATCTATCTAAATAGTACTTAAAAGCGTACTATACTATCTTTCTAAAAGGCGGATAGTATACTAATTCTTCCTTCTCTAGGATTATAACTTCTAGATAGCTATCTTCTAGCTAGAGACTAGGATTTACTCTAGGTAAGCTAGATCTCTTCTAGCTAGAGCTAGATATTTATAATAAATCTCCGTTCCTAGACTAGTCTTATAAGTATCGTAATCTAGAAACGATATATATAATATCGTAGCCCTCTTACCTTTAGAAAATATTATTAAAATAGTCTTTAGTAAAGACTAAGAGTATCTATAAAAGCGACGTTCCTATTTATCGAGAAGTAGAACTATACTCTTTTCTAGTATACTAGAAAGTAGTACTCTCGTCTATCTAAGGAATAGAACTATATCCTTAGAATAGGGATATATCTATTCTAGATTATATCTAGGTCGTAAATATTATAGGCCTCTCGCTTTTAGAAGATACTATTAAAGCTACCTTTAGTAAAAGACTAGAAGTACCTATTTATACTAGAAGATAATACTTATATTCGATAAGAAATAGGACTATACTCTCTTCTAGTATACTAGAAAGTAGTACTTCTATCTATAGGAATAGGACTACGTTCCTTAACTAAAATATTAAACTACTATACTTTCTATACTATCTACTAATCTATAGTAGACTAGATAGTATTTATTATTCGGAAAACTCTCTAACTAGATAACTCGTATTAAACCTAGAAACTAATTAACTATATATAGGATATCTTTATAGTAGGTAAGATTAGGTATCGATTAGAGTACTTATATACTAGATATCTATCCGAATTATACTAAATAGAGAGCTAATAACTCCTATTCTATTTTACTAAGTATACTAATAGATTTATACTACTATCTACTAGTCTAGCTAATACTATCTAGTTCTATCTCTTATACCTAAATCTATCGCTAGTCTTATATATAAGAGTACTCTATCTTCGGCTCTAGTTATTAGCCCTAACCTATATAACCCTAGAATAGGTAGGTATATAGAAAGGGCTAGTAGTAGGACTAAGCTAGATTAGATTATCCTACTAGATATAGGTAGAAATAGATAGATCTTATATATATAGTAGTTAGATATAGATAGTAGGATATAGATATCGAATACGTAGAATCTCTTAGAAAATATAACTAAATTCTATTACTACTAGTCGTATTACTATCTTACTAGTATCGTTACTATATCTAATCTAAAGTCTAAAACTATATATAAAAGTAATACTATAAAAACCTAATTAGCTACTAGCTAATACTAGTTATTTAGGTACGTATATAGAAGCCGATATCGCTTATAGAGAGTTAGAAGTAGCTTAGTAAAGAATATATATATATATAGTATTATTATCTAGATCTATATATATATAGAGATCTAGGTAGTATAGCTCTCGTCTTAGTTATATATATACGCTAGGCGAGGCTAAATCTATTCTCTATACTATAGTCTATCTATCTTCTAATCCTATATATACTTCTATAGATCGAGAGTAAAGGTCGATACTAGCTCTTATTAGTATCTTATCGATACTCTAAATAGTTATCTATCCTAGTCTAGTATTATATATCTATAATCTTACTCTAGTCGTACCCGTAGATTAGCTACGACTAAGTAGAAGTTAATATATTAGTCGAGACCTAATAGTTCTTAAATTATAGACTATAAGTATTCTTTAGATAATATTACTTAGATCTAGTCTCTCTATATCCTAATATTTTTACTTATTATTAGTATTAATATATCTTATATAAGATCTATAAATCGGATATATAGATTCTTACTCTAAGGAAGGTCGTATATCTACGTATTATATATATAAGAGCGTTATATAGTTCTTATAATTCTTATAATTCTTATAGTTTAGTAGTTTATAAAGGTCGCGTTTATATTTAAATATAGGGTCGTTACTATTATAGAAGTAGTTATTATTATTATAAAAGTCGGTAGATACGGTAGGTATAGTCTTAGTAGCCTAAGGCTTTATATATATAATAACTTCTTCTTTTCTAACTAATAAGAGGCTTCGCTATAATTTATATAGGTATATTTCTTCTACCTAACCCCTTCCGCTACTTACCTAACTTAAACAATACTTAATAATAACAATAATATAGTATCTAAGTTAGACTCTCCGAGTCTAACCGTTCTTTTATACTCGCTTCTAGAAATTTAGACGTACGGCTACGCATTCTCGTCGCAAGCTCCTCGAATACTCCGCCTCCCGCCTAAATTTCTTCTAGCTTCGCTGGAATGAGACATGGACGTCCTCATTGATCCATGTCGACATTGAGCTGACTCTAACTGGACAATTTCGGTACAGAGACGGAATAAACTTGCGGCATCAACGACAATCATTCTTGGCTCAATGGTTTAGTTGTCAGTCATTCAATTTGAATGCATACGCCTGCCGTACAAGTGATGTATTTCAGATGTTATACCATACATTGAAAAGATGAGCTTCATCGACGGGCTGCCTTTGAGCCGAGGGCGATTGTTTTGTTCTTCTATTTTTTTGGCTCCAGAATACGAACTTCTGGCTAGAAGTACAAGAACATTGTTCGACACTTCTGACGATCATTCTTGGCTCGATGGCTCAGTCGTAAGTCATTCAATCGAATCTCAACAGATGCTTCAATGCTGGATCCGCTGATAACCTTTTGAATCAATCGGTTACATCGACGATTAACATCGTCAACACCCAGCAATGAGAACTCCAAGCTCAAAGAAAGAATCCCATTCCCAACGCCGCCATCCCACCAATGGTCCATCCAGCGACCTCATGTTTGAACCCAGCATTCGTCGTCTGCTGAGCAGGCGTATACGATGGAAGCGTAGCGTTGGTCTCATTCGAAGTCGTGGAACTCGGGTAAGCGGGAATAGTCGGCAAGATTGTCACATCGATCGATGAAGACGCAGACGTCGAATAAACTGGTGGCGAGTAAGAAGTTGGCTCCACGTACTTCGAAGAGAACGACGAGGAGTATGGAGTCGGCGCTGGCTCAATGATCGTAGATGTTGACTCGTAGGCAGAAGGGGTGAACGTTGGCTCAACCTCCTCAGACGTCGTCGTCTCATAAGGTGTCGGCTCAGGAACAACAGAACTCGAAGTCGATGTCTCGAAGTAGTCTCCAGCCAAAGTTCCAATCGTCCTAACAGCACCACATTCCTCCAAGCTCAGTCCTTCATCGCAGCATCCTGCGTTGGAGCAATATGAGTTCGCAGGACAGTACGCTGTTACTGCGCGTTAGCGAGCAGCTTCGTCCTTCTTCCTCGGGCGACTTACTCCCATCCTCACAGCATGTCTCGCCCTTCGTAGGGTTGAAGCAATGCCCTTCACTGACACATTGTCTGGAACCTTCTCCACAGATGTATTCGCAAGGGTTAGGTTCCGTGGATGGCGCGGAGCCAAAGCAGGTGGTAATAGGGATAGCTTGGCGGCCGACGAGTTGGTTGAAGGTTGAAGCGCGGAGGTTCAGGACTGCTGAGGCTGTGGTTGCTGAAAGGAATATGGCAAGGAATGAGGAATGCATTATTGATCAGTTGGAGAGGGAGGAATGGTTGACTGGGCTTTGTCCTTTGATTCGGAGACCATGGCTGCCATGATATCCTTCAAAGACGTGGTAGCCACCTGTCTCAGGAGACGAAGTATTGAGGCTCGAAGCGAGCTGAATGTGAGAAGTGCTTGGCATTAGCGGTCTGTACAACTGTGGCGTTCAGGCTGAGGACGAATTGGAAGGAGAAGTTCTCCTGCCAAGAAGGTGCAGCATGGTGAAACAATATTATGGCATGATCGAGGCGGCGTTCCTGCATGTATTCGACTAGAAGCACAGAAGTAGGTACTAGTGGAAATTGCTGGAACGTGGTTCTTCTCATGCTGGTGCTTGGCATGGTCGAATGTGGTCGACGTTGGGCTTGATGAGGAACTTATTGAGGTAGCGTAGAGTCGTTGACTGGACGGTGTTGACATTGAATTGGTCTCCTTCGGTACTGCCTGAAGTTGATTGCGTTGAGTGTGTCTTCCCTTCGATCATCCGTTCGTTCGGCCAACTGTGGTCTGGCCGATAGGATTGCTGTCGACACCCGCACGACTTTTCGAGTCATTTCATCATGAAGACAATTAGGACTGATTTCGTGTCTGATTACGCTTCTCACGATGTTTATTTGTCGGTCAAATCCGCAAGTCTTATTCTCTTCTCCGTGCAACGCTCGCTTTTCTTCGGTTTCGGATCCCCCAAAAGCTTCTAGCCTTGCGGAACCAGATCTAATTGTTGATGTTTCTCATTGGCCCTTGACCTAATTGACTGGCGTTTGCCCTGAGAGACTTCTTCTCCGTCTCTCTCAAAGCATCAATTGACTTTGCAATACTTTCATTGACATTCCAAGTCAAGTTCTTGACCAGCTCTGTTCGGAAGTTGTCTGTGGCAGGCTTGGCGAGCCCCACCAAGCTGAAAATTCCACCATGTCTGGCTGCCCAACCTTGGCCCATACTTTGCATCTTGCTGATAGCTCTCAAGCTGCATGCCTGCTAGTGTTGGGGACTGAATGGAGCTTTGTATACAAAATGGTCTCGACAACTGTCATCCAATCACAGACGGGCATCTGGCGCAGTAAGTCAACATGGTTCAATCATGTGTTTCTGCCCTGTCTAACAACATCCCAGGTGGTAGCGCGTCCGCTTTGCATCGAGTAAATGGTCGTGCGGAAGGTCTAGGGGTATGTAGTCCCTGATGTTGACGCTTCGCAACGGTGTTCTAACGTCAAATTCAGTTCGATCCCCTAGTTGGTATGTCGATCATTCATCTTCTTCACGGACATGAGTCTAACAACTCTCCAGTCCACAAGCTCAAGCTTGATATTTCTTTTTGCTGTTTCTCTTTTGCTTGAATGCTGCCTGCCGGGTTATGATGTAGAGTTCCACAGAGTTAGACTTTCGCATTGATACACTCGAGATTTCAAGCATTTGATGAGTTGACCGGCCGAGTGCACCAAGGCGAAGACATTCTTTTGCTGTAATTGCTTTCTGCACACTGATGGGTCCAATACCGACCTTAGCGAGACATTCATGGACCCCAGTGGCCCGTGGTCCAACATCACTAGCATCTCCAGTCCAAGATCGCATCCAAAGTAGAGGATCTTCGCAGCCGGAGCGGTCATACAATGTGACAAAGCGACGAAGTAGCCTTGGTTACATTCATGTTTCGATAAGTCCGGCAGCTTGCGAGAGATGAGGTTGCATTGGATTGCATCCGTACTGCTCTCCGACAGGATACGCAGTAATCGTATGTGGCCTGGTAGTAGCGGTTGATATGTGCATCGGACTGATTTCGAACCCTTGAACTGTGTAAAAGGAGGGCTTAGAGTCATGATCATCTCGTGGACTAGGTTTGTTTGCGACCAGAAAATCGTATGATAGCTCACTAAGTGGCACAGCCAAGGCAGAGAGCCGTGCCTCGCCACCAGATTCTGGCCTGAAAATACAACAGGTCCCGGACATCTCGCTGACTACAGGCTGTAAACAACAGGAGCTTCTGGCGTAATGAAAGGTTCCAGGCGGGTTCTATGTCATGGTAGTTTACGAAGCTCTTCAGAAACCTCACAGGGAATGACACCATTGTGCTGCTCAGTGTAGCCGCACTTCAGATCGACGGCCTCGTGTCCAAAGAATGACTGCTCCGAGTTGAAGTATGATTGATGGTGAAAGGAGTGAAGGACGTTGCTCGGTCTCGCTATTCGTGCCAAGACGTTGTTCTGCCGAAATTATACCGGTACGCGACGCCTACGACGCGTCGGCGATTCTTCTCTGTTTATCATGTACCATAGCCATCGACCTCGTCTCTATACTGCCAGATTGTCATCAGTGCAAAGAAGTGCTAGCTACGGATGAAGCGCTGAATGCAGGCTGCGGAACCCTGGGTGTACGATCAGCTCGCTGCAACTGCAAGACCTCACGATCAATGGAGTTCAGGACACCCTCTTCAGACCAGCTCACCTCATGCTCAATACAGATGCTGAGGAGCACGGCCACGGCCTCGAAGATATATGAAGCACGCTGGGCTGCCCAACAACTGGCCTTGATATGTTTGGACTAAGTCTTCTGCATCCCTTGGGTAGCAATTTGCCGCACTGAAATCTGTAAAGGCTCGTGACTTTATAGTTGACATACTGCTAGTATATTCTTCATTATGATGGCTTTCAAAGCGCATGCGGTACGCAGTACAACTTTCGACAAACGTCTTATACATATGTATCAAGCAGCCAAGGGTGCAGTTCCAGAGACTTCTATTGCTGCGGCTAAGATATCTCACTTTGAGGACCAGAGCCTGGAGCTGGGAAATTCTCTTTCCAGATGTTCGCATTCCGCGGTTAAGCTAACGAGATTACATAGACGCGTGAACCACATGGCAGGGACCGCAATGTGTTGTTTTCATTCCAGTGCTGCCAGGCATGGACGACTTGGCAACGTCTCGTTGCTTGCGTACGACATTATCGCTACACGATCACGAACTGCAGTCATTCGTTTTGGCGGCCATTATACAGCATCATCTGGAAATTGTGTCAACCCAACAATCTTGTCGCAAGGATCAATCGCATTGGTCATCAGCAGTGGTATTGGGGGACGAAGGAATCGCGCTCGCTAGAGCGATGCGTTACAACAAGGCGGCCTTTGGGCTCGCAGCCGCAGCTGTCCCATTTGGCGTGCTCTCGGAGCTTGTCACAGTCACAGAATACCCAAGCGCATGCAGTGCCATCTACACCAGCAAATCTGGATCTTCGACAGTGATAGTGTCTACTGTCACAGTCTCCCCAACCCCATTCTCGGATGCTTCCATCAACAATGGCGCAACATTCGCAGTCGAAATCCAGCCAATGGGACAGGCTGCAAAGAAGAGACAAGCGGAGAGCAGAACATACTTGAACGCAGGAGGATATACCACCACCGATCCGAGTCAAGCAGTGCAGTACAGCATTGATGACGGTGTGCTCTCAGCTACAACTGGAGGATCTGTCACTGCAGACCAGAACGATACGAGTATTCCATTCGCGATCTCAACAACCTTGAAGTCTATACGGACACGGTTTTTCTCGCAAAACTTGACGCTCAACTGGAATAATACTGCATTCGAGGGAGGCGCTGCAGAATTCTATATGACACCAGCCTTCAACGGAAGCCAGCAAGTATTTGCGTACCTGAAAGGAGTACAGGTCGCGAACTGGATGCCAGTTCCCTTCGCTCTGAGACCTGCCGGCGGTCTTGTCATTGAGTCTTCGACGTCCATTGGAGCCACATCGATATCAGCATCTGTATCAATGGGAAGCATGACAGAACCAACCGCAAGTGCCACTGCTACAGCCGGATCCAGCATTGTGTCCTCCGGTGTCTCCGCTGGGTCATCGACTGCTGCAAGTGCTTCAGCTACACCGTCCAGCAATGTTTCTCCAGAAGGTCTATGTGGTGCGAACACTGGCTTCAACTGCTACGGCGCACCCAACGGCAATTGTTGCAGTCAGTATGGCTTCTGTGGAGGCAATACCGACCGCGATCAATACTGCGGCCAAGGCTGCCAATCGGCATATGGAGAGTGTGATTCGCCATCAGCAGCAGTTTCCTCTGCGGACGTGATACCGACTCCATCAAGCGGCTCGCTAGTCTGGTCTTCAAGCGTCGCTACGTCGAGTGGCGGTGCAGTAGTTTCGAGCAGTGTTGCAATTTCTTCTGGTGGATCTGGCAACATGACCATGTCTTCTGCCGCCTCAAGCTCTCTTGCTCTCTCAACAGCTGTCTCCCCAACACTCGTTTTGTCCACCAGCAATGGTGTGACCTGGACGAGCACGCCATCTCCGGCTTCGAGCGCAGTAGCTTCGTCTGCCAACACACTTCCGACCATTTCGGACGCCGCCACTCCAATCGGCCCAGGCGGTCCTGGTATTACGCTGACACCATCCTCGACGGCAACCTCGGTATTGAGTGAGACACCATCTTTCTCTTTCATTGAATCTTCGCCGATTCCATCCGACTCCTCGTCTATGTGGTCTTCGTCAGCAAGCAGTGCAGGGTCTAGCATCTCCAGCGCTGCATCAAGCATTCAATCCCAGGTTTCCAGCATTTCCTCCAGCGCTGCTTCGAGCTCATCTAGTGCTGCCTCAAGCGCATCGAGCGCTGCTTCCAGCATTTCGTCGGCTGCTTCAAGCGCCAGCTCCAGCATCTCAAGCGTCTCAAGCGTCTCAAGCGAATCATCAGTCGCTAGCTCTGTATTCTCCAGCGCTGCTTCGTCCCTCTCAAGCGCAGCTTCAAGCGTTGTTGTCCCAACAACTAGCACTGCCGCATCTAGCTCTGCTGCCGCGACAAACACCGGGTCAGCCTTTTGTCCAGCATCCGACGGCACTATTCGTACCTACGACGGCGAGCAATACACCATAGGCTGCGGTTCTGACACTACTGGTATTGGCGTTGGAAGCTACTACTCGACATCGTCCAGCTACGAAGAATGCTTCGCCGTCTGTGAGAGCTACAGTGGCTGCCAGGGTTTCACTTGGTCCGGAGCAAATGGAGCACAGTACGGCATTGGCTCAGGAAATTGCTACTTCAAAGGCATCGGTGTTGACGGCCAACCAATCCAATTCTCTGGATCTGGTGCCAACCCATCTCTCGTCGCTGCAATCAAGGTCATCCAGGAGGAGCCAGCCACATCCAGTGAGGCAGTCAGCTCAACTCCAGCTACAAGCAGCAGTGTCGCTGTATCCTCTCCCGCCGAGACCTCCTCAACCATGATGGCATCATCCTCAACCTCAACGACCTCACTGTTCTTTTTCTCCGAGTCCTCGGTGCCGGCCATAGTGTCCCAGTCAGCACCATATACGAGCCCGCCACCAGTCTCACTCCCATCACCAATCTCCGTTTCGACACCATCGTCCTCTTCTACTACCGATCTTACCAGCAGCATCAGCAGCCCAGCCGAACTACCCACCTCCTCACCCACATCTTCAACACCAACCTCCTCATCCGCAAGCTCCAGCTCATCAAATTACCTCGTCCTCCCCTCCCCAACAGCCTGCGACTTCGGCGACCCAGCCGACTGGCCCGAAGACGACTCCTACTGCCTCATCGCACTCCCAACCCCAATGGTCATATACGGAAACTCCGACACCCAGACTTTCGCCGCAACAAATGGGTACATCAGTCTCGGCCAAGGTTCCCAAGCCTATGAAGCCGAACGTCTCCCCTCCATCCATGTTCCACCAGCTACAATAGCGCCCTTCTTCGACGATCTGGCAATTTTCGGAGGTCAGACTCCAATGCAAGGGATTTTTTATCAGTTGTTTGATGATGGGGTTACGTATGAGTACTATCTGTTTAGGAGTGGGGTTGCGGGGGAGTTGTATCATTTTACTGTTGAGTATAAGTATGCGAATCCGGGAGTTTTTACGTATACTTATTATAACGTGGGGAATGGGAATAATGGGCGGTTTGCTAGTGTGGGTATGCAAGGGAGTAAGTTGATCTACCAGCAAGTCAAAATCGTAAATTTGGCAGCTAACGTCTTCTTTTCCAGATCAAGGAAGTCCAAGCGGTACGCTCATCGGATTTCAGTATTCGTATGAGACTACGAATATTACGCCTGGACTCGTTGTTACTTGTAATTCGACGGAGAATATTTGTGCGACGAATGCTGGGGAGTATCAACCATAGAGGGAGGTGATGGTGACTGGAAAGGAAATGTATCTTAGGGTTTTGATGCGGAGCAGAGCATTGCGACTGGAGTGATATTTGTTAGCTTGTTAGGTCTAGCTATAGCTATACTTGAATGGTATACATGAGTGTTCCGAATGAATGTTTTGCGATGCAGGATTGAGCGGGCGTAAACTGAGACTAAGCGATGGCTTTCGGCGTGGAGGCATTCGTCTTTTGATGACAAGGGCGTCAAGGTGGGCGCTTCGGTGAGTCGTGCGAGCCGCGTTGTCGTACATTGTCTTATGCAGTGTTGCTGGGCATTCTTGCCGTATCCGATCTCCGAAAGTTGCCATTACTCGCTGCTTTCTGCCGTTCGTTGTCGTAAAGAGGCAGACGCTTAAGCATGCCCCAAATCAATGAAGAATCGACAGCGGGAGACTTGGGGCTCGTTCGCGCGATATATGTGACTCCTGTGGCTCCGAGGAACATCGCCCAAACCGGGCGTTGCAAGTCGTGAGCTTGTCGTAACACTAATCTTAACCTTGCTAAGACCTCACTGACTCCACTTCTACTCTGCAAACCTCAGAAGACTTTCCTCGGCCTTCCAACGGTCGTTCCAATACTCAATAATCTCCTGTTTGGCAACGTGATTGTCGAGATTGCCGATGTTCAACGGCTCCTGCTCCCTGGACTTCTGGTTCTCCAGCATGGCTTGAACGAAGTCGGAAGTGCCATTTCCCTTACTAAACCGGACGAGGGCTTCACTCATACGACGCAGGATTCGCAAGTCCTCACTCTGCCAGACCTTGTTGGGTGGCAAAGCGTGCGGACGGCGTTTGAAGGCGAACCGATAAGTATAATAAGCCTGAGGAGTGATTACGTGCGTACTTGGATCCGTGACGTATCTGGTCCAGGTTCTTTCGGGTCCGTTCCAACACTGTGGGTTTTCGACTTCCCAACTGGACATGACTATTTTGCCTCGATCGCCCTCTTCCCTTGCATTTATGGCCCGTCTCAGACGTGGCAGAAGCAGGCGGAAATAAGCTGCTCGCGAAGCGGGCTCTTCAAAACAGAATTCTACTCTGGATACCATTGTGGCCGCTTCGCTGTTGAGCATGGAACGTATGGCATTGCAGATTCCGTACGGTGGAGTAGCGCCTCGAATCTTGGGGAGATATATGATGGTACAACGTGATGGCCAAGGCGGGAGTTCCTTGAATAGCTCAGGTGGCAGACCATGGCTATCGAGAGCCTCCATAACGTGAGTCACCTGCGGCAATCTATTCATCATGAGTAGTGTCATCCAGGCGTACAGATGATCTTGATTCCAGAACGGTCGCGATTGATCATCGAGACGAGTGATTTGTGTGATGAGCTTAGCATTTGATATGGGCATGTGATGGGCCTCCAGCCATAAGCGCCGGCATACGAGGAGGAAGCTAGTGTAGAGCTTTCTCCGGCCGCATAAGTCGGGATGTTCTCTGAATTCCAGCTGTAGCCTGGAGATATTCTGCTCAAAGACCGGCTCTGAGACGTATTCCCAGATGAGAGTCCGCAATTCCGGAGGTAGTCTGAATAGTGGCGATTGTTGCTGCTGCGAACATTTCGCCAGGTTCTCTTCGCTCAGGTCTGCTGCAATGGTGATATACCTCGCGCACTTCGATTCGATGAGTGCGGTCGATGCTGATGGTATGGAAGTCGTCTTGAGTGCCGAATTTGAGTCGCCGCACCTGATTCCTCCACAATCCGGACAAGCCATTCATTAGTACCTCTGTCGCGAAAAATTATTGTTTAGTGATCAGTGACGGCGTCTGAGTACGGGACATGGGTGACATGCAGTTGAGTACTCCGGCAGTGTTATGGCTCCATTGTAGCAGTCCTGGCGTTTTGGATGGCCGAGTGCAAATGAGGGATGTTCGCTGTTCCTGTTCCGCTCACAACAATGTCACTCCAGGAAGTACTACCTGATGCAGACATTCTGACTCAGCCGTCACAGCGCGGTATCGTGGAGTACCCATTATCGCTGGGTGCGGATGCTGCGCTTTGATATGGAGTTGACAGATTCTGTGGGAGGCAAGAGATTATATGCCGGGAAGGGTGACAA
The DNA here is from genome assembly GCA_014298035.1 of Pseudocercospora fuligena. NCBI lineage: Eukaryota > Fungi > Ascomycota > Dothideomycetes > Mycosphaerellales > Mycosphaerellaceae > Pseudocercospora > Pseudocercospora fuligena. Next base: position 22,048 of record JABCIY010000031.1, read on the forward strand.
GGTATGCCATGTGCGCGACAGGCTATCCGCTGAGAACTTCCTCTGCCGGCCATGTGCTCTGACCTGCGGCAAAGTATGGAGTCTGGTTGGAGGAGAAGGAGAGGGAGTTGTTCTGTGAAGAGTGCAGGGTTGGAAGCGCGCTAGTCGGAGCTTAAACTCTATCTAGCCCCTCGCTTAAATGTTCAGATCTGTGTCAGGGACAAGAAGTGAGTAAGGCGAAAGTGGTGACTGTGTACCATAATTCATTAGGAGTCGGAGCTGTCATAGCATATTGACTCTGACCGGCGCGCAGTCCTACTCCTGTATGCTGCGCCCACCGCGAATACTCACACGCCTGACTCAATCGACTTTGCGCACTTCAAAACCGATCTCCGTCACATGCTGGACTTTATCGAATAACAGCTATAGCACCATGGCGCCCAAAGAGAAGAAAGACGCTGGTGAGATCCGCCCACTCGAGCTCCAACCACCGCCATCATACTTCGCCTCCCGCAATGCCTTATTCGACAAGCGAAAAGCCGAACAAGACGAGTGGAAGGCCAAGCAGCCCCGCGAGAAGATAGAAGTCACGCTCGACAATGGCAGTGTTAAGGAAGGAACCAGCTGGGAGACTTCTCCATCACAGATTGCCAGAGACATTAGCAAGAGTCTGTTCGAGCGCACAGTGATTGCGCGCGTCGATGGCGAGCTGTGGGACATGGACCGGCCATTGGAAAAGAGCTGCAAGCTGGAGCTCCTCGACTTCGAGCACCCAGAGGGTAAGAAGGTCTTCTGGCACAGTAGCGCACACATTCTCGGTGAAGCATGTGAGCGGAGATTCGGTGCTTCGCTCTGCATTGGCCCACCTGTAGACGATGGTTTCTATTACGAGATGGCACTGCCTGACCAGGCCGCTGTCACGCACGAAGACTGGAAGCCGCTCAAGCAGATTGTTGACAAGGTCGTCAAGGAGAAGCAGACCTTCGAGCGATTGACGCTGAGCAAAGAAGACTTGCTGGAGATGTTCTCCTACAACAAGTACAAGCAGCACATCATTCGCGACAAGATCCCAGACGGCACATCCACCACTGTGTATCGAAATGGATCGCTCATAGATCTGTGCAGAGGACCTCACGTGCCCAATACCGGTCGCGTCAAGGCATTTGACATCATGAAGAACTCGGCATCATATTTCTTGGGAGATGCTAAGAACGACAGTCTGCAGCGTATTTATGGTGTTTCGTTTCCAGACAAGAAGGTGCGTCACGAAAAGTCACCACTGCTCCTTACTCTTTTCTGACTCCATGCTAATACTTGACAGGCCCTCGAAGAGCACAAGAAGCTGCTTGAGGAGGCTGCGAAGCGAGATCATCGCAAGATTGGCCAAGACCAAGAGCTCTTCTTCTTCCACCAAATGTCTCCGGGTTCCGCTTTTTTCCTTCCTCATGGCATGATCATCTACAACTCGTTAATGGCATACTTGAAGGAAGAGTACTGGAAGCGAGGTTACCAGGAGGTTGCCTCGCCCAACATGTACAACTCTGCCCTCTGGAAGCAGTCCGGTCACTGGCAGCACTACCACGAGGACATGTTTACCTTCGACGTCGAGAAGGACAAGTGGGCACTTAAACCTATGAACTGCCCGGGTCACTGCTTGCTTTTCGCTCACCGAGAACGTAGCTACCGTGAGCTGCCCATGCGCATCGCTGACTTTGGTATCCTGCATCGCAACGAAGCCTCCGGAGCGCTGACTGGCCTGACCCGTGTGCGTCGCTTCCAACAAGACGACACCCACATTTTCTGTACTGAGGCTCAGATCGAGCAAGAGATCAATGGCCTGTTCGACTTCATGATGGCTGTCTATGGACGCTTTGGCTTCAAATTCCGCATGAAGCTGTCCACCAGACCTGAAGGCCATCTTGGTGACGTAGCTACATGGGATCGCGCAGAGGAGCAGCTCTCTAGGTCTCTCGACGCCTTCAAGGAGCAGACTGGCACTCCTTGGGAACTCAACCCAGGCGATGGTGCCTTCTATGGTCCCAAGATCGATGTCACCATTTCCGATGCACTGAAGCGAGAATTCCAGTGCGCCACGATCCAGCTCGACTTCAACCTGCCCAGGCAATTCAACCTCGAGTTCCGTACTGACGAGCAAGCCGCTGCCAAGGAAGCAGACAAGCCTGCTGTAAATGGCGACAAGGCTGTTGAGCCACCAAAGGCTGTACCAGACAACCAGAAAGACCTCCCCATCCACCCAGCTCCAGCACCTGCTGAGACCGGTGATGTAGCTGCTGCCGCCAAAGACGCCATGCCCGACCCGGCATCCTACCGCCGTGAGCTTACTCCAGGTTGCGCACGACCAGTCATGATCCATCGTGCCATCTACGGATCCTTCGAGCGCTTCATCGCCATCTTGACCGAGCATTTCGGCGGCAAGTGGCCTTTCTGGCTCTCGCCACGTCAAATCCTCATCGTCCCTGTCATGCCTGCCGTCAACGACTACGTCCTCGAGCTTCAATCTCTCTTCCGCGAGAAGCGCATGCACGTCGACATCGACCTTTCTGGCAACACCATGCAAAAGAAGATCCGTACTGGTCAGCTTGCACAGTACAACTTCATCTTCGTCGTTGGAGCACAAGAAAAGGAGAGCAGATCTGTCAATATTCGTAATAGAGATGATCCAGCTACTCAGAAGATGGGCGAGCTCATCCCTGTGGATCAGGCGATTGAGCAGCTTACGAAATTGCGCGATGAGAGGAGGCTCGAATCTTCGCTTTCGGCATAGCTTATAGAGAGGAAGCACAGTGTGTGGAAGGAGTACTTTACGTGGTTGGCGCAAGTGATGAGCATGGCGTGGAATACCTGGTAGAAGAGTTGTTGCATGGGAAGGAGGTGTCCAGAAGCACGAAGATGCAGCTGAGCGAAGAGCGTCTAAAGTACGTAGTCATCGAAACGATTCTGAGCTATGATGCTGATGAAGGTGGTTCATCTTCTCCATCCTCTGATTTCTGTTTCGATTTCCACCAACCATTATAAACCCATAACGCGTAAGTATATGTTTCCACCGTACCGAGTATTCCTGCGAAAATGTAGATGAAGGTTTTCACTCTTGGAGAGGCGCCTAGGTCTTTGAAGGAGAAGGATGGAGGTTCAATTTCCTGCGATTGTTTTGGGGGCTTTGTTGAAAGCTGAGGTGTTGATGTGGCGAGATATCTAAGTGTTGGGTGGATGGGGTGGAAAGTTGAAGGTGAATGGCGGTTTCTGGTCATGATTCGAAGTGGTCTGAGTATTGGTGGCATCTTTGCGAATAGAATGTTGGTTGTGATGCACTGGAGATTAAAGAGGACGTCGATGTTCTATTTATTGCTGAATGGAATGAAGTTCGTGGTGTTGTACGAAGCTTTCGTATTCGCGTTGTGTTGTGGTTGGCTTCGTTTTCGTGTTTTGTCGGGAGATGTAGGAGGAAGGTGCTGAGTCGCCAGGGCTGAATACGACGATCAGGCTCAGCTTTTTTGTAGGTGGTACATTGATAGTCTGCTTCTACACTTCTTTGTGGGTATTTGGCTGCTTGATTGATGTGCTTGGTTGCTCCAGTGGCACTTTCTCACCAAAAGTTGTGCCAAGACTTTGCGCTCGTGCGACTGCTTTGAAGGAGATGTGATTGACCGCAACCTTCCTGCAGGCGAATATGTCATCGCTCGGGAATGATCTACTTTGTCTGTCTCGCCTTACTGGGCTGACTGTTTGGGCTCGGAGGAGTGCCAGTCTTCGAAAGGCCAGCCTCAAGCGCAGCCATGCGATCAAGGAGAGGCTCGCCATCAACAGCACTACCGTAGATGACCTCGCCCAGACACCGAAACTTCAGTGAGATAGCATCATCATATTCCCAGGCTTCTTCAATGGTGTCCATCCCTTTCGGCCAACTCTCCTCACCATCAAGCCACCCTTCTGCGCTGCAATATGTGATACATTCGTTGCGATCCCAGTCAGGTGGCAGTAGACCCGGTACATTCTCGGCCTGGGAAGACCGGGTCAGATTGAGCAAAGCTGGTCAGAGATCTGGAAACACATACCTTGATAAGAAGATCCTGAAATGCCAGGTTGGCTTTTCTCAGTGGTCGCTGATACGGTGTGCCATCCATCCTTATCTTTCGCTTGTATAGATCCATGGCGCGTACAGCAAGGCAGTGAGCCAGAAATTTGTAGACTTCTCTTATGGCTTCACCTTGCAAATAGGTGCCGTCTTGGATCTTGGTGAAAGCACATGTGTCTAGATGGCTCTCAGCCGTGCTTAAGGCATTGAGATCAGGCTCGTAAGTTGATTTTCGTAGGGACATCGTGGTTGTTGAAGTGTAATCGCTGAGCAAAGTGAGCGCTTGGGAGTCGGTACCAGATGAGGGATGCGAGAGCTGTTGAAGAGAGGATGAGCTGTAGAGAGACGCTGGTGATATGGAAAGAGATCAATGGAGGAAAGCCGTCAATGAAAACAGAGTGTAAAGGTACGTTTCCAACCAGGTGGAACCGCATAACGGGAAGCAACATTTTGCAGGTCCGCGTATGAGGCCCAAGCCGCATAATGTTTCAGTAATGCTCATATCCCGTCGCCGTCGCCGGGCCTGCGCTCCACCTAATCTGACTCCTTTGTAGTCAGCGTGTTCGAGGAATGATGTCGGCGAGTGAAAGCGACGTAGAAGGAGGCAGCGATGCAGGCTTCCGCAGCTAGTCTTCCATCCGAAGCACACCGCTTCATCATCCGAACGTCTCCTGGTGTTATCTTATTTCCTTGCCGTCTTGGCCCGTCAAAGCACAGACGGCAGGCCAACAAGCTCTGCTCAGCTCTGCAGGTCTGCTAGACTCTGCGAAGCGTGCTCCCTTGCCTTGGCAATGACGTCCGTGATATCCGGGCGACCACGATGTGTCGCCCGGCGAGGCTTCTCTGCAATGCCTTTCTCTTCATGACCATCGTTAACATACAAGTCAGTATCGATTCGACGTGCCTTTGTTAAGTCCGCAAGCTCGTGTTCAAACACATTGTTGACGAAAGGTAGGCTGCGAGCAAACCATATCAAGCGCAGTCCTCGCATTAAGGCTAGCAGATAGCAGATCCGGGGTGTTACTGCTGCAATTGTGACACCACCTGTTATCATCAGGACATCTGAGTATTGTTGGATTGGAAGATGCACGATTTCAGGCCCGCTTCAGTTCCAAGCCTGATTTCAATCTCTTCATGACCAACAGGTCTACGTATTGTCTAGTCCTCGGAATTTGCAGTACGCCTCTTTCATATTGTTGCGCTCTTGGATCGGGACTGATCTTTGGCACTCCAGTGTTCTTGTCGTGACTGTGCCATGCCATAGTATTCGATGCATGTCAGCCTGGAGAGGCCATGGAGCTCGCGTGGGAGGTTGACCAGACAGATCGTAAGGAGCTAGGTCAGGCGTTCATCATAATCCGATAGCGCCCATACACAGCATGAGAATACCGCTTGCCAATGTGTTGGAGGCACTTGAAGGTGCCAATGTTGGCTTCTGGAGATTGCCAGTTTGTGAACGACACTCGGACCGTGATACGTAATCACGGAACGGTTCAACTTTGATCCAGCTCGAGGCAAAAATAGCATCAACCACTTCAACTTCCATTCTTCAACCACATTTTTCTCGCGAACAATGCCACAATGTGCTCTAGATTGCTCATCTGCAGCATCGCTACACAACTTGGAGAGCTTATGGTGGCTACTCACATTTCAAGCAACACCGACAGCTCGCCACAATGCATCCCCGCACTGTCCAACTCAGGCCATTCCACTCCAACAGCAAGGCCGCCTCGACCACGAGGGAAAGGCTCGCTGATGACTCCGTCCATCATCATTTGGCAGATGTAACGAGGCTGGCCATGAATATCCTGCTCCTCGTGGCTGCCAACGCCATATCGGGTTGCGCAAGCCGCACTGCCCCAATTCAGCCTTTCACAACAACGCCGCAGTTATTTGTAGCTCTCGTGGAAGCCTTCTCGACGAATACTAGAGCTCTATTGTTTGCTTTCTCTTGGAACAAAGTTTCACCACTACGACCAAGATTTTGATCGTCCAATGTGCGTGCTTGCGGCGTGCTGTGGGAAGGCAGAGTGTGCGAGATGAAAGTGGCTTTGGCTTTGGAGCTTTGGAGTGATTTGAGTATAGAGGTAGGTGAGGTGTCTTCTCCCAGTTCTGTAGAGTGTTCTTTTCTTTAGACATATGGCTATCAGGGCACCTTGGAAGGGATGGCAGCGGACTGCCATGCCGATTGTGTCGGCGTTAATATTAATCGATACTTTTGCTATACTGGTACTCTCAATGTTCACGGCTGCAGCTCTGGAGCTCGATTACGACAAAGCTCCAGAATATGCACGATCTCATACGGCCTTGATACGAGCGTGAGTCTCATCCGGACTTCAATGTAACCAGATGCTGACTCTCAGTAGGCAGTTGGTTTTCTTTTGGTGTACGATACCGCTCGTCTCTCTTGCTTTTACCGCATCAGAAATGTTTGCTCTATGGACCGATCGGCTCCGACCTTCCTGGATATTGCTGTCTTCGATCACTGCAGTGGTAATGTGGACACTCGAATTCGTGCTGTGGGAACTTTGCATACAAGCACCGAAAGGTACTGCACCTGACTACTGTCCTTGGGTATATCGAGGAGATGGCTGGAGTCGATATGCCAGCTGGTATACTCTTGGCAATACTGCATCGCCTCGAGCACTGCCGACGCTATTCATATTGTAAGCACACAGTTCCCCGAACACATCACGTCACAGTCGCTGACCTGGCTTATCAGCTACTTCATGCAGCTTGCCATAGCTTCAGCTGTTGTGCATCGGCAACGCAAGTCATACTTCAGGAAATCCGACCTTGTGCAGCGTTGGCCTGAGTCCAATGAAGAAGTTGAGGAAGTCGTCTCTGACTTAGTATCTGAGCCAACGTTAGTCGCTCAGTCATCGCGATCAACGACACCAGCAAAATCGTTGCTCTCTACAACAGTATCGAGATCAACAACGACGACAACCAGCAAGCATTCAACCGCAAGCTTTCCGTGGATGTCAGAAGCGGATGAAGCATTGCTGAATGTTCCTGCGTTCTTTCATCAAGCAAAGCTGATACCATCGCGGCTCATCGGGAGTCTGGATGGCCTTGGACATAGAACACATTAGTGATATGATCGTACATAGCAATGATGTTAATTGACAAAGGCATGTTGTGGAGTGCATCTCTGAATAGCCTTTTTCAGCTATCACGAGGGAAAGAAATTCCCTCGATGAAGCATTCATTTCATGAAAGACTCTATCGATGCACAGGTATCCTTCTCAATCCAGGCTTCCATCGCGCATGCCTTTACTGTTCTCATGTACCGTTCTCGCGGTACCTGTGCGGAGCACCGGCATCGCGGATGTGACACTCAGCGTACAAAAGCACATTCCTGGTCCTAGTAGCCGCGCTGTCAACATACCTCACCACGGGTGTATCTTCGTCCTCTACCCTATGCATCCTTCGCATGACATTGCTCCCATCATCCAGCATGATCCACCATGTGCTCGAAGTGTTCTTGGGGGTGAGACCAGCAGGGATGTGATTTTGTCCTCCGCCGCCATTTTGGCTCCACAATCTAAACGCCAGACTCTCGAACGTCATATTGTTGGTGACAGTATATCGGATGTCTTGTGGACTTTTCAGCTCGTTAAGAGTGAAGGCATTGCCTGTGACGAGATAGACGACACGGATAACGATGGTGCAAACGATTCCGCCCGGCAATCGGTGTTGTGGATCATGTAATTGATGTTGATTAGGGAATTCATGAAAAGTCAATGAAGGAAGTTTTGGGACCTCTCCGGCATATTGAGCCGCCTTATCTGTAGCGAACGTACCATGGAGACCGTTGAAAGGTGGATTTCTGCCATTGACCTGATACGTTTGCGTAATGAACGTGTTCTGATGTTCGAGAATATGGAGTGGAGACCATTGACCTCCATTATCCGGATCGCCGATTCTGAACCACGTATTCCCAGTGCCGAACTTCCAGGTTCCCATCAATCTGAAATCGTTCTTTAGCGCCATCTCATTGCACTCTTCGTAACGAGCAATGATGAGATTCTTCCGCTCAACCGGGCTTCCGACTTGGTTCCTGGGTGCACGAAGCACGCCGTATCTATTCAGCTGGGTTCGATCATTCTGGACAAAACCACACATGAAGTACTCGACCCTTTGCCGAATCGGATAGATGACACGATTCAGAGTCATATCATCTCGTATCGTTGCAGCGCGTCTTGGAGTACATCTCTCCAACTCCAAAGAGACCCGAACTGTCACGTTACTGAATAGACCAGTGTTGGTCGGATCCTTTGCGAAATCTAGGATTGCAGGGAGTCGTTGCCACACTCCATCTTCCAGTTGGTATGACCTTGTTTGACCATTTTGTTTTCTGATCTCAAGTTTCGCGCGGAATCTTATGGTCCACATTGCGTTGGCGGGGGCTGGGTTTGCCGTATTTTTCTTGTTGTGCGCTCGCGTCAAGAAATCCATAAGGGCTGTGAGTCCTTCCTTTTCTACCTCAAATCCGTCGTACCCGTCGTCAACATTGAAGCCCCTTATGATGAGACTCTTGATCTGAGATAACAGCTGATCGATCGTGGCGTTATGGCTTACAGCAAGCGTGGATGGTTTCCAATTGTTGACGAGGTCGAGCCCAGCATCAAAGCACACAAGGAAGTTGAAGTTGGCATTGCCTTGAGCTGCCATGGTCGAGTTTTGGACCAGTCTGAGTTGGCTCAATGCTTGGTGCTGTAGTCTGGACCTACTAGTACAAGTATCGTCGCAAGACTTGAAAGGTAAAGACTTTGTGATTGCTAGCTCTTCCCATCACCAAAGACCGCTTTGTCGAAGTTCGATCATGCTCGAAGACCGTAGAGTGATTCTCAATGATCTTGATAGGTGGGAACTCTGTAATGTCATGTCCGATTTGGAGGTCGATAGATACGCGCTCAAATGGGGGGTGCCCAAATGGCATTGGTGCCGGAGCAGTATTCAGTCATCGTCCAGAATCACAATCGGGTTGCCAGCTACTCGCCCAGAAACGTGCTTGAACCGCCCATCCCAACCCTCTCGTACCCTCTTCTGCTTGCGCTGTTTCTCTCGTCTGACAGTGTTACTGCTGCGCGACTTCATCACATACCAAAGCTTAGTCTTGGCCTCGTTCAGGTCCTTTTGGAGATCGCCAGGATAAGCTTCGCCTTGCCACCTCTCACCATCCAGCATCTCACGAAAGTCCGCATCCATGTCTGCTACCCAGTCGAAGATCTCTTCTCTACTCCAAGCTTCGTGGAAAGAGTCGTAAGTCTTTCCGAGCTGAAACTTGAGCAGGTCCAGTTCGCCTTGGTCGCAGCGGAAGACTTGAAGCAATTTTTGATTTGAGACGAATGCTGCTGGTGGAACACCGCGATTCTTCTGCACTTTTCCAAAGCCACTGCTCTGCTTGAGCGTCGGTACTGGTTTCTTCTCGCGTTTAATGGCAACCATGGCTTCCAAATGTGATCAATGTATCACAATAAGTTGTGTGCAATAATGACGGTGACCAGGCATGCCACGTCGAAGCACGAGCATGGTCATGGTCATGACATTGTCACCCTCTGCTTCACCACGTCTACTTCGAAATGGATCATACATAGGTGAGACACTAAGACGTGCGTGCGAAGAACTGAATGTAAAGTGAGGAGACTGGACGCGACTCCTTGGTCGCGTTGCTTTCGTGATGGTTGTTGACATGATTGGCTGGCCGATGGCTCGTTCAAAGTGAGTTCCGGTTCCGATGATGCCGACTCTTTCCTTTGCTCATCCGATGACAACGACATCGGCGGAAGCTGCGTCTGAGTATTTGAAGCTTTGAACCGAGCAGATCAAACAGTAAGTGAATAAAATTCAAGCTTGTTCTCTATCATTCTCTTCACCCTGCAGTGCAACCAACAACGTAGGACAATCGACGCCACCTCCACGATGCCAATCACAGAGGGTGCGCCAGTTCATGGCAATCCTGCAAACCTGCTTCCGCCATCATGGAAGAAATCGATCGCCCTGTGGCTCGAGGAAGATACGCCAAGCTTCGATTATGGAGGTTTCGTGGTCGGCGATGGACCTGCTGAAGCGAGACTGCTCGCAAAGAGCGCCGGCATTCTGGCAGGAGTTCCATTCTTCGATGAGATCTTCAAGCAGTTGGACTGCACAGTCGAATGGTTCGTAAAAGAGGGCGAAGAAGTCGGCAGAGAGAAAAAGCAGCATGTGGCGACCGTAAGGGGACCAGTGAGGTGCGTCCTGCTTGGCGAGCGTGTGGCATTGAATGTACTTGCGCGATGCTCAGGTGTGGCAAGCAAGTCGCATTCTCTGCTCTCATTGCTGCGAAAAGCAGGCTACAAGAACACTCTGGCCGGTACACGCAAGACTACACCAGGGTTTCGACTGGTAGAGAAGTATGGCATGCTGGTGGGTGGATGTGATCCACATAGACAAGATTTGAGCACCATGACCATGCTAAAAGACAACCACGTCTGGGCGTGCGGTGGCTCGATACCGACCGCAGTCGCAGCAGCGAAGTCAGCTGGCGGATTCGCTGTCAAGGTAGAAGTGGAGTGCCAAACAGAAGAGGAGGCAGAGACAGCTATCAAGGCCGGCGCAGACGTCGTGATGCTGGACAATTTCACACCAGATGGTGTGAGAGTAGCATCAAAGAACCTCAAGGACCGGTGGGGCAGAGGCGAAAATGCACGAGCGTTGGTGGAAGTTTCGGGAGGCTTGACCGAGGACAACGTGGCAGACTACGTATGCGATGATGTCGATATCATCAGCTCTTCGAGCATACACCAAGGCGTGAAGCACGTCGACTTCTCGCTGAAAGTGATTCCGAAGGAAAGCAGTACGAATGGAAAGGCGGGCAATGGTGAATCGGCGGAGACGTGACGGGAGCGTGGACCAGGCACGAGCAAGGCAAGTGGAATGATTCACTTTGTAAATTTACAAACCAGGCTAGTCTCGTCATGAAGCGAGCCTAAGGAAGACCCTGATTATGCATGTCTTGAAGTTTTGGTCATTCTCGCTCCTGCTTCGCGACTTCATCTGCGGACCTCGAATTTTCTCAACTTGCGACTTCCACAAAACCATCCCAAAACCGACGACGCACCAAAGAAGAAACATCAGAATATACGCGCCACAGCAGAGGATACGAAATGCCATTCGAGTTTACCGGCGCGCCCCCGGCGCTGCTGGACTCCACTGGCGGCGCAAACACCCCGAAAGGCTTCAAGTCCTTCTCGCAGACATCAAGCACCGGACTTGCCAATGGCAATGCGACTCCTACACCATCCGGAAATGGCTTCTCCTCCTTTAAACCCTCGTCAGGCTTCGGAAGCGGGTACTCAACTCCCACAACACCGCCGCCATTCCAGTCCTCCTTCGGCCATGCTAGCGCAGGTGGTTTAAAAGCGCCAGCAACTGGAACTTCGCCTTTCGCACGGAATGCCTCTTTTCCAACTTCCTTTGGTCTGCCCGCCGCCTTTGGGGCTGCTTCGCCACTTCGCGTCAGCACTCCTGAATTCGAGTCTACACCAAAGGACTCCCAGCACCAGATTACCGCAGCGCCATTCTCCAAGTTCGGCAAGTCAGCAGATACTACGGACGCCAATCTGTGGGCGAATCAAGGCTCCGCTGCTACGTCGGAAAGCACGCCGACGCCGGAGGACCGCACGAGTGAGGAACCAGAAGAGCAGGACAACTTGCTCACCCGAGCACTAACGCGCTCTGCCAGGGCACGTCCTGCCATCTTTGGTCGGGCGGAGCAGGCTGCAGACCGGGTTCTCCGCGATGTCTTCGCAAATCACCAAGCAGACGCCGCGGCTCTTCTAAGCGAACTACGCGATGTCGAGGCTTCTGCGCCAGAAGTTGCAGCCTTTACTCGTGCGCTTTTCGAAAACGCGATCACAGCCAAGGATCCAAAGGCAACTCTGATCCCGATCAAGACCAAGTTGTGGAAGGAGAACTTCGCAGAAGAGGAGAAGGAGGATTCGCGAACGCCAAAGATCGAGAAGTTTATTGTTCCACGCGAGCACGAGACGGTTTTGGATCTTGAGAAGAAATTGGAGGGCGAATTCCTGAAGATGAAGCAGGTTAAGAGCAAGGAAGCGGCCGGAGTGCTCGCTGTGTACATCCTGGACCGTTTCCTTCGCCGTTCGACATTGGAACCCCTGCGAGACGAACTTTCTGAACTTCTGGAACTGGAGGGAAACGATGACGCTGAGGATGAGCTTTGGAATATCCTGACCTTTATGCAAGGTAGGGTTCGGTGGGCCGACAAGAATTACAAGCCTCCGCCAGCTTCGGATGGTGGGCAGCCGGAAGCTGCAGATCAAGCAGATCAAAGCGAGCCTGCGCCGACGGTTGAGGAAACTGCTACAGATTCATCCACTGCTGTTGTTGAGGCTTCATCAAAGGGGTTCCAGTTCTTGGAACTTCCAGCTGAATTGCGGAACTGGGTTTACCGCGAGCATCTGGCACCGATGGGTTACATCTGCCTCTTGACGCGAGACTGGCATGGCGTGCACCATTCTCAGCCCGAGGACTTCACAGACATTGCCAGCGGTGCAGACATCTCCATTCTCAGCACCAATCGCCAAATCCATTCAGAGGCAAAGTCCATACTCTACCGCGAGAACAATGTCTGCTGCGTTGGTCTCATCTCCACCAGCATCCAGCCATTCATCGACATTCATACACTACCAAACTCGGCACTGCCACTCCTCGCCTCGCTCACTCTCATCTGCGACCACCGTCCCAACGAAAATCAAGGCCAGCATTGGTACGAGCGAGTCAACTGGATGCAGCTCCAAGGCATGACCACCCTCAAGAACATCCGGATCTGCATCGTCGAGCGCGAAGAACAACGAGATGAAAATCTCTACAAGCAGTTCATCCTTCAAAACATCATCGAGCGCATCCCAGAAGATTGCGAAATCTCCTTCGGTCCCAGGGAGTCCTACGAGCAAGACACCATCGACGAAATCATCGAGCAATCGGACGAGCGCGCAGCGATTGGTAGGGCTCGTTGGGGTCTGGCATTCAATGTCGATGCCAAATTGCTTGAAGAGTTGGCGAAGGGAGTGATGGCGAAGAAGGGCACCAAGAATGGTCACACTCGCGACTATCGGTTTGCTGAGAAGCCTGTTACGAAGACGCTGAAGCAGTTGATTGAGGAGGGGGCTGTGGATCCGAGCATTGTGCTTGGTGGGAGTCAGTAGATGGAGATTGAGATGGAAGATTTTGATTGATGCCTGACAGGCTGCATGCTGGTTACTACTATGGCGTTTGGAAGTGCGAAGACGTTGCGGGATACCCATACTGCTGGAGACACGACTTCGATGCTGCTCGATAATTGTAGAGAGCAAACTCTAATGACATGACCTGGAATGACTGCCCTCTTCTAGATTTTCATTGCGATACATACTTGTAGTCTACTGACAAGCGCTGAGGATTGTCTTGGCACTGGAATGCACGTATTCATCCTGTCGAGGAGTGACAGACTCTGTAATGACAGCGATTGGTATGGGCTTGTGAGAAAACACTCAACCATTTGGTGGTAGATAGGTATTGGCGATCCGAGCACAGCGCGAGTGATGTAGTTCTAGCTGAATGATTATTCGTGCTCGACTCTGCCGGTAATGTTTGGAAGTGATGCGTGATGGGATCTAGAACTCATAATCATGACCGTGATGAGGTGGCATTATGAGCACTTTTAGTAGGTTGAGTTTGCTTGAATTCTACTCAACGACCTTCTTGAGCTTCATGCAGGACATTCAGACACATTATCGATATGCTATGAGGACTTGATGATGGCGGAATCAGTATGTATATACTTTGTTAGGGCGAGGAGTGTGATAAGTATGCTCTGTATTGTCCGATTTGCTAAGTGTGTTATGCTAGGACTGCCCTTCGCCAATTCCTCTCGTCCACATCTTCACATTCCTCTTTCATTGTACTCATCTGGCGCGGTTTTCGGTCGAACATGACACTCAGTGTACAAGACGCAATTGTTTCCGTCCTCACTGGCAGCATCTGGGATGTACTTGCACACTGGCCTGTTAACATCGTCAACCCAGTACATCTTCCCAATATCACCCTTCTTCCACGGGTTCATAATCCACCAGACGCATTTGCAGTCGGCCCGACGGACGGCAGTAGGAATCTGGTTCTCTTTCAAATTCCACTCCGAGCGATCGAATATTGTCTCCTCCAAGTTCCAGAATGTGTACCCATTATCGCTTCTGAAGCACGCATTCTGTGGCCTTCGTAATTCGGATTCGTCCAGCTTCAGGTTTGGCAAAAGATAGACCACTCGTACGATGACTTTGAACCAGATCCCGTCTCGCAGCTGGTTGGTTGTGTCGTTGAGGAACGCTTTGGGAAAAAGCCTCAAGGTGATCGGTGGTAATACTGGCACCTCCTTCCGGCGAATTTCTTGATCCTGCTCATTGTATCTGTTGTTGTGTTTCTCGTCTTCGATTTTACCTTTCAATACAGCCATTGATGGATTGCCGTCTTTCTGATATGTCAGGGTCACATAAATGTTGTGTCTGGAGAGCCAGACCGTGTTGCACTTGATTCCTCCTTCAGGATCACCAATTCTGCCAAAGTATCCAGTGCCATCAGGTGTTACAATGCGCCAAGAGTTCGAAAGTATCAAGTGCTGTTGACACATTTCATCTTCATCAATTTCCTCATATCGGGCGAGAATGACATTCTTGCGCTCAAGAGGCGTCGCTTTGTCCTCTGCCTCGACCAGATCGACTTTGTCGCTTCGAGCTTCAGGGTTCTGGACGGTTCCAACCTTGTAATAGGTTACCTCCTGTAAACGAGGATAGATGTGATGAGACAGGTCGGTGTCCTTCCAAAACCTCTTTCCGCGCTGTTTACTGCTACATCCTTTGGCGTACAGGTTCACGTGCATCTTGAGGTCGTCCGTGGGATTGATGATATCGGACAAATTGGCGACGCGTTGCCAAATGCCCGAATCTAACTGGAAAATCCTTTGACCAGCGATGATGGTGACATGAAAACGAATGATCCAGAAGGTTGACTCTCCAGCACGCTTCGACCTTGGCTTTCTCCCGTTGTAGTTCTCTGTGATCTTCCTCATGAATCTCAGAATGTCGTTGCCACCGAAGTCCTCACAATCTTCAAAATAGCGCTGAATGCGATCCTTGATGTCGAGACGAAGCTGTCGAGTTGTGGTGTTCTGGTCCAGTGTAATCTTATCCATTTCGGTCCAAGGACGTCGGACCTCTGGAAGACGCTCGGCCACCTTCCACTCGATCTGGAACTCATAATAATCCATCTGAGAGTTAGAATGAGTGGTATCATTCGTCGCCATGATGGACCGTCGAGCAATTGCAATTAGTCGTTCTACCTGTGCCTCTCGGCATAAATATGTCTGCCTCAAGAAGGCAAACAACTTCTTGGCTGGTTCTGGCAAGCTTCAATCTCTGAAAGACTGCTTTCGATGCTAGCAAACACGGGATAGCACGAATCAAATCTCTGGCAATGCGAGGCAGGCCAAGGAACAAGCATGAGTCCCATATATCGATGACCCTCTGGCACTGAGACAATGGATCGTGCTAGTGAGACAGATAACGAAGCATATTAGTGACGTCCCACGTAATTGCCCTCCAGTGAGCGATAGTCGACTCACAGTACCAGATGCAGTCAGTACGTGCCAGCTCATTGAGCTGATTGCGTCAGTACTCATGAAATGCCTGAAGGCTACTTGACCTAGACTCACCGATAACAGTCGTTCTTGTCAGCGCGATACATTCCCAATAGAAACAGCTGTCTCTCAGGCACCCCATTCGCTTGCCCTCACTTACTCTTTGCTCTCAACCCTGAACACATTTCGCACTGACTGGCACCGCCTTGATTTGCTCGAAGCTCCTCGTTGCACTCAGCGCAGAGGCGTCCAGCTTCCGTCCTCTGCATTCCCTCGGCTCGACTCTGAATCAACGCCTGGATAGCGACTGGTAGGCATACGGTGCATAGAGTTTTGAACATGCTTTCGCAGCCACACTCATGTGCTTCCTCGGGATTGGCGAGATAGCTGGTGACGCACTCCGCGCAAATGTCGAAATGTACTCCGTTCCGCATCATGAGAATCATGTCTTGAGGTAGAGACGAAAGCATCGGAGCTTGGCATTCACTACATGAGTTCCGAGCAGAGCAGCCATTGCAAAGCCGAGAATGACCGTGTGTACAATTGTCTGCTGGTGCCTCGAGCATACGTGTGTCTTCTGTAGTCTCTTCCTTGACCTTTGGAAGCGCCGCTCCGAGCTCGACCATTGATGGGAAGGTCGAGATGTGCTTCAGCACATTCATGTCGATTCCATCTTCGTTGACACTGATGACTGGCTTGCGAAGGTTGCTGGAGCTTTCAGCAGGCCGTTGAGAGCTAGCGTGAAGTGATGTTTTGTGCTTCTTCCGGTGGTGGAGACCGTAGTCTGACACCTGAACGCTGCGCTTCATGGCCGAGGCTGGGCTTTTGTGTTTCGAGCAGAGCTTCAGTGATGAGTGTCGCAGTTTTGAGGAGCGCGACGTTTTCCAAGCGAGGCAAGAAGATATATAGATGTCGAGGTGCTGCTGCCTGGTCAATTCACCAGCACAGAACGCACGGACACAAACAAAGACAGTGCGGGTGACATCGAATCAAAGCAAGGATTCGAGCACAAAGCATTGTTAGAAAAGTGGCGAAGAGACTTGACAGCGTAGAATCGCGAGATCGAGAGATTGTCTGGAATGTGAGAGAGGTATTAGTACAGTGCCGGTATCAACGATAACAGTAAGATGGACTTACGTGTACTGAGCGCTAACTAGACACATGCCGTTATTTCATGAAATGGGCGAAACTGTAGCACATTGGACACGCCATCATAATGAGAATAGCATGAGCATCTCACTGCTTTCTGCTACCACTTTGCGACTTCGGTCTCACAGCCAGAGTGAATTGCATTGGCAGGGGTGTCGTCGCCGGAATCTTCTGCTTGTTCGTCGCCGGCTCCAATGACTTCTTCTCAGGCAAAGCATCAGCAAGAGTAGCCATGGTGGCGAGCATCTGACCAGACCGGCTTTCCTCCATCTCAGGCTCGAATTCCTGCATCTCCTGGTCAATGAGTTCTCCTGATACGTGCTCATCGAGTGGGAATCCGAAATGCATCCTGACTTCAGGATCGTTCCAAAATGTAGCAACGAGTTCTGGTCGAATCTGGGGGTGATCCGCGGGCAGCCATAAAGGCTCTTCTAGCTGCCCACCAATGAATAGGTACTGCCACTCTGTGCCAGCATCACGAGCATTGATGATGGCGTCGTCCAGACTCATGTCGCTTTGTAGAGCCCTCGGCCGTTCGTTCTTGCTCATGGTCGCTGAGTGTTGCGGAGAGATTCGAAAGCCTTCACAGCTCGAGTAAGCAAGGTCTTTGCTACGCTGAAGACTCATGTGTCGCATCGAGTCGGTGATTCAGAAACTCTCGAAGCCGTCAAGCGTCTCGCGTATTGTTGAACAAAGAGCGCATTCACACAAAGTGATTTGTGTAGCCTTCTACTGCGATTGCCTTACGCTCGCGATGTGACATTCATGAACTCAACAGATAAATGTCGGGTCGCACTATCGTGCGGTGCTCAAGTAGCGTTTCGCATGTTCGGGGGCTACCCTTTTGATTGAATTGTTGATGCTCCAGCTTAGTCCTCGAATCGCAGCCTGCAAGCTTGAAGTAAGTGAATGGCAGCCGAGGCGTCAGGTTTCAGGCAGATCTGTAAGTTCCAGAATATGCCATTCCTAAGTGACATATATGCTTTCGACCTCTTGTCTACATCCAAGCCCAACAGCGCGATCTTTCTCGGTATTTCTCGTCCTCAGCGCGCTATCGTCTGCCGCCGTTCCCTCGAGCTTGAAAGAGGCGACTAGCTGCAGACAATGTCCAAAGACTCGCTGAAGCTAGACAAGACAGGCGCTGCTGCGCTGCAGCGTACTCGAGGCTTGCGCCAGAAGGACTTCGCTGTTCAACCAGCAGCCTCCTTTCTAGGCCTTCCTCAAGAGCTCCGCGACCACATCTACTCGTATCTGCCGCTCAAAACCAAGAAGCTCATTTATCTAGGTCCTGTATCAAGCAAGAAAAGGCCAAAGGCGTGGCGAGCTTACAAGCGGCTCAGTCGTGTCTGCAGATCCGTACGAGTCGAAGTGTCCAAGATCTTCTGGGCCAAGAATGCTTTCGTGATGAACGCGGGCCCTAAATCGTCCCTACTGACGGCCGACACCATGCTTTGGATGACTCGTCTGGCTCTTCGTACCGCGCCATATTATTTTCGCCCCAGAAATGGGCCATGCGACAGCCGGATCCGCTACGAAGGCATCCTTTTGCTGAGCAAGCGAGGTGACGAATGGAAGGTTATGATCGATGTCGAGAAGCAGCGATTGTTGCAGTCCCTGTGGGGCGGCTATCGTGTGATCATTGATCGAGATCCAGACTTCGACTCTCCAGGAGGCCTCGTTGAGCTCGAAACTCAGCGACGAATCGTGGACGACGCGATGCCGATTGCGGAAGAAGCCACCTACATGCTTCAAGACGATGGCTGTGTCAGTAGAGATGTACTAGCTGGCATTATTTGGTGCCTCAAGCAACACACTGACGTTCGTATGCTGGTCAAGCAGCCGAACAACAGATTGTGCATCTAGATCGTGCAGTCGGAACTGCAGTGTATCGGCAAGAAAATGATCGTCAGCTTACCAATCATCACCACTCAGCCGCAGATAGCAAGCATACCTTTCTCAAAGTCGCCGGATGTTTTGATGTTTCAACATCAGAAGAATTATGACGCCACAGTTGACCAGTCAATTTCTCCTCGCTCACAAGCCCGGCACTTCTGCCGATGACTTTCGTTCAAATTGGCTCCGACATGGCCATCTTGTGCTGCCGTGGTGCCTTGCAAGAGGCGTGGTATATTACGCTCAGGTACTACGGTCTTTTGAGCCATCGATACTCTCCTTGACTGCGGGTTGACTCACTTTCATTAGGTGCACAATCCAGAATGGGCATCAGAGGACTTACGCGCCCAACACCGAGACATTGATATGGCGAAATGGGGTGGAGCTGCTGAAATGATATTTGATGAGACGAGTCCAGAGGACATCGACGGAATCCGAGAGGAGTACTATTCGAAGGTGATATTGGCAGACGAGCGAAGATTCCTGCAAGACGAGGCCCTAAAGCATGGCAATCCTCTTGAACCAGGGACTGTGATTGGCGAAAGAATCGAGTTAATTGTAGACGGTCGACCAATCGTCTCTGATTCGTCATGGCAGGAGTGGAGAGACTTGTGGCAGACATATGTGAACAAGCACGGTGACGACTCGTGAGGCTCGCTTGTCTGGTACCATGCTGTAGCTCCAAGAGTTCGGGCGGGATTACTGATTTCGGCAATTCTGGCCTCCCTACTGTTCCGACCAGCTTTCGAGTACCAGTCTTCAGGTAGATACTCAAGCAGATATATTGAACATGCTCTTATCGCGTATCTCTATTCATCTTCAGTGAACTCGCAATCTGATCAAGAGAGCTTGTAAGATACTAGAAGCATGGCTTTCATTAGTATGACTACCCACAGAACATGGAAGTAATGTGATCTTGACTGGTCTCTAGCAGCACTCACCTTGTATTTGGTCTTTCCAATTGTGCTCCTCGCAGCATGGATAGTCAACGACTACTTCCGCGATCCGAGGCGACTCCGCAGATTCCCGGCGCCCGCGACCGCAGCACTCCTGCCTTTCTGGAGCATGTGGCATTCTTGGAAGTGTGATCAGTACTTGGCTATTAGTGATGCCCACGCACGACTGGGCCCAACGATCCGCATTGAGCCAACCAACGTCTCTTTCACGGACCCAGATGCCTACAAGGACATATACGGCCATGGCGCTCCTCTCATTAAGAGTGCTTTCTTCGACAACGTTGCTGATGGCAACCCGTCAATGTCTCAGGCCAGCAATAAGGCCGTCCACCAAGCTAAGAGGAGAAGTCTAGCGCATATTTTCTCCGCGAAAGAGATCACAGCAATGGAACCTCGAGTGATTGCTTGTGTCGAGAAGCTGATTGCTGCGCTGAAAGTGAAATCAGGTGGTGGATATTTGGGTGCGGAGGACCGGCGCAGCGTCATCGATGGAGTGTTCGATCTGCGACCTTGGTTGAATATGCTGTCATACGAAGCGATCGCCAATATGGTCTTCACGTATGATCTGGGATTCTTGTCTCGAGGAACTGACGAAACCTGGTCTCTGGATTCACAAGGGCAGTATCAGAAAGTTAATGCCATGGATGCTTACCACTCTGGGGGCCACTTCAACACTACCTTCGCCCAGTTGCCAACTGGTGTGTGGAATCTTAGTCGGAAGCTTCTCTGGTTCGTGCGAGGTAGTCGGGGTGGCAGCGAATTCTTCGGGATTTCTCGTGCTTTGGTGAAGGACAGGATGGATAATGAGCCACCGAAGCCAGACTTGTTCGCTCGCCTACCGTACAAGCCAAGTGAGAAGCGTCCTGTTCCTATGCCGTTAGAGGAGATCGTGGCTGAGTGTGCTACACTGCTTGATGCAGGCAATGACACCACCCAGACCACTTTGACTAATTGCATCTACTTGCTCGCAAAGCACCCCGAGAAGCAAGATCGCTTGCACAGAGAGCTCGCTAAAGTCACTGCCGATAGCGGAGCTGAAGGACTTGTTGCAAACTCCGAAGTGTTGAAGGCGTCTCCGTATCTTCGTGCTGTTCTGGAGGAGAATTGGAGGTGCCGGCCGGCTATCGCTAGAGGCCTTTCAAGGCGCACGATCAACGACGAAACTGTGATCGGCGGCCACGTCATCTTCGAAGGCACAACGGTTTCTTTCCCGCTCTATGCCCTCCTTCGAGACAAGAGACTGTTCCGAAGAGCACACGAATTTGTTCCCGAGCGATGGCTTGCTTCCGAGCCACTTGGGCAGGACGAGCAAGACGCCAAAAATCGCAAGGAGTACTGCACGCCTTTCAGCGTAGGTCCTCGTGCTTGCATAGGGCGCAATCTGGCATATATGGAGGTGTCAATCGTAATTGCTGCGCTCGTGCTGAATTTCGAATGGGAGCTGCCATCGGCGGATTACGAGATGCCTGTCGTAGAACGATTCAATTGTAATGCCAAGGAGCTGCGCATCAAGGCGACTCCGAGAGTGCCATGACCTGAGGTGATTTGGGCGTCTGCTCTGGCTTAATCGAATTCTGATGTTTGAGAGAAATCCGTTTTCGCATAGCAAGCTAGTGCGAGTTCTCCCAAGCCCAGCACTTTTTCGGGCGATCAATCATCGTCTGAGTGGGCCACTTCGAGGTCTCCATGAATTTCGAAAGCCAGCGGATTACTTCTTGCTGCTCCTGTCTGCCGCTAAGGAATTGTGCGCACCAGTAAGCAAGATGTGCACCGTTGATGCCAACGCCTATTTCCATTTCAGAAAAGACCACAGCGCAAGTCATGCGCGCAGGCGGCAAAATCTTCCTCTGCATTGTTTGTCAGCACGAGCATTGTATGCATCGGATTTGAGCAGGTACATTGAGATGATGTGTTGTTTCACGATAGTCTGACAGTATGCGTGCTGGCTTGCCATGCACTGCAAGCATTGTGCGTGCAGTGTAGTACTTCTGCCATGCAATTGCTGACGATACTCGTCCGCACGTTCGAAGAGCAAATCGAGGGAGATCCTACTATGCCATCTTCCGATATAGCGAACCTCATCAAAGGCATCGCTAGGGCATCGCTTATGGTACCAATGTTTAAACGAAGCTGGTAAGTGTTCTCGCCAAAGGTCAAGCTCTTCACCAAGAGTGAGAAGATTTGATTCAACAGAGTTCCGGCTGCTATTGGAAGACCAACATGTCGAGCACACTTTGGCGAGCAGATATGTCATTCGATTTGTCCAAACGTCGTCTCTGGCATTATCATACATCCCACTCGCGTCAATGATGCCGAGGTCAAAGCAGCATTCTTGCTCGAAAAGGAAGCAAATTCGTAGGTTCTGCCGCACTGCAATCCAGAACGACGTACCCTCAGTATCGATTTGACTCGGCGACCAGGTAGTTCGCGATTTTGTGAACAGGGAAAATGCACCAGTCATGTGGCACTGGGTATCGTTTCCTGGCTCCGAGAACTGCTCGAGACATCGCAGCAAGACTGTCGTTGGCAGAAGAATGCTCTTCGATCCTGTCCGGCAATCACGGTCGAGGAGAGGAATAAGCCGACTGACCGATTCTGATTGGTAATACTCAGCAACGTTGACATCTCCCATCCACCTCGAGGCTAGAGCAAGGCATGCATAGTATAGAACTGGTGTATGCGTTGCGAGTTGTGGCACATGTACAGAGAAGCAGTGATCATGCGAGACTATATCAAGCTTGATCCCACTTGTCAGCAAGCTTCAGGACGATGACTTAATGTCTTACCCAGTATCCTGCGTTTCGTATGTAGAAATCGAAGACTGCTTTCTCACCACCAACAATAGACACAGCTCTTTGATGAACACCTGGCGGTTCAGTCACTTGGCATGCATTCGGAGAGCCCTGTCTATTCTGCTCGGTGGGTGAATAGCATATTGTCTCTCCTGCATCGGCTGATGGGTTCAGGGCCCCGACAATATCGATGTCCAAAGCCCCATGAGGCGTAGCATTTTCTTGAGACAATGCATCTGCATCGGAACCATGCTCATGGTTCGTGTCGTGAATACGTCGCCGCCGCTCTATACGAGCTGGAAACGAGTGGGTCCCGGGCGGCGATCGATCAGAGCTGGCGAGTATGGAGAAAGAGCTTTGCCGTATCCGTAGCGATGTGTACACGCATGCGAGGCCCGGCCTTGATCGGCGACAATTGCTACATTTGGGCTTTTTTCGATCGCCTATGCCGTGTGTAAGTCCCAGTTCAAGTGTTGAGCAGGATCTCCAGACTAAGCTTACATCGTGTATGTCTCGCTCGACATGGCTCACTATGTCCGGTCAGCAAGAAGTCATGACAGTAATTCGATTGAGGAAGTGTGTTTACCACGCGGCAGTCATGATATCGACGCGACGAAAGGAACGGAGTCGGCAGCCGGCTCCGTGATCTTGGCAAAACTTTGTTCGGTCACGTCAGGTCTCCAAAACAACGTCAACATTCTCATCGATCTCGCCTGTCAAGAAGGAGACCATCAAAGACCAGGGCGACAAGATTGAGCTCTCTAGCTCACTTGTATCGTTACGGGGAGAATTGCCGGATTTGGTAAGCAACGACATCTTGCCGGAGTTCGCATCGATTTCCCCTCTCTGACTGCCATTGCTACATCATACTTCTCGTCTTCCGCCTATAGGCTTCTCGGGCCAGGATGCGAGTTACTTGGTACCCAACTTGCAAGCCTGAGGAGTACCAGCCGCACTTGACTTCAGCACAAGAGTGGTCTTCCTTGAGGATCTCTATCCGAGAGCGATGTTATGGCCTGTCCAGCCTTTTCCACGCTGGTTTCTCCGGCAAGGCTGTGGCTGTTGCGAAAGAGATTTCTGGAGCATCTGGTGCAGATCCGTTGTTCTTCCCACTCCTGGGCGCGTTTGCGAAGAAAGTCCAGGTCTCTGACCAGACTACTCCCATCATGAGGGACTGATGAGCAAATAGTATACACTTTGGCGAGCGACTGACAAGTTTCCATGTAGTGAAAAGTCCCTACGGGCCCGCACTTTCTATATCGTGCGGCGAAATATCTGGCGTGCAGCCCGCTATCCTCAAGAAAACACTTTTTGCTGCATGCCACTGCAGATCATCACACCTCGGGCAGATTGCTGCCGAGCCACCATGCTCAGATCCGCGACTACATCTCTATTCCAATCGATACTTACTCACGTTGACGGTTGTGAGTCTAACAGCAGGTATCTTTGCTCCACTGTCCAACATGGACTTTCCGCGGAGACATACCTCATGGTCTTCGGACCCATTCCAACCCATTCAGGTGCCTCAACGGAGGATTTTTGTAATCACGGAGCTATATAGCACGCGGATAAAGACTTGCATATAGAGTCGCAGGACGTAGACAAGGTTTCTCCACTTCCTTCTCTACCTGGACCTGCTAGCACGGAGCTATCCGCTCCCTTCCCAAACAGGCAGGACACCTTATATACTCTGACGCAGCTTGGCTTTCGCATCTCGACGACCTCTTGGCCATCCTAGATTCGACCAGACGTTTGGCATCATGGCACTCAAGAATTTAATGAGGCTGCTGTCGCTACCTCTGCTCGCTTCAGGAACAATCTGGCAAAACGGTCAAGTCCGACCAAACAACTATCCCGACACCACCATTTCGCTAGACACATATGGTAATGAGACTGAGTGGCATCGATATGGACCCGACTCACCAGAGCTATCATACAAAGGACGCTGGGACGACCGATACATCTCCTGGTGGTCAGCGCCAGGCCTGAAGTTCGGCTTTCAAGCAGACAACGTAGCAATCACATTCGGCAACTACACTTCTCCAGGAGTGCTCATCGCGTATCGACTTGATGGCCAAGACTGGATGCTTACCAATGTCACCGCAAACTCCACACATCTCCTCATCGATCCGTCCACCACCGGCTGGAATCTTACAACATCAAAAGAAAGTCTCCGAACCTTCGAGCTCCGCGTCACGAACTGGGCATACGGAGTTCAAATCGACTGCATCCATCTCTCCGGCTCCAACAGCACTCTAGTCAGACTCCCAGACTACACACGCCGCATCGAAGTGATTGGCGACTCCCTCTCCTCCGGCTACGGCAACACCCTCGAAGGTATAAGCAGCTGGTCTTGGGGCCTCGCTTACGGCTTAGGAGACACAGAATTCAGCCTAACCGCCTACCCCGGAATCTGTCTCGTCGACACAAATTGCTGGGGAAACCCACGCGGTCAAGTCCATCAATGGAAGAAGACCTGCGATACTAGTGGCAGAGCAGTGGAAATGTTCGGACCCAATTTGACCAGCGCTCCAGACTGGGACTTTTCTAAGCAGCCGCATCCTGATCTCACGATTATCAACATCGGGACTAATGACAACAACACCCACAACAACGTCACCGCGGAGCAATACAAGACTGCATACATCAAACTCCTCACCGACATCCACACCACATATCCCGCCACAAAAATCATCATTCAATCCCTCTGGTCAGGCTGGAATCAAGCTGGCAGTACATGGGTTCAAGGTTCCGGTTTCTACAACGAAATCCAAGAAGTTGTCAAACACTTCAATAATGGTAGTCTCAATAAGATTGGTGAAGTGGACGGGGCTTTTGTTTACTATTATAACACTACGGGCATCATGCAGCATAATGACAATTCTCCGGTCTATCATCCTACTGACGTGGGACATATTAAGGTGGCGAGTCATTTGATGGAGTATATTCGACTGGTGTTTGGGTGGGAACTTAAGGCTACGGGGCCGGAGGTTCAGCATGAGACGCTTTATTGGTGAGTGGTCTTCTTGAGTGTGATGGGCAATTCTTGATTGCTGACGTTGGTGATAGGAATGATATGAACCTGTACTGACGGCGCATCTGCTGAGGGTTCAGATCGTCATTGATCTTTAGCTGTTGCGTATCAGTCTGGACTTGATTCTCATGTCCGTCACAGTCGGGCGCAACCCCATTCAACTGCTCCGTTGATACAGTTCAATTCTGACTGGCCTACTGTTCAGTCTTGTTCCGCTTACGCTTCTTGCTTTCGCACTGCTGACCATTCTCGAGCTCATGGTAGCTGCAGCAAGTCGCGCCGTCAGCGCCCTTTAGATGACTCTCGCCTCTTCTCAGCCTCTCGAATGCATTCCTCATAACCTCATTCGTGAACTCCTGAGGCAGATCCAAGTCGCATAATCCCTCGTGAGGATTTGCGCTCCAGATACACAGGTCGATCATCATTCTGCATAACGGGGATTCCATGTTGGTCCATTCGCAAGCATTCTTGACCATCCAATTGCCAGGCCAAGCGTTACGTTCAGCCCGCCGACGGACTTCATAGTCTTTCAAAAGCGCTCGCAGTGCAGCATGCATTGCGATAACATCGCCAAGTCTCTCCGCCAGGACATAGAAGTCGACAAGCGCTTCATCTTGATCGTCCTCATCCCATGCACTTTCATCTTCGGCTTCTTTGCATTGGATCTCGCCGGTGTAGAGGTAATGAAGGTATAGCGGAAATGCATTACGTGGACGTTCGCCCATGGAGTTCAGGACGTAGCTTTCCGGGGTCGGCACCTTATAGGTTTCGAACTTGGGTGCCCGTCGCTCTAAGAGCGATTTGTGCACAAAACACGTTTGCTTGCTTTGACCGAAGCCGAAGGTGACCTCGACCACGGCGCCATCTATGCTATGAGAAGTCAGCAATTGAGACTCTGATATTGGAAGATGCAGTCTGCCTCACAAATTTCCGCTCTTCTTGACGAGCGGATCATCCTTCTCGGCCATGGTGTTGCTCTTGTGTCGTGGTCGAGCGGCGTTACGGTTGAGGGCTGGAATGTCGTAGTTCAAGTCAAGAGGCGACTGGAAGTGTATGGCAGCACAGGAAGTCAGATTCATGTGACAAACATTGGCTTTGTGGAAAAGTGAGGCTCAAGCTGCATGAGTGAAGTGAAGTACATTTCTCGAAGTGAGCGAGAACGCCTTTAATCTGAGTATGTCTCTCATGTCCTCTACTTGCCCGTGAGTTGCTGCTTTCGGTCGAGTGATACATAAAGCAGCTTGATTCGTCAGACTGATATGTTGCGTCGGGATCTGGGAGACTGCAGTGTTGCTGGAAATGCTTCAGGAATGGCTTGAACTTGAACTGAGGGTCTGCGTTACCTGGGCTTCCAAGCTTCGCAAGGTCTGATCTCAGATGAGTGCTCATGCTCCTGATGCAATTGACGCTGAGCCGGGAGGTTTTTCACTTTGCAGATTCCGAATTACTCTGCTAAGACCTCTCGAGCTTATACCTAGTCCCCCTCCTCGACCTCGACCCAGTCCGCGCTTCGCTTGCGCTTCTTGCTACCGCACTGCTAACCGTTCTTTAGCTGATGATAGTCGCAGCAGGTCTTGTCAATGACGCTCTTGGCGTCACCTCTGCGCAACTTATCGCAAGCGACCTTCCTAACGTCACGCCCAAATCCACTGTCCTTCAGCATCTCGTAGAAGTCGTCGTCGATTGTCTTGTCCCAGATGCACATGTCGATAAACAACCTGACTAGCGGCTCTTGCAAGTTGCTCTCCTCTTCGTCATAAATGTAATCAATGGCTCTGTAACTGGGCGCTATGCCTTTGCCCAGCTTGTGCGACCTCTTCGCTTCCTCAATGAAAGCTCTCAGCACAGCATGCTTGGTGATGTCGTCTCCGAGGAACCTTGCCAAGCCGTAAAGCTCCACGAGCGCAAAGTCTTGGTCATCGATGTCCCAGTGTTCGGTCGTGTTGGACACTTTGCATTGGATCTCATTGGTGTAGAGATGATGAACATATAGTTCGAATGTGTCTTTATTGGTGTTTACAATGTGGTACTCGTCGATAGCAGGCCCCTTGTGGATGCCAATGTCAAGAGCTCGGCGCTGTAGGAGCGATTTGTGAACGAAGCAGCGCTTCTTATCTCTGCCGACCAGAACAACAGCAAAACCGCCTTGGATGCTACGAGCAATTAGCGTTACTGCTGAGGAATGTAGTCGGGGGTTTTTGAGCCCACAAGTTACTATTCTTGACCACAAGGGGATCATTAGTGTCGGCCATCGTACTCCTTGTATGTTGTAGCGCTCAACCTAGAGTAGCGATATTGATGTAAAGTTGAAGTAGAATCGAGAAGTATGTCCGAGATATAGAAGGACTGCGGCGCGATTGCATGTGACAATGATCATTTTCGAAAAGTGAGGTTCAAGCTGCTGAAGTGCAGCCAGTCTGATTCTGCAGTCGCGCCAAATTCCTGCGCTCTGCACTTTCAGATGCAGATTTGCTTCGATGGCTCCTTCGGTCGCCTCTTCCGTGGTACAATTGCATGTGAGCACTGGCATCGCCATGCGCGTAGCTACTGGGTTCGTCGCTTGCAGCAATGCAACTCTTGCTCGAATTCTAGCTCTGTACTGCTAACCTCAGGCCAGTCCTTCCTCAGGGGTCTCCTCCCGCTCTATTTTCTTTACCACGCCATCGCGCTCGCCACGATTCTTCTTCCTGCTTCGACACTTGCCGTTGGAGCCGAAATAGTCGCAGCAAATAGTATGTTCCGATTCGTCAGCCCGAGACTGGTGCTTCCATTTCATCGTGGCAGCTGTTGCGATTTCTGTGACCGCTTCTGGAAGCCAACGAGACATCGAATCATCGTATTTACCTTCCCAAATGTACATGTCGACGAACAGCTCCCTTAATGGTGATCCCTTCTTCGAGATTTTGTAGACATACTGCATGATCTCCGCCGATGGTGCATCGGGCTTTCCGGCTTTTTGCAGTCTTCGGAAGCTCCACAAGAATGCCTGAAAAGCAGGGTGGATGGCAGTCTCGTCACAGAGCTCATTAACTAATGCGAAGAATTTGACGAGCATGAGATTTTGATAGTCGTAGCTCATGTCGAATTGATACTTCGCCTGTCGACAAGGAATATCGCCCGTATAGAGGTGCTGGACATACAGCTCAAAGATCTCGGGATCTTCCCCTTTCAACTTGATGGGATCGGTTGCGGTGCCTCGTTCTGGATGAAAGAATCCTGGCACGTCAGAGATATTCGTGAAGCGGTCCATGAACAACTTTTCATGCACGGCAAAGTCCTGCTGTGAGTCTCCACTGCCCACGCGGAAGTTGATCACTGGTCCGCGGATGCTAATCAGAATCAGTGACGGCCAATGATGTTATTAGGAGTGAGCTTACAAGACGTGCTTGTCTCTCACAACCAGAGGGTCAGCATTGTCTGCCAAAGTCTCGTCCATAGTGACGATTCTCCACCGTAACTTTTCACTAGGATGTGAATCGTGAGAAATTTTCGAGGTGGTGCGAATGTAGGCGAAGTCACAGGAAAATGATGTGAGGATCATGGTGCGGTGCACGAGCCACATTTATGCATTACCGTTGCAAGGATAGAAACGGCAGCTACATCAAAAATGAAGCGCATTGCCGGATGAGGTAGATACACAAGGCTCTACTTAGAAAGAGGGAGCATTTTTAAGCGCGAATACACTCCGCAAAGATCTACTTCATCGTCAGCATCACTTCTCGTCATCACATGCCATTACTGATGCTCACCGTGCCCCACTCAGTGTTAGTCCATCCTCCAAAACCATCACACGTGTCCCAGAGATCTCCCATGACCTGCTTACAGTATCCTGCCTCGACAGTCCGAGCTCCGTTCCTGTCAACACGATAATTTCCGAAGAAGAGTTGCTTGCCACCGGTGCCACTCCCATCATCCCAAGGTCCAGTCTTGATAGCCAGACTTTGTCCTTGCTGGACAGCGAGACCGTTCTCTTGATCGCACCAGTTGTTGACCGCTGAATTCCAGACGTCTTTGTTGAAGAACTTGCATTCTTTCCCGATGGAGTCCGAGGACTTGTGGCAGCCGTCAGCAGCGACGTAGGTTGCCAAAGCGGCAAGGGTTGTGGCAATGGAGACCTTCATGTTGATCTTGAAAACTATGGTGAGTATCGTTGTATTGTGTCCTGAGAAGCGCTGATGATTTGATGAACATTTGCTTGAGGAGCGCTGGGAGGGTGCATTATATACTGCCATAGAAGAGAGCCTGGGGCGTTCGAGAGGGACTTTCTGTTGTAGCTAAGGAATCCAATTGCAGGCATCATCTTGGTAGATGCGAATGATTTCTCTCGAAGTCACGGGTCTGATCCAGCAGTGACGGTGGCTTTCATTCGGCTCGTCCTGGTATCGTGTGATCTTGGTGCTGCAGTGCGCATCACACTTACTTGCAGCGCCTCTCGAGATCCACATCTGTACAGCTTTTGTCATTGCGAAGCAGCACTGCAAGGGGTATGCTGGCGACAGAATCGATCGTGTGTCGTCACGAGCGAGCCTTCTGCCCGACTGACATCCGCAAGAATCCACAAGATGGTCTCGCAGGCTGTTGGTTGTATTCAACTTGGAACTTTATTGGCGGTGCACCCAATTTCAGGTAGTACGTCGATCTAACTTGCGTTTCAACTCTGCCTTCAAAAGATGGCACAGAGACCGACACGAAGGATTATGACTTCGGAACTGTCGCAAAGCACTGCCTCTTGCAAGCAAGCATCCCATGTGGAATAGTTTGATTGGTACCGTAGCCGATGAGACCACTTCTACTACAGGAGAAAGCAGTCAGGCAAGTATGCACTGGAGATATCTGTGCAAGTCGACAGATGTGCAGACAAAGCAGCCTGGTCGTCTCAAGCTGACGTGATGTTCTTGTGGTATGCTTGAGACGCGGGTCGACAGTGCTTGATGATCTTGAACGCCGGTTTCAGCTAGTGCTTGGCGCGTGAGGCTGTGCCGAGAGGTGTCCACAAAAGTACGCGTATTGGCCTTATGTCGCTAGCATGCCGGCAGCAACTATTGCACGTAGGCAGGTTTTCATTTTTCAAAATGTGCTGAAAGCGATGCAATCAAGAAGCTCCATTCCACCGAGAGCGAGAATAAATGCTCAGCCTGGCTCTGCTATGCAGTGCATTGTTTGACGCAGACATGCTTCTCGCAAGACTGACTACCTTTCAGTCGATATCAGAGAGCTGTGAGGTCGATACGACAGAACCTCGTCTTGGCTTTGTGAGCAGCTGTTCAAATCGCTCAGCCCACTGTCGCCTTAGCAATAGTTTGTCCTTCGAGATTGGCTTGATGCCTCCATCGCCGACAATGACTTCGACATTCTCAAACTCTCCTACCCAAGTTTCCAGTTCCGCCGGCTCACGAAATTCTTCTGATTCCAGGTTGAAGTCAATAATGCGTATGTAGCAGTTAAGACGTTGAAGCCCGGATGGTATTCGGCCAGGAAGTGTCGGTTTCGACATAGCTCCAAAGAACGCTTGAATACGCTGGATGGCATTTCGCTGGTGAGATTGCAGGACCTCCTCCAGAAAAACGTTAAGGTCAAGCGGAACCATGAATCCGAATGTATTGCCACTAAAAGGTAGGAGTGCTGCGTCTTTGTAGATCTGCCGGCAGACCAGAAGAAGACTCAAATCTAGTTTGGTGTCTGCATGCATCCTGTGCACGCCTTCAGGCGGCTCTCCATACTGCTCAATCAGAGACCTCCGATGAGAGAAGAAGTGGAAGCATGGCCTAAGAGCACAATCGCAGTTGAACACCGGACGGCCCATATAATCTTGCCATCTCAAGTCGTTCATGATACTGTGACATGCCAAATGTTCGGCTGTATAGCTGTGGTCCAGGACATCCGGAGGAGAGCAACTCTCAGCATACGCCTGATCCCAGTGAACGCCAACTGATTTGCAAACCGCGTACATCGGCTTATAGCGATCAACGAAGTCATACGCGATTGACGAGTAGGTGATGCCTCCATCTTCATTGGGCTGGCAAGGCCGAAGGCCAACATGTATCAATTTGTTGGCCAGTACATGCTCGAATATTTGGATCCTTAGTTCAGGAGGTAGCCGGAGCAGTGGTGAAGATGAAGCGTTGACCTCGCTCACGCTGCCCACTCTTGGCTTGGTACCATTCGCACCCTCCATACTGTTCTTTGTGTACAACAAAATGCATTGTACAAGAATCCAGGTACATGATGGTCGATGACGATGGAGGCAGCTTGGTGATGCGGCAGGGATCGCACAGAGAGTTCACGGCTGACATTAGCGTCTGCGCCAAGATTTCTGGAGAACCTTGCTAGCGCAGTATCAGGGACAACTTTGGAAGTCCGAGATCTGGCTCCGGAGACAACGACTGCAATTTGGCAGTCGTTTGCTTGATAACGCTCAAGAGGAGGACTTGCGCAATGGAAGGGTAGAGGCAATACTCGATCTCGATTCCGATCGCCTCACTTGGATACCGACCCGACCCTCGGAATCATGTCGTCGGCAACGCCCTCCTCAGCGACCACCGATGCTCCTCCGCCGAAGCTGCTGAAGAAGGGCGATGCCAAACCCACATCGGCGACGCAGACTACGTTTGGTTGTCAGCATATCAAGAATTTGTTAGCGAGCGCGCGGCAACAAGCGACAGATGGCTACAAAAGACTCATTGGTATGCTCCAAAAGGAGGACAATATCAGCTACAGAATATACAAGGGCAATGGTGGGCCAGGAGTCACTACACAACCGACATATCTGTGCATGCAGTGTCCGAACGTGAGCATATCAAGAGAAAGACATCATGCAAAACATGGGTTCTGTAAGTATATCAATTGCCGAAGCACGTGATGGAGTATGCTGAGTATCGTTTCAGCCGTGGAATCCGACAATGGCTTCCTGTACTGCCATGAATGCCGAGACTTCGTCTACGATCCGACCTTCGAGGAGATCCGAACAGCCCCAACAAGCAAAAAGCGAAAAGCGACGACGGATCCATCAATACCGGACAGCGACAAGAAGGTCGTAGCGGCAAATACCGTTGCCACACCATGCGCTGCGACAGGCCTTCGTGGTCTCTATAACATGGGCCAGACATGCTTCATGTCGGTCATACTGCAATCACTCATACACAATCCGCTGATCCGCACCTTCTACCTGGCAGAAGGCCACCGATCGTCAGAATGCGAACGAGAAGCATGCACATCATGTGCGCTAGACGACATTTTCACTGACTTCTACGCCACCGAGAAGCATGAGGGCTATGGTGCAGTGCATATGCTTCAGGGCTGCTGGAAGAGTGGTGGTGCTCTCGCGGGGTACAGTCAGCAAGACGCGCATGAGTTCTTGGGGTTCATCTTGAATAGTCTACACGAGGCGAATACAGAAGATGAAGAGAAGAAAGAAACACGAAATTGCGAATGCGTGATACATCAGACCTTTGCTGGGATGTACAGAAGTACAGTAAAATGCACCACCTGCCAAAACACGACCAACACATCAGAAGCTTTCATGGATCTGAGCTTGGACGTAAAGAGCGCTGGATTCAGCATTAAGAAAAAGAAGCTGGCGATGATCAATGGCACGCAGACAGTAAAGGAGGCTTTGCCAGTAGATCTGGTAGAATGCCTCGTCAAGTTCACCACCGAGGAGACACTGTCAAGCGAGAGCTACCATTGCCCGAAGTGCGACGCTGCACGAGAAGCAAAGAAGAAGCTTATCTTGACCCGGCTTCCGCCTGTGGTGCCAATCCACCTTAAACGCTTCTCGCACTCGAAGACCAATGGTCAGAGTACGAAGGTCGACACCAGAGTCCGCTTTCCCTTCAGGATAGATCTCGGACCATACACAGACTCGAGTACAGCAGATGCGGCCAATGGTCACGATGCAGACGACGACGAGGATAATATCAACGTCAACACACCTACCAAAAAGGGCGAAGCCGAAACAGCTGGCGAGCCACAGCAGCCAGTCTATGAGCTCTCGTCGGTCATTGTCCACAAGGGCAAGATCGACAATGGTCATTACATTTCTTATTCAAAGCAGGGTACCGAATGGTTTCGATTCGATGACAGCATGGTGGTGCAAGTAGACGAGAAAGAGGTGCTCGGGGCAGAGGCGTATATGCTGTTCTACGTGGTTTCGGATTTGTGGTAGATTGAGCATTTTGCTGAGAGCATGGCGTTTCTGGACATTGTGGCATACAGACCAAGCGGGCACGGGAAAGGCAAGGTCTCGACCTACGGGTCTCTGAGAAAGCATGACATTGGCGTTTGTTGTACTGACATAGGACTGTATCACTGATCATTGATTCGAGCAAATTTCGGACTACACCTTTCCCACGTCCTTGAGCTTCTGGTCAGCGACTCTAGCTGATGTCGCGGCACTCCTCCATGGGCACACGTTCGACAACAATGAGGCTACATGGTCAGAGAGGTCCCAGAGAAACGTATTCGTTAGCCTGCGTCCATGACATTTCGCTTTCCGTGATATTCGCTGAATGCAGTCCGGTGGAATCCGGACAGCTCTTGCTGCTTGTTCCTGCTGAAGAACCCGGCCAGAAAGCGACGATTTACCCGATCTGGAAGTATCCATGTCGATCGCGGGACGTCATCTGTAGACCCGGTGGGCTCAGGCAGCTAACTGTTTTTCGGAATACCTGAACATCAAGAAAGCTCTCATCACATTTCATGCGGTCGAAAGGGCGGAACACCAGAGCGCAGAGGGCCGAAGCGTCTACAGTTATTTCGAAGATCACTCAAAACGAGTCGAAAACATGGCACAATCACCCAGCTCGCATCGCCTATGTCCAGCTCCCAGATCCGGCATCTTCACTGGGCACTCAGAATGAAAGACATGACACTGTTTCTTCCCCAAAAGGCGATACTTCGGCGAACGAGATTGTGCAGAACAAGTCATCTGCAAACTCTAGAGCTCAAAGCACAATACCAATCCAAGCATCTCTCCTCGGTCTCCCAGCAGAACTCCGCATCCGCATCTACGAACACATATGGCCAGGAGATCTCATCCACGTCTCTACCCACCCATGCAAAGTCGATACCAAAGGTGCCTGGGAGACCAACACCAACAAGTCATCCTGGGATACCAAACGCCATTTCGTACGTTGGACACACACAATCTGTCAAGCCCCCAACGACTGGGAACAAGCTTATACCTTGAGCAAAGTATCGAACTCAGAACTACCCGTCGATCGTCACTCGAAATGTCGTAAAATCCAGGAATCTTTCAAGCGACAACGATATGTGACCTTGTGCCCACGAGAATATGTACGCAAAGCACCTTTCGCTCGGAGTGAAGGGCAGAAAATTTATGCTTCGGTCATGACTCGGAAGTATGGGATCGCCGGCGAGGGAGGGTTGGAACGCTTGTATTCCACATCGAAACTGTGTTTGGATGTTCTTTTGACGTGTCGGCAAATTCACAGCGAAGCAAGACTTCTCCCTTATGCGCGGAGCATATGGCATTTCGACAATCCATCAACTATGGCTGCTTTTGCGGAGCGCGTAGAGTGCTCGTGTCATATCAAGGCTCTTGGAATTTCGGATTGGTCATTCTCGGACATCACTTCATCGCTGAAGTTACTTCCACATGTCTCGAAACTGCAGTATAGTTGTAATTACTCTTC
The DNA here is from genome assembly GCA_014298035.1 of Pseudocercospora fuligena. Taxonomy (NCBI): domain Eukaryota; kingdom Fungi; phylum Ascomycota; class Dothideomycetes; order Mycosphaerellales; family Mycosphaerellaceae; genus Pseudocercospora; species Pseudocercospora fuligena. Next base: position 57,274 of record JABCIY010000031.1, read on the forward strand.
AGGTTACTGTGGGAGAATGGCGTTGGCTTCGGAAATGCTGGACACTTTGAGGTATATGCCGAGAGAGGAGAGAATGGCTTTGGGGTTGAAGGATGTGGAGATAGTTTTAGGTGAAGATATGGGAGAGCAGGGAAGAGGCGTGAGGAGGCAAATAGCAGAGGAGATGGAGAGGTTGATGATGGCGGGCTGAGTATTGCGGCCGCCGGCGAGAAGGAGTAAGCGCACCGACTTGGCATTTTCGCCTTGTGCTACATGAAAGATTACATCTCACGCGATCATAGAAAGATAGTGTGAGATGGAGATTTGGAATTCATTTTCACGTCTATTCCGAGGCCGTGCCAAAATGAGAAATGAACTTGGTAATTAAGTCGATTTTCGTAGGCTCCAGGAACTCTCCGCATGCCTTTCTGCTCGCTGTGACTTTACTCCATCTAGGCACTTTTAGCATGAGTCTTCACTCGCTAGCATGGAGCGCTTTTGCCTCAAGCTCGTATGCCTCAGCCTCAAGTCTAGCAGCCTCTTGACGATGACGCATAGCTTTGCCACGAAGCTTAAGGACTTGGAGACCTTGGTCAGAGGTGATATGGATGTTCTCCTGTCTCTTGTTCGGAAACAAAGACGCGGCCGCACTCTTTTGTGTAGTCGGCGTCGTTCTCGCCCTCTCGCTCGTCAGCGATTTCGGAGTCAGATTTGCTCCTGCTGCTGGGCACTCTGTTGGGGTTTGGGCTGCTACGACTGGAGTTTGACGAATATACTGGCGATGGTCCTCTTGGTCGATGGTACCAGCATACTGCTCTTCTTCCATTTCTGACTCGGTCACGGCTTTCACTTGATCGATGCACTCTTCTGTAGCTTCTTCAGGCTCAAGAGAGTCAGCCCGCTCCAGCTTGATCTTCTTCGTCTCCTTATGCTCCTCAAGCTGCTCCGGCTGGAGCGAGTCAACTCGTTCCCGCTTCACCTTGGTCGTCTTCTGGATCCTCGAACCGTCTGCCCGTGGATCTTCAAGCCCATTATCCTTGATGAACTGCTTCACCAGCACATCAATAAGCTCGCCTACATCGGTAGGCAAAATCTCAGCGACATTTCGAGATCTAGCTGTCATATCTCTCTGACGTTGACGCACTTGCTCAAGCATCAGCCGCTGAGCACGGGCTAGGTCATTCTTGGTGATTTTTGACAAGGTTCTCAGCTTCTCCAGAAATTTGAGACTCCAAAGCCACCACGGGCTCTCTTCAGCTCCCTCGCCGATTACCCCCTTGGACCGGTTGTTCCCAGTCGCACGAGGTATAATCTCGAGCGGGATGCAGTCTTGAATGTCTTTCTCCCAATTCGTCTCGATCACTTGCCGCAAAGTCAACTTCCTTCCCTGGTCGCTTTTGCTGAGGCTAAGGAACGAAGGTGGTGGCTTCTCGTAGAATTCAGTCCTGATATTTTGCTGGTTCATCTTGCCCTCGTTGCTCCAGGCCATGGTGTTCGTTCTTGTTCGTAAGTGTACTTACTGACGAGCTGCTGGAAGAGAGCCAGCTTCGCCCAAAGTGAGCCAAGACAGAATGTGATCCGTGAAGTACAAAGAGCATATGATGCATAATCACTGAGGGAAGTGAGGCAACGCAGAGAGTCACAAGTCGAAAAGGCAGCATGAGGTCCTCCCTGTGCTGACATCTAAATCGTGTCCATCTCAAGCTCATTCCCAAATGAGTTCTGCATTTGGAAGATACGTGCGATTTCGGACCACGCACCAGTTCTGCTACGACTTCGATCCAAATCTGATGCTTCGATCGCTGGGCAGCCTGTTTCACGTGGAAATTCTGAGTGACCTGCCGATGCGGAGCCCCCTATCGTGCTCAGTCGTGACTCAAGACCTTGTGCTAAGCCACTTGATATTCTGAAGCGGTTTGGACAAGATGTCGACAAGACGCTGTCATAGCCACTGCGGCGTCCATGTAAGGCTGTCCATCAGGCTAGAGAGTGGCAGTGCTGCGGTGGCTAGTAAGTGGTGAGCTGTATTGGAAGCTCGCCATGGCACCGACCTCAGCCCTGCATTGTCTCTGGAGTCTAGTGCTAGTACTGAAGGATTCTGCATGGTCTTGCGATTAGTGCCATGATGTTGGAAGCATCGACTAAATTCAGCTCGGATGCTCATTTCTTCTTTGGCGAAATCGCGGCGGAAGCTTTCCGGTGAAGACTCTCTTCCTCTGTGCTTCGCTGCAAAAGTACCACAGATCGGGTAAAAAACTCGCTTCGTTGCATGTGCATGAGCTGCGAGATAGATTCAACATCGAGCTGATCGTCGGTCATGTCCTAGTGTTTGTACCCTCTGTAAAGTCGCTCGGAACTGCCAACCAGTCATTGCTCTCAGATGGCGTTCCCCGGCTGCGAAGCTTTCGAAGCCCGAAAGAGGCCGCCGTGACTCTTTGGCAGAGCTCGCTGCATCAGTTGCATACTACCTCCTGGCAGATCGACGTGGACGTCTTGCAGCATGAAAGGTTGTGTAATGGATGGCACTTTGTTCAAGCAGGGACAGTCCACGCGAGTTTCCTCAACTGGTCTTCCTTTGAGCATCTACCAGCTTCTGATCAAAGCGCGAGCAAGAAATCCTCCGCCCAGCTTTCTCCTTTTGCACTCTCCTTCTTGGAGACATGATCATCGCCCTCCATCGAGCAACACCCGGAACTCCATACCTGTACAAGATCATGCGAAGATTTGTGGCGCATGTTATATCCAGAGCTTATTGTTCGTGTTTTTCAGCATCATGTTACCGACTGAGTAAGCGCTCTGAATCTGGTTTCTCGCAAGGGCCTTCAGCCGCACTTAATTCACCCGCAGCAATGACTGCAATGACTGGACTTATGGTGGCCATGGTGCGGAGATAGCCAGATCGTGCTCATGACAACGGGCTATGCAAGCCACATGCGTGCTACAGAAGAAAATTGTTCAGCTTCTCGAAGATGGCTGCAAATGCTCCATGCAACAGTCCAGCGGCCAACCGATCAGCAATGGATGCTTTGGCGTCATCTGAGCCAACGCACAGAGCTCGGCTTCGGCATGCTGGCTAGTGGACCGCACGCTGTGGACCGGTCCCAGTGCTACAGACCTGCCTCCGGGCCGCCATGTGATTGCTAACTACTTGGAGTAATACGTGCTTGCTCATCAGCACTGATCTTCGTTGGTGCTATTTCAGAAGGGCAGCATTCTTGGTTATTGCCGTCGGTGTCATTTCAGAGTCTCCAAGTACTTACAACATCGCAAGGTTATAACAACGGGAGGCGTGCATGCGTTTGAGGTGAGTCGACTTTAATGATCCTGATTACTCTTCACCCTTTAGGACCGCTTCGCTGCACCACATTCGCAACGCTAAGCATCCAAAGACGAAACCCTTCATTCGCACCTGCGCCTGACGGGACCTTACGGCCGCCTACCGATTCGTGAGCTCAACTGAGCACCAATCACGCAGAAGTCTCGGCAAGGAACCAACAGCTGTTCGAACACGTCTTTACCGGCCTCAATCCCGGCCCTTGGACAGCTGAAAGTCGCCTGGAAGCACACAAGAATGATCGCAGCACAAGTCATCAACCCCATAATGCTCGATCACTGGCAATGCGATCCTTTTGAATCATTGGTATGTTGTAGTGTTTCTTCCGCATAGGCATTGAACGATCAAGAGGACTTCTGCTCCTGTGTTGATCTCGTTCCCGCACCCCACGATCCAGAATCTCGCCCTGCTCCTTCAACTCCTGACTTCGGCCCTATAACATTCCACTACTACACATCAAATCCATCCCGATTACCAGTCTGGTCATTGCAGCGTCCTTTGATACCCGAAGAGGAAGTCGCTCGGAATTCTGTACTGACGACTCGAAAGCATACACCGCCACGTGGTGGACGCTGTCAAAGAAGAAAGCGAACAGACAGCATAAGTTCTGTTTGTTCCAACATGTCCGGCTACTACTATCCGCCTTCAACTACATCCGAGGAGCAAAATTTCGACTTCAACGCACTCATGCCGATGCCTCAGACAACGCAATCTCAACATCCATTCCCAGCATTTGCGCCCCAGCAGTTCAGTCCACCTCTGGAACAGCAGGAATTCTATCACGACCCGGCGCAATACTATCAGCATTCATCGCAATATCACCAGTACCAATTCCAGGTGCCATTGCAACAGCAACAGCAGCCATGGACGCCGCCACCGGTTCCTTCGAGCTTTCAATACGCGCATGCGAGCGCCGCACCCTTTCCGCAGTACTCAGATTCTGTAGACTATTCGCAAGAGTTCATCCCTACCGGACCGTCTAGGAGATCAACGGGCTACCTCTCTCCAGATGAAGCTGGCAAAGCTAGCTCTAGAATGTCGCGTTCAACGTCCGTCGCAGAGTCCAATGCGAGTTCACTGCACAGCGTTTCGGACGTCTCTCGGAGTGTGTCGCCCAATGCTAGCGAAATGGCCAAGTACGGACGCAAGAACGATGACGGCAGCTGGTCGTGCATATACCCAGGATGCTCTTCCAAATCAACATTCAACCGTGGTTGCGATCTTAGAAAGCACTACAAGCGGCATACTAAAAGCCTATGGTGCAGACACGAAGGATGTCCGCAAGCAACAGAGGGTGGTTTTTCGAGTAAGAAAGACCGCGCACGACATGAAGCCAAGCACAATCCTAGCATTGTTTGCGAGTGGGAAGGATGTGAACGACTTTTCAGTCGTCAAGATAACATGGTGAGTGAGAATGACTTGCATGACGGCAACGCGTCCACTGACGTCCGCACAGAAAGATCATGTCAGACGGGTTCACAAACGCAGGGTCCTCTGATTTGGCTTGAAAAACAGCATTGGCATCACTCCACCTGTTGTATAACCAAAGCTAGTCGAGCGAGCTGGAAACCTCAGCTGATGTGAGCATCGTGTTCGCATGCCAGCTCGAAATGGTCGATGAAACCCACAATTCGCACTACAGGTGCACTCCCAGCATTCAACGCGACCGAGGCTGTAACGACTTTTTGTGCGGCCGCAATCACCGTTGAGAGAGAAATTACCCAAGGCGTCGGCCGCCGCCGAGCAGGATTCGCAGTTGGTGGAGTTGCCGAGAAGGATGCATATTTGCTGTTCCGATGCCGGCTAACATGGACGAACGGACGAACTCGTGAAATCGTTGTCGACAATTTTCAAATCTGTGGCCACAAAGACAGTCGAGAGTCTGGTCTTCGACCATTCCAAACGAGTGACGTTCTGGCCACAAACTCTCGGGTTGCCCAATCGGGAAGGACATGGAACAACAGCTTTGCTTGCAGCTCTCAACTGCACAGGGCCACGAGATGGTAGTCTCGTCAAAGAAGAGTAAGCTGAAGAGCATGAATGTAAGAGAACGAGATTAAGGGCACGAGAGCGAGGTTGTGGAGACAACGCCAAGAAATTAAGACTCATTTTGCCGCTCAAGACAATGCTACTTCCGCATGCACACGCATAGCATCAAAATGCACAATCGATATCGCAGCGCTTGCTCAAATGATCAAGCACAAGATTGCAGAGGTGCAATCATTAGCCCTCATAGCAGAATCTTCGGAGACCAGTGAAGAGTCGGACCAATCGCTCTCTTGCCTGCGCGCGTCACTCCATCATCCCACTTCAGCTGCGACGCCACGCCTAATATTGAGCATTCATGTCCTATCCTATCGAAAAATGACTCCCAAGATACCATCACACTATTCATGGCCGCCGGTAGCTGTCCGCCAAGCCGCCAACAAGAAACGAGGACACCGCTTTGGGCGACCCAATGTGCAATACCACCGGGCGAAACGAGCACATTATCTAGCTTGTTGGTAGGTGGGATTGAGCAATGGTAGCGCAAGCGATGAGCCAAATCAATGCATCTGGCATTGTTGTTTACTAGGGGCCATGTGCAGACACACTTTTTTAGGCTTCGTAGGGCTGCCGCCTCTGCCTATAATTACGAACAGCTCCAGCCTTGGCCAAGATCGATCTCTAGTTACGAATATTCGTCAATAGATCAATCGGTGGACAACGCAAACCAGCTGCAAGTTTATGCGACTCGGGAAAATGTTGGAATCATTCTCAAGGGATTCACAAACCAGATGATCGGAAGCGAGCACGTAGAAGCTCAACAACCAATCGTTCGTCGACAGTAACAATCACTTGGCACGTCAACCTGAAGCTCACTCCTCCATGAGTCAAGCTTTGTACCTCTTCCTTCATCCCTCAAATGCAGCGTCCACATGCCTTTGCAGATAAGCATATCCTCTGCCGTGGAAAGCCTTGCAGAAAGACAGCTCATCCTTTCGCCGCGTGCGTTCCAGAGAGTACCGCCCCACGTGTCGCGATGCGACTGTTTCAGCCCCAGATGCGCAGTCACCTCAGCTCGAACGGCCATGTGAGGCCTCAGACCCGTGATTGCTGTATACGGCAGCTCGGCTGCAAGTCACTACGCTGAGACGATCCTTACTCGCAAAGGCAATCTCCAATGCGAATGCACCGGGCTCTGAAGGTCTTTGAGCGTGTTTCACTTTCTTCCTTCGTTGCAAAAGATCAGCATGGCGAGGTCAAGGCGGATGTCCTGCTTCGACAATCAATCCGAAGCTATACTCTTCTCTCCACAGTTTCGAGATGCGGCCAGAGGTGATGTGCTGGCTTGCCCGCGATCCCTAGGGCTGCGCGGAACCTGGGGCGCGCCGGACAGAGTTGAGGCCAAGCCGTTGTGGCAGCGCCGGTCGAAGTTAATACCTTTTCTTGATCGATGCAAGGACCATCGGTGGCCGGACTGTCGGGTCAGCAATTCATCACTCGCAAGAAATCAATGTTGATGTGGTTAGTAATCACCAAACATCTTCAATACCTGCAAGTCGACCACACATACTCCGACGTTCTATGCTGAGAGCTTGCATTCTGAAAGTCTTTTTGTCCGCCCAAACTCCAGCATACACCTCTCCAATCCCCACAGTCCGCGAAACCGGAAGACAAGAGTTCCTCGAGGTTGCAGCTTTGCATCTAGGCGCACCATCTCAACATCGAAGGAGCCGAAGAGATGGTTGTTTGATCTAAGCATCAACACTCGCGCGTTCCAACGATCATAGAGTGAAAGATCGTGTCCAAATGTTGCGAATGGTAAGAGCTAGCAGAGAAGCGCAAAAGGGAGCTCTGCATCTCAATCTGCAATCTTCTCGTTCACCTTGCGGCCGACTCGCGAAGGTGTGTCTCCCGACTATTCAAAAGAGATCTTTGGAAGGGCCAGATCTTCCTGACATTCCTCTGATCTGAAGCTCACCTCCAGAAGAAGGTGGACGGCAGCTTCAGTTGTTACGACTTGCTGCATGAGGAAACGAAAAACAGTGCAAATGCGTTGAAGTAGTAGGAACCCACATGTGACTCACTAATCCTTGTTTCTTGGCAGAATTGTTGTTGCCTTGTTGCCTTGTATTGACTTGACTATCCTCGCTGCTACAGATCTACTGCACCCGCGCTTTGTGTGCGACAGCTCGGGCTGAAATTATCCCGGAGGATGTTTCTAAGCAACCCGCGCAGAAGAGACGAGTCTTTCTTGAAGCAATCAGACACACTCGTAGACTCAAGACCTCAGCGAGAGTACCGCCCGACAGCTCTGGTGATCTTGACCAGTGCCATAGTCTATTCGCATCGGTTAGGTGTTGCATCACCAGAACGGCTCGAGCTCTAAATAGCCGAAGGCTGCTCGTCGCCGTTCTCATGCTCTGCATGGTCATTGTTACGCTCTACGGCTCGTAGACGCAGCACCCGCAGATCCGACCAGATCTCCATACTTCAGGGTGTTCAGTGTTGCTGAGAGCTGGTTGTCGGATGGCGAAACGGTCAGAACGACAGCAGATTCGCCGCGCTCCGCCACGAAGTGACTTCGTAACACCATGGTCAATGGAGATGATCGGAACGGAATGCGCGCGTGACCCATCGCCCGAGCACGTATGACCTCTTTCAGTGCCAGAAGATCTGTGTTGATCTGTCGTCCTTGAAGGCGCTCAGATGGAGTCTGCTTTGGCTTGCTTGCAGGCGTGTCTCCAAGCTCGAAGTACTCTGCTCCGGCAAGATCGACAAAGACGAATTTGCCGCCTAGGCATGAGTGCGGGCAGCTTTCGAAGCACTTGGCGACAACTTCTTCGGCTTCTTGTACGCGAAGTCCGAAAAGCTTCTTTTCGGCTTCAGCGGCATCGATCCGCGCTCGATCCAGTGGACGCTCCGGATTTTCGACGTACTGTCCTTCTGGTGTGCGGATGAGAGACTTCATCTGCTCGTCCAGATAGATGTCTGTAGCTCGCTTGCCGACTGGGACGAGCTCTGATTCGCGTTCAATCACAGCGTTGCGTGCGTTCACTAATTCCTCGTTGATCACCTCCAGCTCAAGAATGGCGTGAGTGCGAGAGCTCTGATCATGCACAGAAGAAGATCCAACCTCTCTTGTCGCAAGCCCTTTCAAGATCGCGGTGCGTACTTCTTCGAATTTCCAGCAAGATATGGCCTTTATTGGGCGTACTCGCACGCGACCATCTTCAAAGATTTCGGTCTGGCCACGCACATGAGTCTGACCATCAGAGCCTTCGCGGATATGGCATTCGAGGCCACCATTGAATAAGTCGTACGCATTCTTGCCTCGTACTTCGTAAAGACGTACACCGACGCCTAGCTGTGCGGAACTGCCGGCTTCATTGCTAGTCTCATTCTGAATAGCATCAAGAGCTGCAAAGAGGTCGCGGGCTGCTGCTAGACAAAGGCCGAGTTGCTGATCATTTTGATATTCGTAGCCGATGATGGTATGCGTCTTGCCGCTGCCAGAATGTCCATACGCGAGGAAATTGCAGGTCAGCCCCGCCATGACCAGTGGAGTCTTTGGTGCGGCGACTATCTTGTAGACACCACTGTTAATGGAGCTCGGGGAGAAGATTTGCGTAAAGCTCTTTCCACTTTTCCAAGGCCGGCTGCGTTTAGGGTCATTGGAGGAGGAAGAAAGCGTGATCGCAAATTTGTTTTCTTTCGAATCGAAGCTTTCCTCGACCTTGCATGTGTAAGTCTCGCCCGTCATTGGTGGTCTCCATCGGACGAAGGCGTCGAAGTTCGAGTCTGGTGTTGTCTCAGTGTTCGTCATCCTTGCGGGTGGGTAGTAGTATTCCAGAACCTGATATGAAGTCGAGTCGCAAGTCGTGGGTACTTTCTGGCCCTCTAGTCGACCTATTGGTTATGGGAAGCGGTCATAGCCTTTTGACCAAGAGGTAAAGAGTTGCCTAGACCGTTGCTCAGGAGACCGCACCGTGTTTTCCGAACGACGAACGAGGCACAACTTCTGGCATGTGCTGAAAGTGCGAAAGGCAAGTATGACCTAGGCAGCATGATAGAATAATGAACATGGACATCACTCACAAGCTTGACCTACAAACGGGACAGGCTGCTGCTGTGTCCTTCAGCATGCGATTATCTGCCATTGCATCACTGACTCGCTGTTTCCACCTTGTCACGAACGAGATCATGTACAACTGTTCATGGCTCCTTTTGCTGTTCCGCTTCTCGATACGCTGGAACGTCCGGAGTATTCTATCTTGGACGAAGTCGGTGGGACTCGTTGGCTTTATGTGCGCCCATTTCTGCAACCATTGGCGGCGAAGGCAGGCGTAATGACGGCGGCTATCCGTTGTGTGACCCGGCTATGGCGGAGAAGCATCAATTCAGCGATGAGGACCTAAGAACAGTGCAATCTTGACAGCGCGACGCGTTTGAGGTCTGTCGGAACGATGTCGAGTGGAACGGAGAGTCGCGGGTGGCTGGTTGAGCACGTGCAGGCTTGGCGCTGTCATCATCTCCTTCTGCTACTGCAATCTCCAGCTCTTTCATTCTCTCAAACATCAATAAGTTGTCTTCAATCGTTTGTGCCTGGCAGAAATGGCTCCGTGTATCCGCGACTGCACCAGCCACGGAAATGCAGAGACACAGCGCGTCACAAGACTGCGTGCTAGCTGCCCGCTAACATTCCTTCGTTTGCGACGTCGTCTGGTATAAGAATATCAATATCATGTCCAGCTCGCACAGGTTCTCAAGCTAGGTGGCCTACAGCTTCATTAACATACAGAGTTCAAAATGGGCTGCATGTCTTCGCGAGAGGCGCGTGAGCAAGGCATAGAGACTGGGCCTGGTCATGGGCCTGTTGTTGGAGGACGACACATGTTCACCCCGCCCTCTCGAAGGGGACCCAGAGGCGCTGCAGGCATGGCAGGGTAAGACACATCTTTCTACTCGAGGAATGTCGCTCAAGGTCAGCAGAGGACAACCTGGTGGCATGAGCATTGGCGCACAGATCGGAGCTGGGATTGGACCGGGCACTGGTATAGGAGGCGGCGGAGGTGGCGGTGCCGGCCCTCCATGAAGTACAGTCGAAGTTCAAGGTCGCCATTTTTCGACTAGGGCGTAATTGACCAAAGGGTTCCAAACGCCCGCGACAACACGAGATATGAACATGCAAGATTACGGCGGTTAACTGTCAAGGTTCTGTCTCAAATGTTCAATGTACTACAGCGAAGTTACGATTGGTGAATCATCACCGACCGACCATATCAACAAATCCTCGAACGAATCTGCTGCGCCGTATTTGTCGACTGCCTCCGCTGACAATCTCAGCAACCCGTCCCAAGAATCCTTTGTCTCGGCTTGAAGCGAAAGGGCTATGCATTTATTTCACAGGTCCGCAAAGGGAACAAAGAATAACTGTTGCATCTACCGAACTCATGGTGAATGCTCATACTGTTGCAGTTCTCAAGCTAGTGAAAGCTTTTTTTCCCTTTCCTCCTTCACTGCAAATTTGGTTCTTTTGCTTTCGCTTTGATCACATATCCCTCTTCAGAATCTGAATCCAATCATTGCCAGACCAATTTACAGTGCTATCTCTCGGGAATTGTGAACTCCCCACCTCACCTCCAGGCTATCCGTAGACTAGCCTTCGACTGGGTCTCAGACCTTGACCGAAGACTCGGTTCAATTTCTGACTGAGACCAGCTCCATTGCCTCCCACCTCTAACTTCCTGGCAACTATTCATCATGTCGCAGCCGCAAGATCCGACCAAGCTCTGCTTTCTCGATCTTCCTGCTGAGGTTCGCAATACCATCTACGAAATGTTCCTGGTTGCGAGAAAGCCGCTATCGGTCGACAAGCAAGATCGAGTCGGGCTAATGCCAGACTTGCTCGCGACTTGTGCCACAATTAAAGCAGAAGCGACCGCAATTTTGTACGGCAGCAATACTATTCAAGCACAAACATGGCAACTGACCCCCTGGCTCGAGCAGCACAAGGCTCCAAGTCGATACATTCGCCATATCAAAGTAGAGCCGCCACGTATGGGCATCACCCATGTGACTGCTCTATGTGCCCGACTCAAGGCAGCGGTCATGTTGCAGAGGCTGGAGCTTCCTGGCTACTACGAGGATCGCAGAGGATGGGACGATACTCAGAGAATCGAGATGGTTTCTGCTGACCGACTTGCAATGAAGTTCCGGCCCCTGGCTAAGGCCCTAAAGAAGAATCGGAAGAAGGCCAATGACGAGACCAGACCGCTCTACGATGTTGTCACTTTCTATGCGGACTTCGACAAGAAAGCTCGAGAGCCACATCGTTCAAAGATGTTGGCGTTGATGACGAGGCTCACGGCTGATGTTAGGTCGGAGCTGAAAGCATATATGGAGGCGGAGGGACTTTCCGTTGTCACTGCGTAGATTGGAGAACCTGCGAGGCTATGTCAGGAGTGAACTAATAAGAGAATGTCATGCATGCCTTTTGCAAGATGCAAGCGATACCCTGGCGAACATACCAATGCGAGATGCAGAGATATCTTTTATAAGCCACAATTTCTTCTGGCGAAAACTGTATTACGTGGACCAATAAGATGAATTTGTTGTCACGGGATGGCATTTAGAGCCCTCTGCAATAGCTTTCTTCAGACACAATCCATCTCTCAATTCTTAGCATGTGAAAGCTCCGCCGACCGCACAGACCACTCATCAACCTTTCAATACAGACTTACTAGCCCTTCGTCCATCAATTGGCTCCGTGGTGCAATGGTGAGCACATCTGAAAGCTGTACGCTTTGGCCGTAAGGAGTTTATTCGTTTGAATATCAGCTCCGGCCTCACAAGCTTGTGGTCTTTCACATACACTCCGCACCCACGTGCCGAGTAGTCACAAAACTATCACAAAACTTTGTTGGGACCTGGGGGATTTCTTACTTCACGACTTCAGAAGATGTACGTTCGACTCGTACCGGGGCCACATGAGTATTCTTTTTTGGTCCATGGTGAGAACTTTGGTCAAGTTTTGACGAAAAGTTAAGGTTTAAAGACTTGAGAAATAGCAGCAAATAATATCGAGCGCAAGCTTATCGAAGCTTTGAACCTCTTTCGGCCTTGTAGTGCAATGGCGAGCACATCTGACGCTAATGGGAGGTCATGGACGCATGGGCTCGTAGTGGTCAACGAATATTGGGCACGACTTGGTCACTTACGTGGGCAAGCTGTCAGAAGATCTACGTTCGACTCGTAGCGAGGCCATCGTATCAATCTTTTTGCTTCCCGCGATGCCCTTGTGGAGACATGATTCTTTTAGTGCATTTATGATCTATCATTCTATCAATCTATGACAGCTTGGACGCAAATGTCTTGTCAAATGAGCGAGGTCGTGGAAACATCTTCAAATCTTGGCTTTGAGACCTCGTTGAGAAGACTTATCTACGGTCTTATTGGCTCCGTCGAGCTCCAGAAGTTGGCCTGCAGGATAGCTATCATAATAAGCATCCAGCCGCCGTCTCATCGCCAGGATATCGAATCACTCACTCATCATCCTGGAACAATGCTGCATCCTTGCCATCATTTGGCAAGAAGGTTCCATCGCACACCTTGAATCGATCTGGAATGGCGTCAATTGCCTTCGCTTCATCGGCTGTCAAGTCCCATCCGTCAAGGTCAAAGTTGGCCTGAATGCGCTTTGGCGTCACGGACTTTGGAATGACGGAGTAGCCTCTGTTCAAGCCCCATCTCAACAGCACTTGCTGCACCGTCTTGCCCTTGGCATCGGCAATCTTCTTCAGAGCATCGTTCTTGTACAATGGCGAATCAGTAGATCCGAGGCACGAGTAAGCTGTGGTGTGGATCTTCTTAGAGGTGTTGTAGGCAAGCAACTTTCCAGATGGATAGCACGGATGAATCTCGACTTGGTTCACTGCTGGGACAATCGAAAAGTCCGGCGCATTGAAGAGCTGCTCCAGATGGTTCTTGCCGAAGTTCGAGACACCAATGCTTCTGACCTTTCCAGTAGCTGGAAGCTTCTGCATCTCGCTCCAGGTCTTTACGATATCCCAGCCTGGCTGAGCTTTCTTTGCATCGTTAGGGCTGACTGGGCAAGGCCAGTGCACAAGGTAAAGGTCGATGTAGGCGGTACCGAGCTTCTCGAGCGATTCATCGAGAGCGGCTGCTGCCCGGTGGAGATCGCTCTCCTTCAGCTTCGTGGTCAAGAAAATCTCATTTCGAGGAACTCCGGATGCCTTAATGCCAGCACCAACCTCGGCTTCATTGCCGTAGGCCGCAGCGGTGTCAATATGACGATAGCCCAGCTTCAATGCGGCTTCCACTGCGGTTGCGACTTCATTCGGTCCCGACTGCCATGTTCCCAGGCCGATGGCAGGAATCTCGTAGCCGCTGTTAAGCTGATACTTCTTTCTGTGAAGGTTTGTTAGACGAAACTCTGCTGTCGGAAAAGGTTTGGCGCTGAAACTGACTCTGTGATCTTCGCGGCAGCCATTTTGTGCTTTCTTCTCGTTCTTTGTTTGTTGCTTCGTGTCTTGAGATGCCAACTGTTGTTATGTTCAATGGTTCCGGAACGAAGAAGTGATGTTGTAGGATCTGATAAGAATGACGTTTGGCAAGGATGTGGGTCGATACGAGCAACTACCGAAATCGGAGTAAGGAGTAACTTCGGGTCAAATGCTTCTCACTTTCCATCAACAACATCTTGTTTTCGGAACTTCACTCCCATTTGAGGCCTAGAGGTCTTCGTGTCTGCTTCTCTAGGCTCGCAAAATGTCAAAGGCTAGCCCCATGGAAACGGGACATACTTTTCACCTGGAAGGGACCTTCGCTCGCCACGAACGCTACACTCGCTACGAAAACACCACTCGCAGACAGCTGAGACGCACCGATCCCTATTCTGATCCTACGGCTCATCATCTGTAGCAGACTTTCTTCTGAGCGATGACAGGCGTCGGACCTTTCATGCCTCTGCAGCGACCGGATGGCTGTTGACTTTCTTCGCATTGTCTCGCCAGGTTGTCAAATGCTTACTCGTGTTCGCCCACTCATCGTGGACATAGCAGAAATCAAGCATACCGAAAAGCTCGTCCGCTAGCAGTGGTCAGCGTATGATCCTCAAAGTGCTCTGGAGGCGTACTTACGCGTCATTCGGCCCTTGCCCTCGTCCCTACCATTGATCCGGGTCTTCTCCTGGATGTAGTTGACCCGTTCTCTCCTGATCTGGTCATACAGCTTTACGAGGGGCTTCATCTCGCTGGACTTCGTGCCTTTCTGGAGGAGCACCGCGATCGAAACGCCGTCTTCCATTGCTTGAGCAGCGCCTTGGCCAAGGACTGGTCCAGTTGAGTTAGCGAAAAGCTGATCTGCTTCCAGATACGTCGCACTTACAGGGTAAGAATGGATGAGCTGCATCACCAATCAGAGCCAGCCGTCCATTGACCAAGCTCTTTAGAGGATCCGCGTCCATCATTTGCCAGACCTTGAGATCGTCGCCAGCATAACTCAATGCTTTTCTTCCAGGTGGCCAGAAACTGTCGAAAGACTTCTCTAGCTTTGCTTTGGATCCCATCTGATCCCAATCTGACCACTCGTTAACAACTGCTGTTATTTGGAACAGGATCATCCTGCGCTTACCGTTCCCAGTGCCTTCGATCTCGTCCGGGCTGAAGCAGGCAAAGTTGACATACTTGTTCTCCCGGCAAGGATAGATCACGAACTTCCGATCCGGCGCTGTCACGTCTGCGAAATATCCGTCCTCTTCGACCAGCATTCTAGTCTCCGGATCGTCGAGGAGCCTTTGACGTTCAACGAGAAATCGATAACAACTCTTGTCAAAGGACTTCAATCTCGCAGATGGATCGACAAATCTTCGACTGGTCGATGCGTTTCCGTCAGCTCCAATGACAACGTCGCTACGAAACGTCCTCCCGTCTTCGAGCTCAACTGTACCGCTTTCGGTATCAATATGCTTCACAACAATGCTACAGTGCAAAGCAGCAGCTTTTCCAGGCACTTCTCCACTTTCATCGGTGGCCAATCTTCTCAACTCATGGTGCAGATCGACTCTGTGACTCAAGAACCACGGTCGGTCTCTTCCGTCTTGTCCTCGCCATTTCTCATCCGCGAAACCAAGATTCATTTGCTTCAGAACAGCTCCAGTGGGGCCGTTCACCGATATGAAGCCCTCGCATTTGTTTGAACCAGACGACTTCGGGTTCCAGCCGAGACGAAGCAGATGGTCAGAGCAGTTCGGTGCAACATAGAGTGCTGCTCCGGTTTCCTTGTGCTTATCAAATGCCGACTTTTCAAGAAGTGTTATCTTGGCAGCCGGATTCGTACGTCGAAGAGCCAGAGCACATGTCAGGCCTGCAATGCCAGCTCCGATGATCGTGATATGCAGTACATCGTCATCGGCGTCTGTGTTATGACTGCCGAGAAGGGAAGGCATGCTAATTTGAAATGATCGATGGCGTCTACGAGAGCGATAAACTGTGAGAATGATGCACCAAAGTACGTTCCTGCGGTCGACATATACAAGACTTATAATCACAAGCCTTCGAACGGAAAAGCCACGAGTGTTACTTAAGAAGCTTATAGCTCCTGCCGTGAGAGTTGCAGCTCGGAATTTAGGACTCATTACTCTAGTCTGAGATGCGATACCGAGCTCTAAAATGCGATCGTGGCCCACCCTGAGCTGCCTAGCTCGACGCCAGTATTATTGATGACATCTTAGCCGCGAACACGGCCGCAAGCAACACCAATGTCTGTCCGAACAGCGAGAGACCGGAACGCCTTTGCAACGCCTGAAGAGCCATCGAATAGCAAGGCAAAGTTGACAAATCCGGGTTGCCAAGGGAAGCTGCAGACCTCGAATTCAGGTCCAGTGCTGGATAGGGTCTGGATCAAAGGATCGCAACTGTCTTCCTCAGCCTCATGGAAGAAGTGTGACTACGAATACGGCACCACTGATACGGAACAATAAGGTAGCCCTAGCATAACACAAAAAATCCTGCCGAGTGGCCGGCACCTTCAATTGGGCTGCAAGTGAAGTCATTCGGGAACTACAAAGCCATACATCGTCTTTGACCGATACAACATTACATTCATGATGCACGAAAATGAACACTTGTGCATCTTTGGCCGAATCTGATCTTAGATTAAGTCTATTCTACTTTCCTCCTCTTCGCCGCCCGCTCATGATCAGCAAGTCTATCCGGCGCGTTCACGACCATAACGTCTTGCAGTGCTTTGATCTTCCAAAGCGGTTGAAGAAGCTCTTGGATCCAGCCAAATGCCCCTGCCATCCCACGCAAAGACTCATCGTTCTCTTGATCTTCCAAAAATACCATGTCCAACCCATCATCGTCATTCCTCTTCACAACCCGCAAACTTCTGGTATTAACATCCCCATCCTTACTCTCCACAAACCCAACTTCAAAATTCCTCAACTTCAATCCATCTACCATCTCAAAGCACCTCGCAATGTTCCCAATCTGCTCTTTGATGCCACTCATTTCCTCCTCACCATTCCCTACAACGATCTGTATCTTCAAACTCCGCAAAAATCTCCACCGGACATCTGGCATACGATCATAAATCCTACACCAACTCTCAATTCCCTCACTCAATCCAATCCTCCGAAATGTACCGCAAGGCCCACCGAAACCTTCTCTCTTTACCAACGTCTCATCTATCTGAACCACACTCTTCTTGATTCCAGGAGATGAGAGCTGGATCACGAACTTATTCAATCCGTAAAAGATATCGTAGACAAGATCTTTGATTCGTTTTGAACTTAAAGCCAAATCCAGAAACATAGAATTAGGTATGGTCGAAGGGTACATGTGGTGGATGCACCATAACTCACTCTCCTCATCCTTTTGCTTCGGGGCCAATGGTTGTTGAATGGGAAAGAAATGGAGAACTCCACCAGTCGATACCAGGTTCTCAAACACCAGCGTCAAAATCTCGTTTGGGAGATTCAGTAGTCCCTTCTTTCCCGGCACAGGAGAAGAAGTCGAAACGCTCGAGCTCTCTTCGTCATCAGCCGAAGTCTTGCCCTCTGCAGATTTCGATCCAGAAGATGGCGTTCCAAACGCTCTTACAGCATATCTATTCGGCAAAACAATCACGCCTAAGTCAAATAACGATTAGCAGAAGTCTCTCGCCGCTTTCAAGTTTCTTACCTTCATCCCATCGAATTTCTTGATCTTCACGATCAAACTTCCCATTCAGAGCCTGACGTTTACCCAGCCGATTCGCGAACCAGAAGTGACCTTTACGACGAGGAGGAAAATGAGCCATTCCGTCGCGGGAATTTTGCTGGGTTCGGACCATGATTGCGATGATACTGGTCTTTCCGTGCGAGAGAGTTAATGGAGAAGATATGTGTGTGGATCTGGCAGGCAGCAATTGGGACTTGTGAGTGTCGATCTCTCTGAACGAATCCTTCGAAACTCAAACATTTGCTTGGCATGACTATACCTATCCGATCAAGAAATACGAAAATACCATTCCCACTGGAGTCCTCCCAAAACCCAATCATCGCTTCGTAAAGTCCGACATATACAGTTTCTCCAAGTAACGTCGAGACAATATTTATGCTGCAGCTGCAGCAGTAGCTTGCTGTTGAGATTGTGACTGCTGAACCTGTCTTGGCACAATATAGTCACGGTTCTCAACGGTGACACTCTTCGTCTGTGAACAAGAAAATCAGTAACATGTCTTTCGAGATCTGGTGTCAGGCCGAACTTACCATATGATTAACCTTATAGACACCCACCAACCGACTCGCAAGCTCAAACATATTGTTTCTCAGCGAGATGACAATGAACTGCGCATTCTTCGTTCTCTCCTTGATGTATGCCGCCACAATACTGACATTCCGGAAGTCCAGAGCGGCATCAATCTCGTCCATGACATATAGTGGCGTAGGCTTGTAGTGATGCAGGGCGAAAACCAAGGCAAGCGATGAAAGCGTCTTCTCACCACCGGACAAGTTTCCGATATTCTTCCAACTCTTCTTGGGTGGCATGACGGAGAACAAGATGCCTTCGCTGAAGGGATCGAGTGAGTCGACGAGTTCCAGCTCCGCATTGCCGCCCATGGTGATCATTTGGTACATTTCTTTCAGTCGCATGGAGATGAGTGAGAAGCCTTCCATGAAACCTTCCAGGCGCATCCGGCGGAGATCGTCAGTACGCTTCTTGGCTGCGTCACGGGCGGAGAGGGCAGCATTGAGGTCCTCAAGACGGGACGAGTACTCTTGCACGCGGCGGCGGTATTCTGCAAGCACACTGAGATCTGCCTGTGCACCAGAAGTCTTCTCCTCCAGCGAAGCAATTGCTGCCTTCAGAGACTCCTTGTCAAGATCTTCCAGCTCGTCGCGCGAGAGCTCAGGCACCGGTTCTGGATCCTTCTCCTCGCCGTCTTCAGCAACATTCTGCAGAGTGAGCTTTGACAGCTTTTCTTGCCAGTACTTCATCTGCTTCTGGTTGGTGGCGAGGTGCTTCTGATTGTCTTCAAGCTTGTTGCGCATCTCGACTTCAGCGCCACGGGTGTTGTTCAACTCTGTAGTCATTTCATCGAGTTGTCGCTTCATCTCGTCAAGCTCGTCTCTCTTCTCCTCAAGAGCAATCTTGGCATCATCGTACTGACGTCGAAGCTCCGAGTTGCCGGATGTTTGAGATTGAGCACTCTCTTCAACCTTCTCGAGCTCCTTGGCGACTTTCTCCGTTTCTGCTTCGGCATCGCGTAGAGCCTTTTCGTGCTTCTGGCGTGCTTTCTCTGCCTTGGTCTTGGCGACCTCTGCATTGTTGAGACGTTCGGCCAGCGCTTCGATTTGCTCTCGGAGACCATCCACCTTTGCCTTTTGACCACGGAGCTTCACACCACCAATCTCCATGATCTTGTCTTGCAGTTCCTTGATCTCAGCCTCAATACCTTCAGTCTCAGACTGCAGCTTTTCGACCTCCTTCAGCATGCTGGCGATGCTCTTCTCGAGCGTGGCAGTCTTGTTCTTGTCCGACTTCGAAGTCTTCTGCTCAGCGCCGAGCTCTTCGATGCGCTTCTGCGAGTCATCAATGTTGCGCTCGATGCTGCCCAGTTCTAGCGATAGCTTCTGCGCTTGTGTCTCGAGTTTGGGGATCTTGCTTTGGAGTTCGCGCAGTTGACTCTCAAGGTCTCGCTGCTGTTCTTGAATGGCGGCATACTCTTTCTCGACTGCATCACTGTCAAGCTGCAGCTTCTGCACTTGCTCCTTGGTGGTGTCGGACGTGACCTTCGAGGACATGGCACCCTTCTTGACCGTGTTACCACCACCACTCATGACACCAGATTTGTCGATCAGCTTGCCTTCCAGCGACACTACTCGCCATCGCTTGGCACCATAAGCGACTCTGTCTGCTTGCTGCGAATCTTTTGCAACCAAGGTGTTTTGAAGCACACTATAGAAGGCTGGTCGGAAACGCTCGTGCTTGCTCTTGATCAGGTCGAAAAGACGCGGGCAATTTTCTGGCGTGTCGATTGCTGATAAGTCCCGCTGTGGAAGTCGGTCCAAGCAGATGAAGTTGGCTCGTCCGAGATTGTTCTTACGAAGATGCTCGATGCATTGCTGAGCAGCTTCGACAGAGTCAACAACCATGTTCTCCAGCGATGGGCAAGCAGTAGAGATAGCAATGTCGTACTTGGCATCGATGGCTCCGAGGTTGCCAAGACGCCCATGGAAACCATCGATACGGCCAGACTCCTTCAGTCGAGTTAGACCAGCCAAAACATTACCTTGTGCTTTGCTGGCAGACAAGCTGGATCGCGCTTCCTCAGCCTTCTGTCTTGCGTTGGTCATCTTGTCCTTGGCAGTCGGCTCTTTCGCTTTCACTCCATCGAGCTGCTTCTGGACACTGACGACTTCCTTCTCGGCAGCTTTCTGCTCTTTCTTGCAAGCATCGATCTCGCCAGCTTTGGCATCGCGCTGTTCTTGCAGGCCACCGATTTTGGCCTCAACCTCCTCAATCGCTTTGGCGCCGGCGTTTTCTCGCTCGCGAAGCATGTCGAGCTCGCTTTGCGCGACCGCAATGGAAGACTGCTTTTCGTTAATCTTGGCACTCCAAGGCTCAAGCTGCTTCTGTTTGACGGCAATTTCGTCGCTGATGCCTTGCGTCTTGCCTTTCAATGCGTCTCGAATCTTCGCCAACTCCTGCTCTTCCGCCTGCATCGATTGCTCAAGGTCTTCAATTTGACCTGACAGTCGCTCCACATCGTCCTGAGCATGCTTCGCTTGCGCCTCAGAATTGCTAATTTCGAAGGTCGAAGTGTCTCTTGTCTTTTCAAGCTTCTTCTCCTTGTTCTTGAGGTGCTTCTTCTTCTCCTCGATCTTGACGTGCGCCTTGTCGAGATCATCCACCTGCTTCTTGACAACAGCAGCTTCCTTCTCCATCTTGTCGTAGGCTTTGGATTCCGACTTGTGTTGCTTCTCCAGTGCCTTGACTTCTTCTTCCGCGCCTTGGTGCCTATTCAGCTCTTCGTTGAGCTGTTCCTGGATTTGAGCAATAGCCTCTTCCGAGACTTGCACATTGTCGCCGCCCTCAGCCACGTAGATCTGGTAGAGCGCAGATTGCTTTGAGGCAAGATCGTTCTCATCGCGGATGTACGCCAATGCTTTATCCTTCTTGTCTTCTAAGCTATTCTTCTCCTTCTCGACATGCTGCACTCGGCCACTCTTTTCAAGACAGACTTCGTTCAAGGTTTCCGTCTCGGTCGCCGCTTCGTCGATTGGAGTCTTGTACTTGGACGTGCCGATGATGTCCTCAAGATACTCCAGCAAGCCATCGTCGTGCTCGCCGGTCGCCTTCGGCTTCATTTGAGCGATCGATTCCACCTCACCCTGCAAGATCAGGAATCGCTTGTGGTCCAGATCAATGCCTCTTCCTTTCAATAACGTTGTGACAGTGGTGAAGTCGGAGGTCTTTCCATCGATGTAGTATTTGCTGCTGTTGTTCTTGAAGGCTCGTCGGGACACAATCATCTGAGAATCCGGGATGGGTGTTGAACGACCTCCTGGCTGGTCCATGACCATCTGGAAATGCACCTCAACCTCGCAGTAGTCCAGATCTGGGTATTGCGCGCTGTTGTGAATCAAAGCAGAAATCTTGCCTTGTCGCATCTTGCTGGCGCGGAAACCAAACACGAATAGAAGCGAATCAATAACGTTGCTTTTACCAGAACCATTTGGGCCAACAACGGAAGAGAAAGAGGAGTGGAAAGGCCCCACTACCTGCTTCCCGGCATATGACTTGAAGTTGGTCAAGGTGAGATATGTGATGGTCATGCGTTCTTTCGGCGCCGCAGGCTCTTGTGATGGCTGGATGCCAAGCGCTCTTTTCTTGACCACAATGTCCATGGGTCGTTCCAGTCTCGTGACATTGGGGTCGATCTTCTTGACTTCGATTCTTGTGGTATCTGCGCGTGGCGTTTGCGCAATCTCTGTAGACTCCAGTATGCTCTCCTCAGCTGGAGGGGTAGGATTTCGGTGCGCTGCTTTGGGCGTGGCTGGGTTCTCCTCCATCGTCACATCTGTCATCTCGGCATCCTCCTCAGGCGGAGTATGTCGCGAAGTCTGCCTGGGCGTTTGCTCATTGATTGCAGATTCGGTGATATCCGTAAGCGGTGTGCCTGATGGCGAAGTTGCATCTTGTCTCGGTTCGGGCGAAACGGTTGGCTGTGGTGTTGGAAGACCAGGCTGGAGCTCAGGCGCATCGGAAGCGATAGATACGCGCGATGCTCTGCTCTGACGCGCTCTCACTGTTCTTCTCTTTGGTGGCGACTTCTTGGTAGGCGAAGGTGGTTCTGTGGTGTCTGCTACGCTCTCTGGAGGAGGACTGAAGACTTGCGACGGCTCGATGGATGATGCCTCAGTCGCATCGCCCACTTGTGTCTTTCGCCTGCTCGCGACTGTTCGCCTTCGATTTGTCGCATCGCCCACAGTCTTTCTCCGCGGCGACGATTTGGTGCTTTTCGGTGCAGGCGTAAAGTCCTCTTCCTCGTCCTGGTCCTGTTGCCGGCTGACAACGCTGTTCTCGATGTCGGATCCTTCCTCCTCGTCGACGACCACTTTTCGTCGCGCTGCCGCTCGTCGCGACGCTCTCACCGGTGAGTCGGCCATATTTGCAGACGAAATTGTGCTGCTGTTGTGGTTAGTTGTCAGTGCTTGTAGCGTTGGTAATCATTTGTTTACTTCCATCAAAACAGACGCGGGATGAGGTTCCGACATTCAGCCGACGCGCCGACGCGCCGATCAATATCAATACCGCATGTGGCGCAGAAATTGTTATGAGTATTCAAAACGAGCTCCACCCTTCAAACACAAGGCCTATGTGCTTTTGCACTCGTATGACACCGCCAGGATGAGTCTATCCGCAGATTCTGATACAAGCCGGACGTGCTATCTTCAGCATTCTGTGATGCAGCAGAGGCGCTATTGCTGCGAGAGCCTTCAACGCTTCACCTTGCCATATGTCTCCTCGCATATGATCTCAATACACTCTACCAGGCGCGACGCTCAACTCATGGCTGCGAAAATGATGCTGAAGTATATGACGGCCGCCGGACCCGGAGTTCTCCTCGTCACATCTCTCACTCTTTACCACCAGCTGTCAGGTCCTGGTCCTCCGGGTGAAATCTCCTTGAATTCTCCATCCTCTTCGACCTCATCCTCCTCGTCGGACGCCTCAATCATAGGAGCGATCTGGTAGAAGCCGCTCGTGTCCCGGCCAAGCGCGGACTCAAAAGCCTTGTCAAGCTTCTTGCATTCCTCACCGGCTCTGCCTTCGCCCCAGCCACTGGTTCCGAAGATCTTGAGATTGACCATCTCGAATGGCATCCTGGTCTTGGCTTCATATTCGAAGTTCAATTTTGCGGTCTTCGGATCCGTAGTGACGAAGTCTTTCCACTGGAACAGCCGGCTACTCCAACGCTTGCTTTGTGCGGATCTTGGCTGTGGCAAGAGGGTCAGCAGGGCTGGAGCTCGAGCCTTTCTGCGTGCGGCTGTGGTCGTGGTCTTGGTGGTCTTGGTGGTCTTGGGCTTGGAGAACACCAGCTTGATGACGACGGTGCGTGGCAGCGCGGCCTCACTCCATTGTGTCTTTCCGGATGTCGGCGCATCCTTGGTCGCCGGATCTGCAAACTCCGCTGCTGTGTCTGGAACTGTCTTGGAAGACGCGGATGAGCCGTTGGCTTGAGCCGGTGACCTGGCAGCTTCTGATGCGGACCTCTCGTCCGACTTTGGCCTGGTGATCTCTGGCAGGTTTTGGATGTAGTCGATGACTTGCCCGAAATCTAGGTTGCGGACCACGGCCTCGATAGGCGAACAGGTATCATTAGCGATGCTCAGGTACTCGCGGCGAACCTGCCTGTTGAGCGAAGCCAACGGCGACTGTCTGAAGGCGCCAATGCCGCGGACGAGGTGGATGGTGGAGTGGCCCACGGCCACGTCGTGCTCGTATACCTTGTTTCGAAGTTCGCCTGCCAGTCTGAGGAACGGGAACTGGTTCCGGATCGTCTGCATCGCCTGAACTGCACCGCTGCTCGATGTCAAGTTGCTCTGAGTCTCGCTAGCGTCGGCGCCAACTGGCGTCTCAGCC
Organism: Pseudocercospora fuligena; assembly: GCA_014298035.1. NCBI lineage: Eukaryota > Fungi > Ascomycota > Dothideomycetes > Mycosphaerellales > Mycosphaerellaceae > Pseudocercospora > Pseudocercospora fuligena. Next base: position 81,226 of record JABCIY010000031.1, read on the forward strand.
TGCTGCTGTCCTGGCTGATTCATGGTCTGATGCATGATCGCTGCTTTTCGGTTGGTTGTGCTTTTGATAGCGCTTATTGTAAGATGCAGTGCTAGTATTGCCAGCGCTATCGGATGTGGTTGCGACTGCTGATCAAGTTGGTGTAGATTTCAGAAGCACGAGGCTGAGACGAAGTTGACATAGCTTCGAAGTCTTGGCAATCACGAGCAGGACGCGACTCGACGTCGGCTCGGTCCAAGCTCTTCTTTCACTCTGCCGGCGCTATTCACTCGACCGGATTCACCAGACATCTCGAGCACGTGTTTAAATTGAAACGAAGTGAGTATACTGGTATGGATTTCGAAAAAGAAAAGAGAGGCCAGGAATGTGCACTAGAGTGCTAATAAGCACAAAGGAACGAAATTGTTTGCGCAATGTCTTTGAATACAATTTGGTAAGTACATTTTCGCGCAAATTCTTCGATGATATCGCGAACCCGTTTCAATGTCGCTTCGCTAAATGGTCGTCGGACTAATCAATCAGACAGTGCTCTCTCGCTTCTATACCCCTTTGCCAGACCCTTTCCTGGAGCGGATCAATGCTCTTTCCCGAGCTCCTTTCGGCCTTCCTCTCCCTCCTTCAAACCACCACCTGAGGCTCCTGAACCCTGCTTTGAGCCTCCTGCAGCGCACTGTTAATCTGGCGAAGCTCCTCAATCGAACGACGATTGCCCTCCATGTAGAGATCGAACATTACCCCATTGGTGTGCTCAAGGCCCAAGGGCATGTTAGCATCCAGGTCAACTGTCTCGCACTCGTACTGGAAATCGATACCATGCCCATTCTTGCTAGGATCCGCGAGGCGCCGAATCCACCGCGTCAACTTGTCGTCCTGCGCGAACTTGTCGTGGTACTTCTTCTTGGGAATGCTGAAGGTGAGGACAAACGTGATCGTTCGCAAGGCATCGACCCTTCCGCCCGGGACGAACATGGTGCGCTCGCCCACCGTGAGCTTGTTCAGAAACGTAATGGTACTGCTGAAGTCCCAGTTCCTGATATTTGCGTAGATGGATGTTTTGCTGTTGAGGTGCTCGACGTACTCCTTGCAAAGCTGCTTACTACCGATCATGACGGGCGAATAGCAGACAAGCCTGGAGGTCTTGTTCGAAATGATGACTGGATAGTCTTCCGCATGGTATTCGTAGACCATGTCCCGGAGTTCGCGAGCAAGTTTGAAGAAGTGGCAGACATAGATCTTGTTTCCACGCTTGAGCTTGATCGTTGGTGATGGTCTGCGAGTAATGTCTGGAGCGGCAGCTGACTCGATACCATCGCTGAGTGCCATAGACTGGAGATCACCCAAGATGTTCAAGGACTTTGCTCTGGCATGCTCGCGGACTTCCTTCTTGTGAAGCTTCCTGGACCTTTTCAGGGACGACTGGGCGGAAGATGGTACAGGCGTGCTGCGAGACCGATTGCCTTGAGTTGAAGGTGTAGTTTCGGCGGTCCTGCGTCCAAGTCTGAGCTTCGGTGTCGCCAGGTCTGGAATGTTGTTCGCAGAGCCTGTCTCGGTCATATCCGTCACCTCATCATCGTGGACTTGTTGCTGGTCGGCGCCGTCTTCATCTGGCATAGCTCTGGAGCTGGATCGTTGGTTAGGCTGAGAAGGACTGGCGGCTCCTGGGCGCTTGCCTGACAGGCGAAGTTTGAAAGACATGATCGATGTTGTGTTGGCCTCGCAAGATCAAGTCGATGTTGTATCAAAGAAGACCAAGTTGTCCATCGTAACAGTAACGGTTTAAGTCCTAAGATTCCAGCTGCCTGCCGCTCTGCTTGTGAAGAAGACCATCCCAACTCTTTCACTCCCAGCTGCAGTAACCTCACTACTCCATCTCGAAGCAAGTGAAGCAGTCTTGATACCGGCTCAGCCATTGGCCAGATTTCTGTTTTCATATATACTGACATGTGATAGTAGTATTTACTCTCGAAATGGGATGAGAAAGGAGAAAGCGAGGGAGGTTTTGCGAAATATCATTTCAGTGTACGACCAGCGCCCTGACAAAGGGCCAAACCTATTGCGTGCAGACCAGCTAGCAATTACGAGACCAGTTGTCTCTTCCTGCAAGTCTGATGATGGGCAAACTCCATTGTGCCTTGTACAATTGCTTCCATGCAGGTTCTTTGGCCATTGCTCAATACTCCAAACGCCTTTTGCAAGTCGCCTGTTTTCTGGCTCCTTGTCACCTGTACCGTGGCAATATCATCAACAGTTCGTAGTCTCCAACCCACTTCAACTCGGTCAATCGACATGATCCTCCTAATTCACAGCATCTTGAAACCTCTGTAATGCCTGCTTGTGCGCTTTCCACATGCTCATCGCATCGGACTCCGTCTCGTTGCGACTAGCGTACTGCGAAAGTGTGAAGTCGAACATCAAGTGATTCCAGCCAAACTTGTTGTGAAACCAGTCCTTGATGTCGAAATGGTACCGCATCTCAATCATGCTACCCTGCTTGGTCTTATTGCCCATGCGATTAAGCCAGCGCTTCAAACCGCTCATATGCTCATCATTGAAGTTCTTGTTGCAGTTGATATGGATAAGGAAAGTCTTGCGGGTTGATTGCTGCTGGTCGGGGCCGTTGGTGTCAGCAGCTTCCCATTTCTTGATGAGGTTCTCTTCGAGGGAGTTGAAGTAGGTGATGAGATAGCCGAAATTGAAGTTGATGACTTCTTTTTCGATGAATGGTGCTTCAGTGATGGCGAGCCCACAATACTCTTCGCGGACTTGGCGATTGACCTTGAGAAGTCCTGAGCGTGAGCTTATAGGGAAGCCCTTCGTGGAGTTTACCTTGGCCTTGGATACTCGGCGTGACAGGCGGACCGACTCGTGGTTGATCATGTCGTACTCATAGATCTCGTTGCGCAATTCTGCTGGCAGGTTGAGGAATGGGAATGTCTTCTGCGCCTCATGGCCTTGCGCGCCGACGTTCAGGCTACGAGATCCTGCTGGCAATGGTCGGCTCTGCTTCTTCAACGCGGTCTTCTTCTTCTGCGATATGGTATTACGCTTCAGCGGCTGCGATGTGGAGGCTGGTGGCGAACTGCGCAAGTACGTCGTCCTGCAAATCGCAAGTGGGTATGGAGTTCTCTTCGAAGGCGCCATGATGATGCTAGTCGGGCGAAGTCGAGCGGCAGAATGTATTGAGAATTCGTGGTCAAGTTTTGTGGGAAGAAGTTGATGGATGAGTCTGAACAGAGGTCAAGGAGAAGCGCGGTGAGCATTGACCAACTGGAATACGACCTAAGTTTCCGAAAGCCAATCAGAATCGCATGTGAATCTTGAGGGGTGAGTCTATGTGAGAGGCGAAGAAGCAGTTGCAGATCACGCTCAATAATGGAAGGAGCGTTCTTGGCTTCATTAGTTCAACCTTCGGTCATGATTGTTGCACTATCTACTATCAGCAATTCGTGATGAGGTGAACTCAAGCAAGTTTCAAGCTCTGCTGTCTCAACCTTCAATTCTCGCAAGAAGTTGCATATCATCGCTACGTACTGCTTAGGATGTTGAGAACATCGAGCCCGAGCCTTGCGACCCAGTGACACCATGCTCAGGCCACGGAATCTCACTCTCTTTCGCTGCGATCCGTGAGCACCAGATCGCGCTTGATCTTCTGCGATCCACCATCGAAGATAGATGGCGAGCACTGGTAGCTACCCTCAGGACCACCCTCAGGCGGCGGAGCACCTACACAGCAAACACCCTCGACGGCACCCAAAGACACACAAACTTGGTTGAAGGTCGGTACGGTGCCGAACGTGATAGCCGAGCTATAGCACTGCAAAAGAGTTCAGTACCATCACGACAAACCGTGAGAGTTGTACCTACTCCAGGGAAATGCCTGTTGCTGAAATCACCCGCAGCATCATAATACACCGCACTAATCGAAGAACAAGCCTTCTCAGTCGTCCTGTCTGCTAGATGTCCATCTTGCTTGCCACAAGTGCAATAGCTTGTACAGTGCTGTTTTTTGAAGTGGCCAGTGGTCAGTGCGCGACAGGGGGTTTAGGGTCGATAGCACTAAAGGTCGCTCGCTCTACTAGATATTGTATCGATACGTATGCTAATCGCAGTATCCTACGCAACAAATTCCCTTAGATCGCAAGCTAGCTCTCGTAGAGGAGAGGTAAATATTCAGGTACAGACTACCCTAGTCCGCGCACTAACCAATGGCCACTTCAAAAAACAGCACTGTACGAGGGTCTCCCTCAGTCGGAGGTCTTGGGAATGATCCTGGTGGCAGATGCGGCGGAATCACGCCCAGCTTATCGCGTGTTTGCAAGTCTTGGGATGGGAAGGCTGAGGCCAATGCGGCACTGTCAATACGAAGTCAGCCATATCTCGCCGTATTCGTTCTCTAGGAGTCCTAACCAAGCAATTAGTCCGAAGTGGAGAGCGGTCAACATCCTGAAAAGAATAGAATTGTACTAAACGAGCGGACGGGGTCGGTGTGATTTGCGAGTTGCGGCCGCAAACGGTCGATCGTGTTCTAATGAGGACGTTCTCTCGTATTCTCGCATCCCTCACAAGGTGTCGCTTGTACCTCACCTCATCTATGGAGACTTTGAGAGGTCGATGTTGGACGATCACATGAGAGACGAGCGATGCCTGTGTCGACCAATGAGCCCAGCGAAGGACCGGTCTTTTTCGGCCGCGAGATTAGTCGTCTGAGGGGAAATCCCCTAATGGCGATTGTGACACAGCATTTCTGGGCTCCGGAGTCGGTTCCGGGATTTGTGGTGAACGCAAGGGCGAATCTGCAAGGGTTGTTATAGGGCTCTTGACATAGAGTTCAGTTCTCTAATTTGAGGCCAACATGCCGACATGCCGGCAAAGAATTCCGAGGCTGTACGAAAGACTATTCCTGGTGGTTCGCGAGGATGACAGATATACTCTGATCTGCTGGTTTCAGATGGCGACTGATCCTTTCCATCCGGACGGTTTGTGCGCGAGGCAAAGTGCTGCCCGATGGAACCATGATAGGAAATCGACTCCATTGGCCTGCGCCGAGCCTCGTTAGCAGGAGACAGCGCTGATGAGCAGGTCCGATAGTTGGCGATATTGCATTGCCAGTACAGTCGTCTGCGCAAGATCAGCTCGAGATAAAGTACTGCCTGGCATCATGCAACTCTGCAGCGCTTCGTCGTTGTTGGCTGGTCAACTCACCAGAATGCAATGCGCCATACCACGAAAGTGGCACTGAAGGAACAGCAAGATTATGATACAACATCTGGCCTGATTCTATATAGCGCAGCCCAAGAGAGAAGCCCTAGTCCTTACAGATCGCAGACCAAAGATGGTCCTGTGTACCCTAGACACCACCTTGCTAACGACAACTCTTTTCCGTGCCGAGTGTCTTTTGAACGCCAGAACTCCTTCGCTAAAACCAAATTGCAACCAAAACATCCTTGAGAAGATCTCGCGAAGATTTCCAGATCATGCAGCGTCGACCGGTCTAGCCGGATCATCCTGCTCGCCGATAGTGCCATGAGGCTGGTCAGTTGCTGATGACAACGCAGAGGCTGCTGGCGCGCTTTTCGTTTTACCCAGTGGCTCTGGGGTAGGTGAGCAATATTCAGTCAATACCTTCTTTAACTGCGGTCTCTTGATCGGCTTGGCAAGGAAGTAATCCATTCCGCTCTCTAAGCAGTCATTGACATTGCTCTGTTCGGCGAAGGCGGTCAACGCCACAATGGGTTTGGTGAAGCCATGTTGCCTGATGAGCTTTGTCGAGGTGAGACCATCCATCGTGGGCATTTGGATGTCCATGAAGATGAGATCAAATGGAGGCGTAGATGCTTCCGATTCCCAAGACGCTTCTGACGATGAGGTGCTTTTCACAAGGTCTAGTGCTTGCTCGCCATTTTCGGCTATCGTCACATCAAGAATCTTCTCCAGCTTCAACATCCGCCGGATGACCTCCTGGTTGACTTTGTTGTCCTCTGCCACAAGAACCCGAATGGCGCTGAAGTCGTGCTGCGCCTCTTTCGCAGTCTTAGTGTCTTTTGCTGCTTTCTTTATCGCAGCAGCTTGTGCCGATGCATTGCCAGCTGGGACAGAGACCACAGACGGCAGCGGCTTGGACTCGGTCGCCGAAGCAATCTCCTGCTGCATCTGATCCGCTCCAGAAGCTTTGCTGGCATTCTTGCTAGCGACCTTGACAAGTTTTTCAGGCTCCTCACGAATGATGGCAATAGAAGATCTTGCCGAAGCCGTGACGTTCCCGTCCCTGGATGTTCGAGTACTGTCTTGTGTAAGTCGTCGTAGAGGCAATTTCACAGTGAAAGTACTGCCTTCCCCAACAGTGCTCTTCAGCTTGATACTACCACGCATTAGATGCACGAGCTGCGTGCAAATGCTTAGACCAAGCCCGGTGCCGCTATGCTTCCTGCTCAGTCCAGCATCGCCTTGGACAAAAGGCTCGAAAATCTGCTGCTGCATTTCTTCAGGGATTCCAGGACCGGTATCGCTCACTTCAAATTCGATGAACATCTCCTCGCCAGGTGGTGGTGATCTTGCTCGTTCAGCGAGGCGATCTTGCACATGAGACCTTTCCCGCGGGTTGATAAAATTAGCAGTTCCCGCTGCACTTCCATTTTCCATCAGCTGGGTGTGGCGGCGGTCTTGCTTGGATCCCGTCCGATCAAGTCGACTGGCGCGGGAGGTTCGTCTCGGTGGCAGTTCGGTCAACGCTCTGATTGTGACGGTGACACAGCCCATTGTAGGCGTGAATTTGAGAGCGTTGGAAGTCAAGTTGATGACCACTTGCAACAATCGATGAATATCCCCCCAAAAAGGAGTATTTCGAAGGGTTTTGTCCTTGAGATCCACAGTCACCGCTGGCGGCTCTTCAAAGGCCACGTCGAGCGTGATGACACGATCCTTAGCTTGTTCGAGGAAGATTGCGAAAACCTGAGACTCCAGGTCGCGTAGGAAGAATTCTTTTTCATCAAGTTTGAGAACTTGGTGTCCGACCTGATTTGTGCTGAAAGTGAGGAGATCGGAAAGGGTCCGTAGCAATAGGTCGCCACTCTTGTAAATGATGCCCAGCGATTGTTTCAGTCGAGAAGGATCATCTTCTTCCATGCAGACGGCGCACATTCCCAGAATGCCATTAAGAGGTGTCTTCAGTTCATGACTGACATTGGCAACAAAGATTGTTTTGCTCTCATTGGCCGCTTCAGCCGCCTTTTTGCTGTGTTCTAGCTCGATGGTGCGTTGCCGCACCCTCTCTTCGAGCCTGGTGTACTGTACGTACAGCTCGTCTGACATCTCGTTGAATGTGTGAATTAGATCCGTCATTTCGTCTCTGACCCATTGTTTCTTGTCGGGTACTTTCCCAGGAATTCGAAAACTGTCGCCTTCTCGCTCCTCGATGTGTAAGCCGCCGCGGCGTTGGCCTCGCCATCGCGCGATCCTTTCAACCAAACCTATAGGCGTCTTGCGCACTGACCTCGCTGAAGATGTCGACTTTTCGCAACTGTTCAGCATCGTTGTGTCGTCGGAAGAGCCTTGACTTTTGTTATCACCACGAGGAGGATTGACAGTCTGCTCCGTGGCTGCGCGCAGGCGAGTGATGGGCAGCACTGCCCAGTAAGCTATTGGGAAAGAGAGGATGAGCCAGAAGCCTGCGACGCCAAACAGGCAAGCCAATATTATCGTGCGCAGAGTATCAATCGGCTCCCAGACCTCACTTCGAGCCTGCTCGACCACCACGACCCAGTCGACGAGCTCCGTGGGAGGGACAGAATAGCCGACGGACACTCTCTTGTCTGCTTCATTGCGAGTCTTCATTTTGCTTCCCACGTCATCCACTCCGCGAGTGTTCTCAACAAGACATTGCCTTTGTCAGCTGATGATCGTCTACCTGAAAAGAAGACACTTCCGATTACTCCTCTTCTTCGCTGCTGAGCTCAATAACCTCAAGCCCATCCGACTCTTCTCCTTCCTCCTCCTTATCCTTCTTCTCAGCCTTTTTCCTCTCCTTCATCTTCTGCACCTCTCTACTGAACGATTTCAAAGCCTCGTTGCCTAGCTTCTCCTTCTCCAGCATATCATGTTCCAGTTTGACACCTCCAGAGTAGTATCGAACTATTCTCACCCGACGCTTCTGGCCTACCCGATTCTCCCGACACTTCGCCTGTTCACTAGCCGCTAAATTCCAGTCTAGGTCGACCATAATCAACAGGTTGGCTTCGACCATATTATAGCCCCGCTTGGCTATGCCCACTGAGCAGACGAGTACGTGCGGGTCTGAGTATTGATCCTTGTTGAATTCCTCGATCTTAGAAGCACGCTCGTTAGGTCTCTTGGGATTGGAAGAGATGAAGATGGCCGAGTTGATGCCGTTCGACTTGCACACCTAGATAAAACTGTTAGTATATTACTCAAGCTCTTGTTCGCCGAAGTAGGCCTTACCAAATGGATAACATGATACACAACATTGTTGTAACTCATGACGACCGCCTTACGGCCTGTTTCCTCATCTTTGGCGAGCTGTCGCTCGAGTTCTTCGATAATGTCCTTAATCCGTGGGCTTTGTAAAAGCTCCGGAAGGAAATAGGTAAATGGATCTTCCGCGGGCTTCTCCATCTAGTGGAAGTAGTCAAGCTCCTCCGCAGTGAATCCTATCTCCCAGTTGTCCTAGGTAATCAATGTAACCTTTGCCCCTTTAGCTTGCCTCTCTTTCAGCTTTTTGTTCTTATAAGCGATCTACTTCTCTAAGGTAGTAGTACAATTCCGGCGCACCTAGTTACTCATGCGAGTTATTAATAACTTGCTAGCTTTATCTTAGGATAATAGAGCCGATAGAACAGTCCTAACTCGTGTTTTGTAGGATTGACTGAAATACTACCGCCTCGCAAAGCCCTTACTCGTAATTTTGCCCTTAGTATACTAGTCTTCGATAGATCGCTTAAGTGCTCTCACTTAAGCGTTCAACTTAGCGACGTCCTCTTCGGGCAGCTCGATCTCCTTAAGGTCGAGGACTATATCTCGTAGTAGTCGTATCTTCTAGTAAGGATTGTCCGTATCGAATAGCTAGATAGTATTATAATTACGTAGGATTAAGAAGTCTTTTAATACCGGTATAATCTAACTATCTATAATATAGTTAGGATCTTCCTTAGACTCTCCCGCTACGGCTTTCTCGTAAGCCTTAATTACCTTTTTAAAGCTACCGCCTAGTTCCTTCGATTTGAAGTCTTTCTTCTATATATTAAAGTCGTCCTATTCTTTAGTTACGTCTCCTTTAAAGTTACGGCGACTAAGGGCGTCGAATATAGTAAACTACTCCTTTATAGATCCCTACGTTCTAGCGATTAGTATACTAGTTACGAAGTATACTATATATTTCGTATCGTAGTACGCGGAAAGCTTTCAGATTATCGTTATTAGATATATTATAGCTTTAAACTCTTTATTAGCCTCGTCGACTACTAACGCCGCGATTAGAAGGGTATTATATCTTACGAGCTTCGAGTCGTAAGTAGGTAGCTATACCTTCGGCTTATTATCTTAAGTAAAGAGGGTCTATAAATAGGTCTATCGACGAGTAGCTATATCGTAGAACTCCTAGAAGGAAGACTTCGATACTAAGACAAGCTTAGTATATAAACCTAGAGGCGATTCCTACTTAATTAGGTTCGCCGGAGAGCCTAGAAGGCCCTTACCCCTCGGAAACGTATCGTTCTTCTCGTAATCGTCTAGGAGATCGTTAGCTCGCCAATCGTATATCTTATCTTTCGAAAGTACTTTTATACTATTCTCTATCGACTTGCCCTCCCTTATAGCTTACGGGCTAAAGCTATATAGCTTAATACCTAATACGTTAAAGTCCGTATATTCTAAGAATTTCTTCGTTATATTAGGCTTTAACCTCGAAGTTAGGCATAGTGCTATAATGCCTTTACGAAGCTTAAAGTTATTATATATTACGGAATTAGGCTTATATTTGTATTAGATACTAAAAGATTACGTAGATAGGTACGTCTTTCTAGTATCTTTCTTCTAGAGGTATGCCTTATTATCCTTCTAATACTACTCGTAATACTCTAGTATAGTAGTTATCTCCTTATAGAAGTAGAAGATAAGAAGTTGTTCTATAGTTTTCCTAAGACCTATAATATTACCTAGGATACTATCTACCTCTCGAGTATAGAATAGACGATAGAAAACAAGCTAGCTAGCTCTATATACCTAGTATACTATTAGCTTTGTTTTAAACCCTAGCAAATCTATTATAGCTATTAGATTCGTAAAGGCCTTAGCTAATAGACGTAAGTAGTAGTATATTTATAATAGAGTCGCTTTCGTTATTTGTTCTAGCTATATAGCGTAGCGCTTCTCGCTAAAGTCCGTAGACTAGGCATCCTTAAGACTATCGATAATTTGCTCGTACGTAAGTCTTAGCTTAAACTTCTTAATAAGTATCGGACTAGAGGGAGGCTACTATTATTATCGATCCCGCTTAGGAAGTAGTTTAGAGGAAGTTAGTCTAGCGGTATAGCGATAGCTAGGACGCTAAGAGTTAGCGTTAGAGTTTAACCTATATCGACGTATACCGCCCGGGATATCTGTCTTAGGACCTTCCTATAACGACTGTCTTCTACGAGGAGGTATAGCTTTGTTTTACTACGTACTACTCGAGAAAGGATCGGAGCCTTTAGGTAATATAATATACTATCGAGAGCCTAAATTTCTAAGTTCTTAACGAGTAGTAGAATTCTATCTATTATCGTAAGGAGTAGAAGGCGTATTTGTAAAGGCAGTTGTAGTATCCTAAGGCAACGGAATCTAAGCGCCTTGTCCCGATATAGGCTTAAAAATATAACCGTACTAACCCTCTTTAAAGCCTCGAAGCGTATTGTATATAGTCGCGATAGCCTCGGGACTTAGATTCTAAGTACTACTATTAAGCTTAAGAGTCTAAGCGGTCTTTTAAGTAGCTAGGGCCGCGGGTAGTAGTACGGTCGTAGTAGCCTTAGGACTTAGATTTTGAGTACTACTATTAAGCTTAGTATTTTAAGTAGTCCTTTAAGTAGCTAGGGCCGCGGGTAGTAGTATAGTCGTAGTAGCCTTAGGACTTAGATTTTAAGTACTACTATTAAGCTTAGTATTTTAAGCTCTCTTTTAAGAAGCCTAGGTCGGCGGTAGTAGTAGAACCGTAACAATCCTATTACTCGGAATCTAAGTACTACTATTAAGCTTAGTATTTTAAGTATTCTTTTATATAGCGGAGGCGGGTAGTAGTAGTATAGTCTCGGTAGCCTTAGAACTTAAAATTCGATTACTACTATTAACCTTAAAATTCTAAGCGTTATTCTAAGTCGCGAAGGCCGCTAGCGGTAGTATAGAACTCTAACTCGTATTTATACGTCTAAGTCTATTACTCCGTAGTAGCTACTAGAATAGTGTAGGCGTTTTATAATTACGTTCCTACTCTATAGCGGATAACGAGATTAATAGCGCTCTATATATACGCGTAAATCGATCTAGACCTATACGTAAGGTATTAAGGGTATCTTGCTTTCGACGACGTTATATATCCGGATAGAAAGGTAGCTTTGCGTCTAGCTATAATTTAGTAGACTATAATGAATATTGATTACTTATAGCGATCGGACTAGTCGTATTTAACTTCCGCTTTTTCCGGATATACGTATCGAACGGAGTATTTAGTCCGAAGGTTACGCGGACCTTCTTATTTAACTTTTTATTCGTCTACTCTAGGAACGCCTACTTATATTCTTCCTACTCTACCTCCTTACTAACGAAAATATAGATTATAGGTATGCCTACTATACATCTCCCGCTTATAGTATATTAACTAATAGCGGCCTTAAGTCCGCCGTTATCGTCGATAATATAAACATTATCTATATCTGCGTCTACTACTATTATCGTATATCCTAACTACTTAGAGATGCCTAATTTACTACCTAACTACTCCTATAGTACTAAGAATAAGATATCTACGTACGTCGCCTCGCGATATTCTTTAGCGATAAACTACTTTAGAGTAGTCTAAGGCGCTTGCCGTAGTATTGCTACCTTTAGTGTCTTAAAGAGCCGGCCGAATAGCTAGGCTATAAGCGTTAAGTTCTAACGGCTAATCGTAGCGGGCGCGATCGTAATTAATAGCTAAGGCTCGACGGTAGGTATTCGTAGATACTAAGGTATCGAGGGAGATACCGGGACGATCGCTATCGGTAGTAGTCGTATTAAGCTTTCGAAGTTCTAGGTACCCTAGACTCTTGTATTACCTAGGAGACTAGATACTAGTCGTAGTCGAGGGTTGTACTCTAGTACCTTAGAATATAACGAAGCTACTCCCGTCGATAATGTCGATAGTATCTAAGTAACTAATAGAGCTACTAATAGAGTAACTAATAGAGCAACTAATAGAGCTACTAATAGAGCTACTAATAGAGCTACTAATAGAGCTACTATAGGCGACGATATCGATAGCGCCTCTAATTTTTGTCTATAGCAATCCGATAATAGTATAGATACTTAGTCGGCCGTCCCTTTCTACTTCCTTATTTCTTACTCGACGAAGATAGACTATCCTCTACAGAGATCGTATAGCGTTACGTTATAGATATTACTACTTAGGTAGGCGATACAAAACTCTATAGTAGCGCGATGCCGCTCCTTCTTCGCTATCTAATTGTCGCTCTTAGAAAAACTATACTAGGCTATATAGCGGGCTAGGACTAACTCTTCGAGCTTAAAGGTCTATTTAGTAATACTCTAATTTTAGTACTCTATCTTCTTAGTAGCGCCGTTAGGTATCTTATAGTCGGGCGCGCCGGCGTCTAGTATATTATTAGGAGGAACGAATTAGTCCGCAATTAATATAGCGATATCGTCCTCGTTCGAGAGATTAAACTAAGGCGCTACGGCCGGTATTGGCGGTAGCGGCGGTAGCGGCGGCGGTAGTATATTGTTATCGTCTATATTCTCCGGAGCGGGATTATTGTTTAGGTCCTCTATAATACGCGGTTGTCGACGCGATAGTATAGTTATTACGGTTATAGCGATAAAGTTTAGGTTTAAGTTTTAAAGTCGCGAGGTAAGGTTCCGTTAATTTAGTAATAATAATAAAGTAAAGCCGTTATAGGACCGTTTGTTAAGTAATAGGGATCTGTATTTTATATACGCGCTAGCAAATTCTTAGTACTACTACTAGCTATATCTTGTCCCTACCTTATTCCTTACGTAGTATATTAGTCCCTTTAAATCCCGAATTACAAGCTAGGCCTTCCGTTACACAATTAAAAAGACTTACAAATAAGTACTACTTATGCCTACTAGTCGCTTAAAATTTTGATCTTACTATTTATACTTAGAATAGTAAATCTAGCCTCTCCGGGTATTTTAAGTTAAGGCATCGCTCTCTATCTAGGTACGCCCGAAGCGCTAAAGGCTTTAGTCGTACCAAGTCGGTACTATATCCTCTATCGTACTAGATATATCTAGAAGTATAGGTTGCTTCTTTACTAGGCGTAATATAGGAGGAAACTATATACGAGATAAAGCTTCTACGATCTCCTATAAAGTTATAACCGTCCTACGAGCATTTTATTTAATCGAGACTCCGCTCTATAATTAATATTATAAGTCGCTTCCTAGCCCTAGCTAAGCTATCGGAGCCTAACTATAATACGACTTTATAGGGAGGTTAGTAGTAATAGTCCTTCTTAGTAGCCCTACGTACAACGCTCCCGTAATATAGCTTTCGGTTATAGTTTACTAGACGCGACTCTCTAATAATATAGAAGGGATTTCTATCGCTAGTATTACTATAGATATATAAAGATTCCCTATTATCGAAGATTTTATCGGGCGTATAAAGGCCTAGCCCTAGCTATATAATTTTAACGATCTAAATAGTTAGTAGGTAAAAAGTACTACAAGTATATCTTAGATCTATCGGCTATATCGGAAGAGAAAAACGCTCGTACGATAGTACGTTTTAGATACTTCCTATCTTAGAAGAAGACCTAGTTAATAGCATTCCTAGGAAGTAGCCCTAGTAATTATAAAAGGACTTAATCTTTTATATATTATCTTCTATAAAAGGATGTTTACTAGGCTAATATAGCTAAAGCCCGAATAGCGTAAATTGTTACTAGACGTAGCTTCTATAGCGCCGTTATACGACCTCTTACGATACTATCTATCTTATATATTCGTAGTCTATAGTTATGTAACTAAAGTCTTTGGTAGTTGGCTCCTTTAGAGCTTTACTTAGTATCTCGCGATATATTATCTCCTTTGGCGCGGTTGTATAGGTAGAAGTATCGTAAGTTGTATCCTCGAGCGGCGTATCGGATTACCGAAGTAGCCTAGAAGGGATAAGCTTAGTAGGATACTTATATAGCTTATATTATATACGATATATAGTAGATATAGGGCTTGTAGTAACACTATTACTATTGTCTTCGTTACTATAGGTCTTAAGATAAGTAGGACGAGCGTTACTATATAAGGATCCGTCTAATAGATAACCGAGCTAGTTATAGAAGCCTCTCGTAATATAATCGCTACTATTAGCGATATAGAGACTCGTTAGTACGTTCGGTATATTGAGAGCTACCGTCGAGGAGTTCTAGCGAACTCTACCCGGACTTATAGTACTCTAAGATATCCGTAGTATAGCTATCGGTCGTATAGCTTTTAGCTAAGGCGGTAATATCCTTAATATCTCGTATATCGTAGATGTCTTCTACTTCTTCGCTAGCGTAAGCTATATTTCGTTCTAGCGTAAAGCATAACTCGATATCGCCGTATACTTAAGCGAAGGTAGGTATTTATTACGAAGCACGTTTCTATTATTTATAGAATAATATATTCGAGGCTCGCGGATAGTAGAGATATATAACCGAGAGTTACTATCTAGAGCTGTCTTGTCTAAAGCCGATTTCGCGCGTTATCGCTTGCCTAGAGACGACTACTATACTCGACGTTAAATAGTAGGCATATCCCTATTAGGCGTTACTAGTATTAATACCCGCTTTTTTATATCGATAGGATTATTACGTAGCGTCTAAAACGATAGCGGCGGTCTAAATATTAAGCTATCCTTAGAATTTAGAGCGATTCGCTAGAAGTAGCTTAAACTTTATCTAGTTAGTTTAACTTTGTTCCGTTATATAAGAGTAGATATAGCCTTATTGAAATCCCTCGGCGTAACTAGATCGCTATCGCTTTGCTTCGTAGCTAACTAGATATTATTAAGTAATAGGTTCTTACTAGTCTTATACTTAAGAATATCTATAATTCTCTACGTAAGAGGATCTAGTCGCCTATTATCTAATAAGCTACAAAAGGGCATCGCTTAATCGGTATTAGTTTAAGTCGGGTATAAGGACTCTATATTACGTAGCGATCGCTTCGACTTCTAATCGGTAGCGGATACTAAAGAGTAGCTACTATATATACTAATATCCGGAAGTTAGTCGTAACGAGGACTTAAGCTTTTAAAGAGTTAGCGTCGAGGGATCTAATCTTTTACTATATCTCTTTTAGGAGACGGACTTAATATACTACCTCTAGGATACTTAGAATTTTAAGGGTACTTAGAATTTTAAGAGTACTTAGAATTTTAAGAGTACTTAGAATTTTAAGGGCCTCTAAAAATTAGAGAGTACTCTAACTACTAAGAAGAAAGCCGCTCTTATATTCCCGTCTATAGACATCCTATAAACTACTAAAGTACCTCCTTATTCTTAGAATCGGTAGTCGTCTCGGTATCGAAGCTAGACTAGTCTAGGTATCCTTCTTCTTCTATATTACTAACCTTACTACGACTTCGTAAGTTAAAGTCTTGACCTAGCTACTCGGATATAGCTAAATGAGAGAGTCGACTACGTAGCGGGGGATGTAGAGGACGCTTAGGATTTTGACCTCGCTTAGGATTTTGACCTCGCTTAGGATTCTAACCTCGCTTAGGATTTTGACCTCGCTTAGGAATTTGACCTCGCTTAGGATTCTGACCTCGCTCAGGATTCTGACCTCGCTTCTTGGGTTTAGATAAGTATGATACTTCGTCTGTGCGCGTACGTAGTTCGGTAGGGATATCTCGCTTAGGATTTTGAGCTCGCTTAGGATTTTGACATCTATTCTTTAAGCGCTGCTAGCGGTAGTCATGATTGCCGTCCTTTACTTCCGCTGCAGCCCTAGTCTTCCGCGTATTAGTGGTCTAGTAGTTATACTTGACGCTAGAGGAATACCAACCTTCTTTCCATCACTTTATACGCTTGCGTTGTGCGACGTGGATGGCTTCGAGCTCGCTTTGAGAAGCGAGTCCTTCAGAAACGTGAGGTTCGCGAATTCATCCTTTAGATCGGTATGGCGCGCCAACTTCTTCCCGCTGTCGATCCAGAGGGGAAGGTCTTTTGCTATGACAGGGTACTCGCCAGCTGTAGAAATGTGCTCGCCATGCTTTCCAACCTGCTCTCGAAGCTCAGCGATGTCTCGAGCAAGGTCACAGTCACGGATGAGTCGAAGTCTTGATGATCTGCGCCATTGCGCGAACGGCACCAAAGCCATTGTTGCTAGTATAGAGCTTGTATCTCTCAATTCTCAAACACGAGTAAGTGTGCGCCATACCGCCGACGATGTCCCCGCCTTTTCTCACGTGACAGTTCCGCCCAATCCCATGCGAAAGTGGCAGCGTGAAAATTTCAGAAGTCTAGAATTTCGGGATCTGAAAAAAACGGGATTTGAAAAAAACGGGATTTGAAGAACGGAGGATAGAAGCTTCTATTTGTTCTACTACCTAATTACTTTGAATACTAAGGCCTATAGGGCTCTTAATAGTTAATTCTATAGTACTATAGTAATTATCTATTCTACTATCTAATCGCTTTAGATACTAAGGCCTATAGAGTCCTTTATAATTAATTCTCTAGCTTTCTAATTCTTTTCTATTTAACTACTTAATCGCTTTAGATACTAAGATATATAGAGTCCTTAAGAATTAATTTAATAGCTCTATAGTAATTATCTATCCTACTATTTAATCGCTTTAGATACTAAGATATATAGAGTTCTTAAGAATTAATTCGATAGCTCTATAGTAATTATCTATCCTACTATTTAATCGCTTAAGGTACTAAGGCCTATAGAGCTCTTAATAATTAATTCGATAGCTCTATAGTAATTATCTATCCTACTATTTAATCGCTTTAGATACTAAGGCCTATAGAGTCCTTAATAATTAATTCTCTAGCTTTTTAATTCTTTTCTATTTAACTACTTAATCGCTTTAGATACTAAGATATATAGAGTCCTTAAGAATTAATTTAATAGCTCTATAGTAATTATCTATCCTACTATTTAATCGCTTTAGATACTAAGATATATAGAGTCCTTAAGAATTAATTCGATAGCTCTATAATAATTATCTATCCTACTATTTAATCGCTTTAGATACTAAGGCCTATAGAGTCCTTAATAATTAATTCTCTAGCTTTTTAATTCTTTTCTATTTAACTACTTAATCGCTTTAGATACTAAGATATATAGAGTCCTTAAGACTTAATTTAATAGCTCTATAGTAATTATCTATCCTACTATTTAATCGCTTAAGGTACTAAGGCCTATAGAGCTCTTAATAATTAATTCGATAGCTCTATAGTAATTATCTATCCTACTATTTAATCGCTTTAGATACTAAGGCCTATAGAGTCCTTAATAATTAATTCTCTAGCTTTCTAATTCTTTTCTATTTAACTACTTAATCGCTTTAGATACTAAGATATATAGAGTCCTTAAGAATTAATTTAATAGCTCTATAGTAATTATCTATCCTACTATTTAATCGCTTTAGATACTAAGATATATAGAGTCCTTAAGAATTAATTTAATAGCTCTATAGTAATTATCTATCCTACTATTTAATCGCTTTAGATACTAAGATATATAGAGTCCTTAAGAATTAATTCGATAGCTCTATAATAATTATCTATCCTACTATTTAATCGCTTTAGATACTAAGGCCTATAGAGTCCTTAATAATTAATTCTCTAGCTTTTTAATTCTTTTCTATTTAACTACTTAATCGCTTTAGATACTAAGATATATAGAGTCCTTAAGACTTAATTTAATAGCTCTATAGTAATTATCTATCCTACTATTTAATCGCTTAAGGTACTAAGGCCTATAGAGCTCTTAATAATTAATTCGATAGCTCTATAGTAATTATCTATCCTACTATTTAATCGCTTTAGATACTAAGGCCTATAGAGTCCTTAATAATTAATTCTCTAGCTTTCTAATTCTTTTCTATTTAACTACTTAATCGCTTTAGATACTAAGATATATAGAGTCCTTAAGAATTAATTTAATAGCTCTATAGTAATTATCTATCCTACTATTTAATCGCTTTAGATACTAAGATATATAGAGTCCTTAAGAATTAATTTAATAGCTCTATAGTAATTATCTATCCTACTATTTAATCGCTTTAGATACTAAGATATATAGAGTCCTTAAGAATTAATTCTATAGCTTTCTAACTCTTTTCTATTTAACTACTTAATCGCTTTAGATACTAAGATATATAGAGTCCTTAAGACTTAATTTAATAGCTCTATAGTAATTATCTATCCTACTATTTAATCGCTTAAGGTACTAAGGCCTATAGAGCTCTTAATAATTAATTCGATAGCTCTATAGTAATTATCTATCCTACTATTTAATCGCTTTAGATACTAAGGCCTATAGAGTCCTTAATAATTAATTCTCTAGCTTTTTAATTCTTTTCTATTTAACTACTTAATCGCTTTAGATACTAAGATATATAGAGTCCTTAAGACTTAATTTAATAGCTCTATAGTAATTATCTATCCTACTATTTAATCGCTTAAGGTACTAAGGCCTATAGAGCTCTTAATAATTAATTCGATAGCTCTATAGTAATTATCTATCCTACTATTTAATCGCTTTAGATACTAAGGCCTATAGAGTCCTTAATAATTAATTCTCTAGCTTTCTAATTCTTTTCTATTTAACTACTTAATCGCTTTAGATACTAAGATATATAGAGTCCTTAAGAATTAATTTAATAGCTCTATAGTAATTATCTATCCTACTATTTAATCGCTTTAGATACTAAGATATATAGAGTCCTTAAGAATTAATTTAATAGCTCTATAGTAATTATCTATCCTACTATTTAATCGCTTTAGATACTAAGATATATAGAGTCCTTAAGAATTAATTCTATAGCTTTCTAACTCTTTTCTATTTAACTACTTAATCGCTTTAGATACTAAGATATATAGAGTCCTTAAGACTTAATTTAATAGCTCTATAGTAATTATCTATCCTACTATTTAATCGCTTAAGGTACTAAGGCCTATAGAGCTCTTAATAATTAATTCGATAGCTCTATAGTAATTATCTATCCTACTATTTAATCGCTTTAGATACTAAGGCCTATAGAGTCCTTAATAATTAATTCTATAGCTTTCTAACTCTTTTCTATATAACTACTTAATCGCTTTAGATACTTAGGCCTATAGAATCCTTAGTAATTAATTCTAAGTATTATAGCCTAGTAACTAGATTAGTATAAAGAAATATATATAAATAGTATATAAGGTTAACTATTATTTTTAGAAATACTAAGTACTATATAATAACCTTTCTAGATTCTATTTTTATAAGGCTTAGTATATTTAGTTATAGCCTAGTTACTAGCTTTATATACTTTAACTTATATTACTTCTTAGACTTAGACTCTTTATAGTAAGTACTTAATATTAAACGTATCTATATACTTTTATTCCTTATTATTACTTACTATTTAGTAAAGTAGAAAAAAAAGTATATTAGAATCTACTTAGAACTCTTAGAGATAGTACTTAAGATACTCTAGCTAATATCTAATAGGAGTAGGAGCGCTATAATTAATATACTATTTAAATAGCTAAGTAGTAGAAGGAATTATAATAGAAATATAACTACTATATTAATAGAGATACTAGATAGACTATCTTTATATAGGAGAGAAATATATTATTTCTTACCCTATAAGATATCGTATTATAGGCCTTATATTATTAGATAGCTATCTAGAAGATTAAAGTACAATCTATAAAAAAAGAGGCTCTTACTAAGTCTAAGCCTACTTATTCGTATCTTAGGCTCTAATCTACTAACTACTCCCTTACTTTTAAGTCGTCGTCCTAATAGTAGTAATAGCCTTAATTATATACTAAACGGTCTATCTATATAAATAGGGGCTTATAAGAAGATATACTAATTTACTCGTCTATCTAATACTAGATTACCTAGTAATAGTCGCCTTAATTATTACTCTTATAGCTCCGTAGTTCTACTTATAATATCTCTAACTTATATCTATTTCTAACGCTATTCTATACCTACTCTAATCTAGTAGTAATATAGTATATTAAAAAGATCCCTATACTATTAATAAAACGTATATATTTAATATATCTAGTAAGGGATATTATACTTATTATTTAAAGTACTTTCGTAAACTAATACTAAGGTCTAAGTTAGTTACTTACTAACGTAGTTTTTAGTAATTAGTACTATACCTTTTTACCTACTAAACGTACTAACTTCTAAATAGTAATCTTCTTTATACCTAAGCGTAGTACTAAGGCTACTAGATATAGTATATATAGTTATAGTAAGTTGTCTAACTAGTCTATAGTTTAAATAGTAAGGTATCCTTATCTTAATTTAAATAGTTATAAGTAATTAGTATAATAGATACTAAGAAGGTTCTTTAACTAGTCTACGGTCGTAAGTATATAAGTATAATTAAAGTTAGTTACTTCTAATAGAATATAGAAGAGACTAGTCTATAGCGGGTATATAATTTCTAGCGCTAAGTAGTATTCTTAAGTAATATAAGGTCGCTAGGTATATACTTACGTCTATATAAAGAGGCTTCGATCCGTCGCTATTTCTTAGTAATTACTCGTTAGCTTATCTTCCTTATTACTAAGTAGATTTATCCTCGGCTTATTAAGTACTAAATAATATAGAAGAGATTACTATATAGGTCTTAGAGTTGTTTAGCGGTTACTATTTAAATAGTATTAGCTTCTATTATAGTCGTATCTCTATCCTATTACTCTTACTATACTTATATAATTACTATACTATTAAGTATTCGTATTAGCTATTAGCGTTATATAGATAGATAATTAAGTACTTTGTCTCTAAGCTCTTTAGATCGTAAGCTAAACTTAATCTTAACTAGTAAGAAGCTAATCTTCTTAATATACTTATAATTATAGATACGTATACTATAAAGCGCTTCTTTAATCTAGTTAGTAAGTTCTTTAAATAGATAGCCGTTCTTATTAACTAAATATCTACTATCTAACTTCTTAATTACTCTACGAATAATACGAATAATAACCTCTATAGTACTAGTAATACTCTTCTTACTAGTTAGTCTAGGAAGAGAATAGATATCTCGAGTATATAATATCGTATCTAGTATAGCGAAGTCGGTACCTAGATCGTAGTATAATATTATTAGATTAGTCGTTTAGTTAAGTATATCTTCTACCTTAGTAGTAATAGTCTCGGCTTATTTATTAGATATTAGCGAGCCTTTAGTAAAGCGTAATATAATATATATACTAATAAGTATATATTATATAGGTTTAGTATAGCCTAGTAGTTTAGTCTCTAGAAACGGCTCTATAATATCCTACTCTATAATCTCTCTAGAGTATAAAGCTATAAATAGTTTAAATAGTACGGTTAAATCTTCTCTCTATATTATATAGTAGAAATAGCCCTTTATATAGTAGTAAACGTTATCTATTATATCTAGCTAAAATAGCTTTCTAACTAGCTTCTAATAGATTACTCGACTACTAAAATAACTATTATTATTATAAATCTTCTTTAAAATTAATTCTATCTCGTAGATAGATATATAGAGTATCTATATAGCTTTACTATTAATTCGATCTATATATATTTTATAATAGAGGGTCTTAGTTACCTTATAGTACTAATATAGTTTAGCGATTAAGTTAAACGCTCTATAGGTCGACTTAGTCTATCTAGATAGCGTCTACTAATACTTATAGTACTATATAATATTACTATACTATCTCTTAGTAATAGCGAGTAATTCTTTACTAATAGGCGCTATTTCGTTAAAGTCCTTATATTAATAGTAGTTATATATATAATCTAGATTATAATAAATACTATTATCGCTAAGCTTATATATATATCTAATCTCGGTACTAATCGATAGATAGTCGTTAATATATTCGTTCTTTAGTTACTTCTACTTAGGCTCTCTAAAGGATATCTATAGTAATAGCTATCTATTATCTCTATATCCCTTTATATTATTATCCTCGTCCTATATAATTCTAGTTACTATATAGACTAATAACTCCCTCTCTTTTAAGTCCTTCTATTCTCCCTTATACTCTTCTCGAAGCCTACTCCTTACTCTTACTAGCGCCTTTCTAAGTAAGTTTAAATCCTATTCTCTCTTATATCGATCCGCCTTATAATTAATAAAGCTAATTCCCTAGATACGATCTATTAGTAAGGCTTCTACTAGTTTATAATTACTAGTACTAAGTAAGTAATCTTCTAGATATAGGTTCTACTTAAACTTAAGGTAGTTACCCTACTCTATAATTAACTCCCTTACTTTAGTCTATTATAGTAAGTCTTATTAGAAGCTCTTTATCCCTCTACTAAGCTACTTCTATTACTTTAGGTCTAGGTATCGTATAATAGTATTTACTTATAGATAGTTATAGAAGACCTCTATCTTACGTATTATTATATATTATTCGGTATAGTTAAACTTTATATCCTCGTCTTCGAAGCCGTTACTAGTAAACTACTACGATAGGAAGCTATACGGCTTTAATAGACTAAAGAAGTATACTAGATATTCTTCGAGACTAGCTTCTTTAGTAAGTAAGCTATAGCTATTATACTAAGTACTATATATACGCTTATTATAGATACGATAGGTAATAGCGATTCTCGTATTATTAATCTCTTCTATATATAATATATTAATATCGCGTTCTATTAGTATATTATTACCTTCTTATACTATACTTTTTATATATTCTTTATACTCCTTTTCTCTACTAAAAAGTCGATTTAATATCTTATTAAAGCCTCCTTTACTATCTTTCTATATCTATTAATTATTAGTATTATTTAATTTCTTCCTTAGTTATAGAATATCCTTATCTAGCTCGTTTTTATTCCTAAATATATACTAATATAGTATATCTATAGCTATATTTCTCTTTCCTTTAATATATTTAATATAGATATTATACTTTCTTAGCGTCTCTTACTATCTCGAATAGATACCCTCTATTACTAGTATATTTAAGAAGCCTATTAGTAGCTTATAGTTAGTAAAGATTATTAAGGTCTTTAGGCCCTAGAATATATATCTATACTTATCGACGAAGTAGATAATAGCTTTAAGCTCGCGTTTATATATACTATAGTTTTATTCTATTCTACTAAAAAGATATATATTATATAGGATCGGATAGAGCTTACTACTTTATCGCTATTATAAGTAGAAGCCTACGCCTCTTATTAATATATCTAAGAATACCTCGTAGGACTCTACTAGGTTATAAACGTAATACTTAATAGTATTAGCTATCTATTTCTTAACTAAGTCGAATACTAGCTAAGCTATATTAGTCTATTTCTAATTCTTAATATAAACGCTTATTAGCTTATAAATAGGTATTATAGTCTCTCTAAGATTCTTAAGGAACTTATATACTATATTAATTACTCTATTAAATCTATATATCTCTAACGGATTAGTAGATATTAGATAGTTAAGAATCTTCTATATATACGAATATTTAAGATATCGTTTCCCTTCTATCTCGAATATCTCTTCTAATACCTCGATCTTATTAAAGCTAATTTCTATCTTCTAAAAGGATAACTTTATATATATAAATACTAGCCTTAGTAGTAAGTAGTCCTTAATAAATACCTAGTCCTCTTTCTAATTATAGTATACTAGTAGTAAGTTATTAATATATATAACTATATATAGGAGGGAGGTTAGATCTTCGGATAGTAGACTAATAAGCGATAGTTCTAACTATAGTAGAGGTATACTTCTAAATACTATATTACTAAATTTATTTATAGTAAAAGAGCTACTACGAGCGCCTATTACTATTTATATTAGTTATAGTTACCCTATAGTAGATACGTAGAATACGAGGAGATATCGATTAGCTAGATATATTAATATAGTCTAGTATACGTCTTTAATATTAAATTTACTATAGTAACTATATATTAGATTATCTAGGAAGTTATAGTATTTAGCTATTAGCTATATCTACTTACTAAGTTCCTACTTCTATATATTATAGTAGTTAAACGTAAGGTATAGGCGTAGTTTATCTAGTTTATTAACGATAACGTATATAGTATTCTATCTAGATATCTCTCTATTTATAGTAATAGTACTTTTAAATATTTCGTTCTTAAGATCCTTATTAGTATATTTAATAAGCTACTACTCTTTCTTAGATACTATCTACTTTAGTTTTATGTAGAAGACTATAGTACCCTTCTTTAGCTTAGTTCTATACTTAATAAGATCCGTAGCCTTATCTAAGTTACTCTATCTAAGTACCTCTAAATTACGATAGATCTATAGTATTTATAGTATATCTAGTATCTCTTCCTATAGTACTAACGGACCTAGTTTTAGCTCCTTAGTTATAATCTAATCTATTAACTCTTCTAAGATCTTACTTCTATTAATCTCTCTATACTCGACTCTTTACTCTACTAGAAACTTACGTTTATACGCTTCGATTATTAGTAACTCTATTAGAAGAGTTCTTATATTAGTACTAAGGATATAAATAGCTAAGATATAATATACTCGGTATCTAAAGTAGAACTATTATATATTATAGTAGTAGGATACTCCTTCGATCTTCTACTAATATTTAACTTAGAGGATATTAGAAGTATATACCCTTATTACTATTAGTAGCTTATAGTTAGGGATTATTTAGACTTATATTAATAGTTTTCTAAAGGTTCGTTTATTTTAGTAGTTATTAACCTAATCTTATATATATCCTAGCCTTTTAATATTATACTAAGGACTTACTAAAAATACTAGTAGTTAGATTAGTTAGTATACTCTATTCTCGTAATACCTTCTTAAATACTTTAAGTAATATCTCCGCTTATATTACTAGCTATTATCTATTCTAATTCCTTATTAGTTACTTAATAATATTCTTCTTTACTATTTTCTATAATATCTTCTATTTCTATAATCTCTTCTAGATTTAGAATATCTTCTATATCTAGCGTAAGTTTAGATAGATCGCTCTTAGTAATCTCTAGAGCCTTAATAAGTCGTACTTCCTTACTAATTACTAGATTACTAATCTAGATAGTTTAAGTATAGATATCGATAATAGCTTAGATATTATTAAGGAAGGATAAGCTAAGTAGTAATACTATATTAGCCTTCTTACGTAGGTAAATAATAGCCTAAATTTTATATATAATACTATATATATTAATATAGAAGATTATCTAGTATATAAGGGAAATAGTACTACTATTAGTAATAGCTATATATAGTTTATCGAAACTAAACTTAGTAGCCTTAATTAACTTTAACTCGAGCGCTTACCTTATATCTAGATAAATAATATTTAGGTCTAATCCTTAGTCTCTAGTAATAAGATAATATAGTACCTTAATTTATCGATTATTATATTTATTATAGACTATAGCGGAGATAGTAAAAGCCTTATACTTCGGATAATATATAAGGCTTTTCTAGCGCTAAATACTAGCCTTAATATTTAAGCTAATAAATTCGACGTCTATCTTCTTCTTAGTTAGTAATATTATTAGTAATACCTCTTCGTAGAGATCTTTCTATATTACTAGTATTAGCTTCTCCTATAGTCCTACTACTACTAAGCTATAGTAACGAGCTACCTTATTAATCTCCTACTAGACTCGTTCTATATTATTAATAACCTTATATAGCTCCGAGACTATAATATATTTAATATAGGAGGTAATATAAAGCTCCTTATCTATAGGCTCTACTAGATTAAACTCCTAACCTCTAAAGGATTCGAATTTAAAGTTAAAGTCCTTCTTAGCTAGCGCTACTATCTATAGTTTTAGTTAGGTTAGTAGTTTAGATACCTTATTATTATTATTATCCTCCTATTCTATATACTTTACCTTCTTCTTATAGAAGTATAGTTACGATAGTAGATACTTAATCTTATTATAGAAGTATAGTAACTATTATATAAGCTAAAGTAAGGGAATTCTTATATCTATATCTTTAAGTACCTACTTAATATCTAGGGCTAGTTTACTAAATATACTATTAATAGGCTTTATAGGCTTAGTCTTATCCGGGTTTATAGTATATTCTTTAAGCGGCTTAATATAATAGTTATCTACTATTTCTATATCTCTCTTCTACTAACTACTTAGCTATTCGAAGTATATATACTTACGGCTTAGCTCGCCTATTAAACCGACTAGGTTAATCTCTATCTTAACTAGCTTAGTTATATAGATAGCGCGTATATTCTAATTAGTATTACTAATAATTATCTATTCTATAAAGCTATACTATATCTCCTTCTTACTTATCTCCTCTAGCTTACTAATAATAGTTATAATATAGACGTTTAGTTAATAGGTATTCTACTAATTATTAGACTATAGTAGTTATTAGGTTTACTAAGGAGATAGTTATTAATTACTAGGTAGCGGAGTATAGGAAGGGAATATAGGATACTATAGTACTAGTAGAAGGCTATTAGGGTTAGTAGTATAGAACTTATTATACTACTCTTATATTAATAATTAAAGAAAGCATAACTTCTATACTTCGAGAGCTAGACTATTACTATAGTTAGGTATACTATATATATTATAGTAGCCCTTCTATCTATAATCTATATAGAGTAGAGTATAGCTAGTATAGCGATAGACTATAGAGCCGTTTATAAAGGGATTAGAAGAGTAAGTAATATCGATTTCGAGATACTCGACTCGTAGTTACTTCTTAGTATTAAAGTAGTACTATAGTATAAGCTTATTCTACCTATAACTACTACTACTATAGCCTCTACGGCCTTATCTACTAAAACCTCTACGACCTCTAAAACCTCTATTATTACTATAGTTATTCTAATATCTATCTTATTACTATTAAGATAGTAGTAAACGAGCTTACTACTATTAATTTAATACTTATTACTATAGTAGTAGAGGTAGGTTCTATAGTCTATAGCCCTAACTAGGTAGTAGGGACGTATACTACTATTAGGATAGACTATAGTAATATCTAAGTAGTATATAGGTTTAGATAAAGGTCTCGTACTATAGAGTAAGTAGCTAGCTAGTAGCTTTAGATTCGATAGTATAGACGTCGTTACGAGAGGTATTATTAGTATAGCTATTATTTTAATACTATTATACGTATATAGTAAGATCTAATAGTAACTACTATCCTAATAACTAATACTTAGTAGCTTCTTTAAGTATATCTAATCTCTACTAATTACGTAACTTCTTATTACGCTTCTAGTCTTCTTCTAAGTTATACTAGTATTTCTCGATCTTAGTAAGTATTACCTTTAATATTAAGGCCTATATATAGTTACGAGCTACCTCTATCTTTAGGTCCTTATCTTAAAGCCCTACTTCGAAGCTCTTAATCGCTAAAGTTAATAGAGTATACTTAGCTTTCTTAACGTTCTTATTATCTTTACTATCTACCTTACGAAATAATAATATTACTCTATAGTAGTATTCTTTATAATCCTTACTAGGCTTCTACTATAATACTAAGAGCTTATTTATAGCTAGTTCTATATCTTCCTTTATAGAGATTATAGTATTATTAGCCTACTTAGCTAGAAAGCGATCCTCGATAATCTATATTATAGCTACTATAGTATTACTAATATATAGTCGTCGTATCTAATCCCTTAATTTATTATCTACCTATTAGCCTACCTTACTAGATATCTATATATTAAAGTCTCTATACTACTATACTAGATCTAGTCTACTATTAACCTTCTACTAAGCTCTATTAAATTACTCTAACTAGTATTTAGCGCTCTTACTATCTTCTCCCTTAAATAGACTAACTAGCTCGAGATTAGTAATACTAACTACTAGTAGTACTACTATAGTAGAGGCTTTAGATAAAGTTATTAATAATCTACTACCTCGTTTTCTCTATAGAGGTAGTAGTAGAGTAGATATTCGTAATCTATTAGAAGAAGTTAAGGAAGAGCCTAAACCTAGTAGAGAAGGTATATACTTAGCTCGTTTCTATAGTAACTATAGTAGAGAGTAAGGAGGTATATATATCTAAGAATCTAAATTAGGAGTACTTAGCCTACTACTACTTCTAGAGAGTATTTTAAAAGATCCTAGCGACTATAGCCTACTATTATCTCTTAGCGACTTTCTAGTAGTTAGTAGTATCTTAGTACCTATATCTTCTACTAAGAATACTTTCTTTCTATATAAGAGCTACGAAATAGGCTATAGTAGTTACTAGGTCTATAACTCCTATTATTATTAGATATATTTATTAACGCGCCTTTTCTTAAAGTTAATACTATAGATATTATAGAGAGGCTTATAAGTCTAGAATAAGATAGGATTATAGTCTCCTATAATAATCTTATTAACTTCTTCTACTAAGTAGAGATACTTCTACTCTTCTACTTACCTCTAAAGTTTAGATAATATAGTAGATCCTCTACTAGTCTCTAGACTATACTATCTTTAAAGCTATATAACTTACTTAACTTTCTTTTTATTCTAATCTCTCTTACTACTAGTCTAATATAGTATATTCTATAGATTACTCTAACTAACGAAGTCTATATAGTTACTAGCCTACTACGACTTCCTATTAGTATTTAGATTACTACTTACTTATTTCTTTTTTACTATCTTCTATATTTCTTTAATCTACTTCTACTAGTTACTATCTTTTATAGATATATACTATTTCCTTTTTATCTCTTTCTTTAGTATATCTCTAGAGATACTAGTACTTACTATTTAGAAAATTTAGTAGATATATAATAATAGTAGTAGAGTATCTTAAGTATAGAACTACTATCTTTACTTAAATAGAATATTCTATATTTCGCTTACTTATAGTAGGATAGAAGGTATCTACTATTAATTATTCGTATATATATCTTAGTATTTCTATATATATAGATATAGAATTATTATTAGAATCTAATTTATAAATACTATAGATTATAATACTATTAATAGTATATACTATCGTTACTATCGATTAATATATATAGGAAGGTTTAAATACGATAATAATTAGTAGATTATTACTATACTTCGTCTCGTCTTATTTATTTAAAAGTTATAAAAATATACTATCTACTTTATTTACTAAATTACTTAAATTATATATACTTATTATCTTACTATACTATATTACTTAATTAATAATATTAAGGCCTATCTAGGGGAGCTAGATATCGTATTATAGGCCTTATATTATTAGATAGCTATCTAGAAGGTTAAAGTATAATCTACGAAAGAAGAGGCTCTTACTAAGCCTAAGTCTACTTATTTATATCTTAGGCTCTAATCTACTAACTCTATAATAAGTAAAAAAAAAGATCGTATATAGAGTTAAGCGATATATAGGTATATCTTCTCGGCTCCATCCGCTTCCGTACTTGGTCTGCGGGGCCTCGGGATTAATAATCTTAGCTGCTAGATCACCGACTACATCCTTCCTTGTTCTATAGAAATTCGATATCATGCACTGTATATCAAAAACCGTGCTTAGCACGTACAAAGTCGTGCCCAGCACGCTCGAAAGCATGCACTGCATGTCGTGGTTAACTCCGAACGGATCAAGTACCACCAAAATCGTGCTTAGCACGTACAAAGTCGTGCCCAGCACGCTCGAAAGCATGCACTGCATGTCGTGGTTAACTCCAAACGGATCAAGTACTACTAAAATCGTGCTCAGCACGTACAAAGTCGTGCCTAGCACGCTCGAAATCATGCACTGCATGTCCTCTGACTCCTGGTAGACCAGACTCAAAATTCTGACTCCTGGTGGATCAGACTCAAAATCATGCACTGCATGTCCTCTGGCTCCTGGTGGACCAGACTCAAAATTCTGACTCCTGGTGGATCAGACTCAAAATTCTGACTCCTAGTGGATCAGACTCAAAATCATGCACTGCATGTCCTCGCTTGACTCCTGGTGGATCTTGCGCGGGCCGCGCGAATAGCAGGCACCTTCACGCGGTGCGCGGTGTGAGTAGCGAAAGCGAAACTAAGACCTGCTAGCAACCTTGGGAGAGTTTCGTATTTACTGACATATCTGAGTATGGCTCCCATATTTCTAGTACATACTCGGCGGCATATCAACACCCTTCGAGTGCCTCTCTTATAGCACAAACTTCGTCTTGGATCTTACACAAGCTTGAGCGAGAGTGCCCGTAAGATCTGAAGGGAGACGAATAACATCCACTTTTTACCTGGCTTCTAGTATACACAACACTTCACGTGTATTTCTGGCCTACCCAAATTCGACTTGAACACCGCAGGTACCTGGCTGGCTAATTTCGCTCCACGTCGACGAAGATCTGCTACTAAGCTTGTTCTGTATTACGCGCTTGCGGAGCTTTGCCTATTACGCAGATAGCATATAGGAGATCCTGATCTTGGATATTGCGAAATTGCTTAATCACTTTGGTCTACTGTTTATAGGAGCTGGGAGCTATCGAGCAGCGTCTAGTATAGTAGCGATCTCCGGTTTTGAGTACTCCGGCTATATATATAGTAACTTGCTGCATAATTTGGTCGCTCAGAATACTAAGTATCTAAGTCAGAATTTTGAGTAATATATTACGAACCTTAGGTAATCCTAGTATTCAATCTAGGAGTATCTCCTATAGAAGGACTTCGTTATCTTTTCAAACTATAAGATTTCGCCGCTATTACCGCGGCTAGATAATAAATTGGATTATACGAGGGACGGCAAGTCTATTTATAATATATAGCTATAGAAGTAATAAATACTATTTCCCGTACTACGCCAATTATACGGTACTCGTCCGTTCGTATATCTTATTACTCTTTTAGCTATTTGTTCTTTATTTTAACGAACTCTTTAGCGCTATTAGGATTATTCTAGCGCACCTACCTACTTATACGAGCTACTAAAGACTTACTAGCTTTTATCTTCGGATAATAGAGCCGAGAGAATAGTCTTAAATTATACTCTATAGGATCCTTATAAATACTAACTCTATATAGAGCCCTTCCTAGTAATTAGTCCCTTATCGCATTTGCCTTTAATACGATCCTCTAGTTCCTTAATTTGCTACTTTAACTTACCGACGATCTTTTCGGGTAGCTCGATCTACTTAAGATCGAGCGCTATATATCTTCGGGGCCGCCGTATATAGGAGCGGTTCCTCTAATCGAATAGGCTAATAGTATATTAGTTCCGTAGTATAAGAAAGTCCTTTAATACAAGTATAGTCTAACTATCTATAATTTACTTAGGATCTTCCTTAGACTCTCCCTATATAGCTTTCTCGTAGCCTTTAATCGCTTTCTTAAAGCTAGCGCCTACTTCCCTAGAATAGAAGCTATTCTTCTATATATCAACTTCTTTATATTCCGTAGTTGCGTCTCCCTCGAAGTTACGGCGACTAAGGGCGTCGAATATAGTAAACTACTCCTTTATCGGACCCTATATTCTAGCGATTAGTATACCCGCTACGAAGTATATTATATATTTCGTATCGTAGTCCTTACTAAGCTATCGAATTGTCTTTAGTAGATATATATTCTTTCCGTACTCTTTATTAGCCTCGTCGACTACTAACGCCGCGATTGAAAGAGTAGTATATTCTATACGTTTCGATCCGTAAGTAGATGTCTATATCCTCGGCTTACTATTTTAGGTAAATAGGGTCTATATATAGGTCTATTTAGGAGTAGCTATATTATAGAACTCCTTAAAGAAAGACTTCGATACTAATATAAGCTTAGTATACAAACCTAGAGGCGATTTCTACTTAATCGGGTTCGCCGCGAAGCGTAGAAGGCCCTTACCCTTTAAGAAGTATAGACATCCTTTATATAGAAACACTTTTATATTATTCCCTATCGACCTACCCTCCTTCTCGTCTTACGGGCCGCGGCTATATAGATTAATAGCTAAATTTTCTAAGTCCGTATTTCGCCGTCGCCCGTTACCGGTAATATATATCCTTATAGCTATAATACCTTTACGAAGCCTAAAACCCTTTAGTACGGACCTAGGCTTATATTTATATTAGATACTAAAAGATTAGGCAGATAGGTATATCGATCTATTATTATTCTCTTAAAGGTATGCCTTATTATTCTTCTAATGCCGCTTATAATACTCTAGGTATAGTCGTCGTCTCCTTATAGAAGAAGAAGATAAGAAGTTGCTCTATAGTTTTCCCTAGACCTATAATATTACCTAAGATACTATCCGCTTCTCGGGTATAAAATAGTCGATAGAAGACAAGCTAGCTAGCTATATACGCCTAATATACTATAGGCTTTACCTTAAAGCCTAGCAAATCTGTAGTAACTATTATATCTATAAAGGCTTTAGCTAGTAGACGCAAATAGTAATATATTTATAAGAGAGTCGCTAGCGTCGTTCGTTCGAGCTTAGTAGCGTAGTACTTCTCGTCGAAGTCTATAGACTAGGCATCTTTAAGACTTGCGACAATCTCTCCGCGCGTTAGTATTAGCTTAAACCCTTTAATAACTATCGTACTAGAGTAAGGGTAGTGCTTTGGCCGCTCTAGCTTAGAGAGCATTTCGGACGAAGTTAGTCTACTAGTACTATAATAGCTTAGAGGTAGAAAGGTAGTATTAGGCTTAGATATAGAAGGTTAAGTACGCGTATAGATAATATACTTAGGACCTTCCTCTAACGTCCGTCTTCTACGAGGAGGTATAGCTTTACTTTACTATACGCTACCTAAGAAAGGATCGGAGCCTTCGGGTTATATAATAAACGGTCGAGAGCCCCGATCTCTAAGGTCTTAACTAGTAGTAGAATTCTAAGTATTATCTTAAGTCGTTGAAGGCGTAGACGAGGGTATAGTCGTAGGTATTTAAACTTTTTAGATTAAAGTGCCTTCTTTAAGCTTAGAATTATAAGCTCTCGCGTTACCGAAGTAAAGGCCGTAGATAGTAGTATAGTAGTAGGGAGTATAGAACTTAGGTTTTAAGTACTACTATTAAGCTTAGAATTTTAAGTAGTCCTTTAAGTAGTAAAGATAGGTAGCGGTAGTATAGTCGTAGTAGCCTCGGGACTTAGATTTTAAGTACTACTATTAAGCTTAGAATTTTAAGTAGTCTTTTAAGTAGTAAAGACGGGTAGCGGTAGTATAGTCGTAGTAGCCTTAGGACTCAGATTTTGAGTACTACTATTAAGCTTAGAATTTTAAGTAGTCCTATAAGTAGCAAAGACGGGTAGCGGTAGTATAGTCGTAGTAGCCTTAGTACTTAGAATCCGAGTACTACTATTAAGCTTAGCATTTTGAGTATTCTTCTAAGTAGCTAAGTCTATAGGCGGTAGTAGAGTCGCGGCGGCTTTAGGACTTAGAATCCTAGTACTACTATTAAGCTTAGTATTTTAAGTATTCTTATAAGTAACTAAGGCTACGGGCAGTTGTATAGAACTCTAAATCCTATTTACGCGTCTAAGTCTATTACTTCGTAGTAGCTATAGAAATGGTATAGGCGTTAGAAGCCTTATAGGGCTACTACGTACTACTTGTATCGGTTATAGCGACTAGGGAGCTTCTTAATCTATCTAAGTATCGCTTTAGAAAGAAGACAATATTCTACTACGACCGGCGAGCTTTCTAGATCTCTAGCCTAAGAACAGTTTGAGCTTTAGTAATAACTATTACGACTATAGCGAATATTGAGTATTTATAGTAATCGAATTAGTCGTATTTGATTTATACTTATTCTAAGTATAGGAGTCGAATAGAGTATTTAGTATACGTATCGCGCGGAGCTTCTTATCTACTCTTTTATTCGTCTACCCTAGTAACGCGTACTTATATCCTTCGTACTCTAACTCTTTACTAACGAATATATAGACTATAGGTATACCTACTACGTATCTCCTAGTTATAGTATATTAAGTAATAGCGGCTTCGAATTCGCTATTATCGTCGATAATACGAACATTATCTATATCTAGGTCTACTACTACTCTTATATACCGTTACCGCTTAGAGATACCTAGCTTAGCCCTAAACAATCCTATAGTACTAAGAATAAGATGTCTACGTACGTTGCCTCGCGATGTCCCTTAGCGATAAACTCCTTTAGAGTAGTCCGAGGCGCTTACCGTAGAGCTACTATCTTTATTATCTTAAAGAGCCGGCCGAATAGGTAGGTTATAAGCGTTAAGTTCTAGCGGCTAACCGTAGCTAACGCTATAGTAATCGTTAGCTAAGCCTCGAGTATAGATATCCGAGGAATTAAGGGAGATAGATAGGCTACCGCTATCTAGTATAGTACTCTCGGGCTTAGAAAGTTATAGGTATCCTAGACTCTACTATTCCTTAAGCGGCTAGATACTAGAAGTAGCTAAGGGTAGTCCTCCTATATATAAGAACGCGATAACGATACTCCCGTTAATAATATTAATAGTAGCTAAACGACTAATAAAGCTACTTTTGTTAATAATATCGATAGCGCCTCTAATTCTCGTCTATAGCGAATAGATAATAGCGTAGATATTTAGTCGACCGTCGCTCTTAGGCTCTTCGTTTCTTACTCGACGAGGATAGACTATCCTCTATAGAGTTCGTATAGTGTAACCTTATATACCTTGCTACTTAAATAGGCGATATAGGACTCTATAGTAGTACGATGCCGGTCCTTCTTTACCGTCTAATCGTCGCTCTTAGAAGGACTATGCTTGGCTATATAGCGTACTACGATTAACTCCTCGTACTTAAGCTTATACTTATTCCTCCCCTATTTTTCGTATCTTTAGGCTTTGGTAGCGCCTCGTTATATCTTGTAGTCGCCCGCGCCGGCGTCTGGTGCATTACTAGGAGGAACGAAGGGGTACGCGATTAATATAGCGATATTATCTTCGTTTGAGAGATCGAACTGAGGTGCTGCGGCCGGTGTTGGCGGTGGTGGCAGCGGTGATACATCGTCTTGGTCCATCTTGTCCGGAGCGGGATCCTTGTTCGCGGGCTCTATGATGCGCGGTCGTCGACGCGACGGTATGCTTGTCACGCTTGGACGTCTGGAGTTCTGAAGTGCTTCCGTTGCGGCTGTCTAAACACGGCCCAGAACTCTCGCGAACTCAAACTTTGAGTTCACTCGAAATTTGAGTGGGGTCAAAATCTGAGTGGGGTCAAAATTTGAGTGGGGTCAAAATGTGAGTGGGGTCAAAATTTGAGTTCGGAAAGTGACCTCAGAAATTTGAGTTCGAAAAATTTTCGAAGTGACTTCAGAAATTTGAGCTTTGTGCCTCACTTTGCTTTAGCGAGGCAGGGCCGGCTTTCACGGAACACATTGTTCGCTTTGATTCCACAGTCATAAGCCATACCTTCCGCCACACAAGCAAGAAGAATCACAAATAAGCACTGCTCTTACCCATTAGTAGCTCGAAATCTTCATCTCACCCTTTATAGATTGACTAATGAATGCAGCCTGTCCGCCACCACCGATTGCCTGCATCCGAGTCCCTCTTATGGGGCCATACGTCTTGGTCCTGTAGATGGTGAAGAATCACATGCGAGATGATACTTTAACGATGTGCTATAAAGTCGCAATCCTCCTTGAGGCATTTCATTGGATTAGGACTCTACCGTACAATCAGACTATTGACCTGCTCGCCGGCCTTAGCCATTACATTGAATCTTTCTATAATGCGACTTTATAGGGAGGTTGGTAGTAATAGTCCTTCTTAATATGCCTACGTACAACGCTCCCGTAATATAGCTTTCGGTTATGGTTTGCTAAACGCGACTTACTAACAATGCGGAAGGTATCTCTATCGGCGGCACTCCCACAGATAATATAAGTATAGGTAGTAAAAAGCGCCGCAATCGCATCTCAGACCAACCGGCTATACCGGAAGAGAAAAACGGCTATGCGATAGTACGTTTTAGATACTTCGTATATTGGAAGAAGGCCTAGTCGACGCTATTAATTGTAAGTAGCCCTAGCGATTACAAAAGGACGTAATCTTTTATATACCCTCTTCTATAGGAGGATAAATGCTAGGCCATTATAGCTAAAGCCCAAATAGCGTAAAGTGTTGCTAGACGTAGCTTCTATAGCGCCGACTCCCGTTAGCGATAGACGGGCTCCTAAGCTAACTCTATATATTAGAACGCTCTACGACGGTCCTATCGTAGCGTAGATAGCTCCTTTAGAGCTTCGCTTAGTATCTCGCGACGTATTACCTCCTTTAGCGCGGTTATATAGGTAGAAGTATTATAACTTATATCCTCGAGCGGTATATCGGATTACCGAAGTAGTCTAGAAGGGATAAGCTTAGTAGGATGCTTATATAGCTTATATTGTATATAGTATATAGTAGGTCTAGCGCTTATAGTAACACCCTTACTATTGTCTTCGTTGCTATAGGTTAGTATATAAGCGCGGCTAGTATTCCTCTATAAGGATATATCTAATAGTCGACCGAGCTAGTTATATACGCCTCTAGTAATAGAATCGCGGCTATTAGCGATACGGAGACTCGTCGGTACGTCTAGTATATTAAGAGCTGCCGTCGAGGTCTTCTAGCGAGGTCTACCTACCCTTATAGTAGTCCGAGACGTTCGTATTATGGCCGTCGGTCGTATAGCTTTTAGCGGAGGCGTAGGGACCCGAAAAATTCGCGGATTCGTAGTTAACTATTCTAGGTTTATTATAAATAGGGAGACACGCGAATGTCTATAGTTAGGGACAGCCGGATAGCTATTATTCTCTATATACATCGTCTAATATAACGATAGAACTTAATCTAGCCAGTCCCTAACTGCCTCGTCCGGTTTTTGCTTCTTTGCTAGTAGGAGCTATATTTCGTTTTAGCGCAAAGCGTAGCTCGATATCGCCGTGTACTGAGGCGAAGGTAGGTATTAATTGCGAAGCAAGTTTGTATTGTTTACGGAATAATGAGTTCGAGGCTCGCGGATAGTAGGGATATATAAGCGAGTGCTACTATCTAGAGCTGTCTTATCTGTAACTGATTCCGTACGTTGTCGCTTGCCTAAGGACGACTACTATACTAGACGTTGAATAGCAGTTATATCCCTATTAGGCGTTGCTAGTATTGACCCGCGCTCTTCATTGTCGACATAAGTGTTACGTAGCCTCTGAAACGATAGGGGCGGCAGGAACATCTCCCTCTCCTGCAAATTTGGGGCTACCTTCGGAACCGACGATAGAAAACGCCCTTGATTCTGTACTCGGTGGCGTGCTAGTAGAACATCGAGTGCTTCTTCGACGCCGTAATCTCCATCTACCATTTCATGGTGTTGCTCTTTGACTCTGTGAGCGGTATCGGCACCTTGATAGGAATCTGGCAACGAACTCGAGTCCAGGTCGCTAGACAGTTCTACTACCTCGAGCTCAACGCCATCCCTTGGCGAGACTTTATCGTCATCGTCTTGCACCGTAGCGGACCGCACATCTTCAGACAATGGTCTCCGCTTGATCCCCAGCAAAAAGTGATTCCAAACCTTCGGCAAGATAGGTAATTGTTCTTCAAGCTTTCGTAGAGGAGAAGTCGTAACAGCGCTAGACAGTGGCATTGCTTAATCGGCATTGGTTTGAGTCGGGTGTAAGGGCTCCATACTAGGTAGCGATCGCTTCGACTTCTAATCGGCAGCGGATACTAGAGAGTAGCTACTATATATACCAATAACCGGATACTGATTGTAACGAGGACTTAAGCTTTCGAAGAGCTAGCGTCGAGGGATCTAATCTTATACTATGTCTCTTTTAGGAGACGTACCTAATATACTACTCTCTAGGTACTTAGAATTTTGAGAGTACTTAGGATTTTAAGGGCATTTAAGAATTAGAGAGTAGTCCGACTACTAAGAAGAAAGCTACTCTTATACTCCTATCTACGGACATCCTATAGACTACTAAAGTACCTCCTTATTCTTAGAATCGGTAGTCGTCTCGGTATCGAAGCTAGACTAGTCTAGGTATCCTTCTCCTTCTATATTACTAACCTTACTACGATTTCGTAAGTTAAAGTCTTAACCTAGCTACTCGGATATAGCTAAATAAGAGAGTCGACTACGTAGTAGGGGATATAGAGGATACTTAGGATTTTAACCTCGCTTAGGATTTTAACCTCGCTTAGGATTTTGACCTCGCTTAGGATTTTAACCTCGCTTAGGATTCTAACCTCGCTTCTTAGGTTTAGATAAGTGTAATACTTCGTCTATACGCGTACGTAGTTCGGTAGGGATATCTCGCTTAGGACTTTAAGCTCGCTTAGGATTTTAACCTCGCTTAGGATTCTAAAGTCGCTTCTTGAATTTAGAGGGCTATAATACTTCGTTTATACGAGTGCGTAGTTCGGTAGGAATAGCTTACTTAGGATTTTGAGCTCGCTTAGAATTTTAACGTCTATTCTTTAAGCGCTACTAGCGGTACTCCTAATTACTATCCTTTACTTCCGCTACGGCCCTAGTCTTCCGTATATTAGTATACCCCTAGTTATACTTAACGCTAGAGGAATACCAACCTTCTTTCTATAACTATATACGCTTACGTTATACGACGTAGATAGCTTCGAGCTCGCTTTAAGAAGCAATTAGTTTAGGATAGCGAGATAATTCCTAGTATCTTTAAACTAACCGGGCCTATTCTAGTCGTTCTTATGTTTCGCTACCTAGACCTAGTCGCGTACTAGGATCTCGGTATTAAGCGTAGTTAGCTATTACTCGATATCCTTAACTTCTTACTTTAGACGATCGGTAGATACTCTACGTTATAATTTTCGTTTTTTATTACGAGCTACTTAATCTAGCGCTATTGTACCCGCTATAGTTCTTAATAATAATATATAGTATAGTATTGAAAGTTAGTAAAGTTATACTCTTAGCTTCTATCGGTCCGACGGTTCCGCTTATAGTCCTCTATAGGGGAATTCTAATTAGTAGGAAGGCTAATATATCCGACCTATTAGATCTTAGAGGTAACCCTCTACGCTAAGACGGAGCTTATTTACTTAATAGTCTATATAGTCCGTACTCGTATTTAAAGACTATTAAGTAAATACTAAGTATACTAGAGATTTCTAGACTATCTATATATAATACTATATATTTATATAAGAGTCTAGCTATTATACTACTATACTAATAAAACTATATATAAATCGCTATATAGAGTAGAAGGGCAGATATAGTAGTAGTAGTAGTAGTAGTAGTAGTAGTAGTAGTAGTAGTAGTAGTAGTAGTAGTAGTAGTAGTAGTAGTAGTAGTAGTAGTAATAGTAAATAAAATAAATAAAAAAAGATAAAATACTAATCTATAGTAGTAATACTTATACTAGCTATATATAGACCTCTATATATAATTTATTTAATTTATTATAGAATAATAGCTAGATTAAAGTATAGTAGAATAGTAGTCTTTACTATCTTTCTTTTTAATAATATTTCTATACTTTTATTCTAGCTACTTAGATATAAAAATAAAGCTTTACTTCTATTTATAAAGTAATAGGCTATAGTTATAGCTTACTACTTATATATATATATAAAAGATAAAGTTTTCTCTAAGATATTATAGTTAGAGAGTTAGAGTCTAAGATAGTAATAAAGTAGACTTAGTATATTATAAGAGCCCTCTTCTATACTTAGAACTTCTATATCTCTACGTATCTATCGAATATATAGTTACTATTATATATCTACTAGTAAGTAGTAAGGAGTATAAAAGCGTAATAGTTATTAGTATAGATTAGTAGATATAGTAGTAGCGATATATTTATATAATTGTTAAGATATAGTAATAGGCGTTTAGTATATAAAGTTTAAGCTAGAAAACGAGATAGTATAGCGATAGGATATAGTATTAGAATATAGTATTTATAGTATTAGTAGTAGTATTACTAGTAATAGTATATTAAATATTATTTAGTATTAGTATTTTATAGTATTAACTAGATACGCGTATTACTCTATAGTATTATATATAGAAGACTTTAGATTTAGTATTAATAGTATATATATATATATTAGTACTTCCTCTACTAAGAGTATAAGATATATAGGAGATCCTATATTAGCGTAGATAGTAGCTCTATATAAGTAGAAATCTTCTATTAAACCTACTTATATATAGTAGTAATATACTAAAGAGTCTAATCTATTAAGGACTATCTATACTAGTAAGAGACTTAAACGATCTATATATATCTATAGAAAGTAAGAATAGATAGAATAATATAAAAGATATATAGAAGGTTATATAGAAGAAATATACTAGTTAGAATCTTAAAAGTCTAGAATTATATAAGAAGATTACTAATTTTAAAGGATTCTATAGTTAGAGTAATTCTATAGAAATACTATATTATATAAATAGTAAAAAAGATAAGAACGAAGAGGATATTAAAAGAACTATCTATTACTAGAGTCTAGTTAATCTAATACTAGTTAATCTAAGGATATTATAGATCTCTTTCTTAAGTTCTTTAAGATTATTAGTATTAGTAACTTCTTTAAGATTATAGAGATAGGCTAGTAGAAAGGACTAGATTTATAGTATCTAAGACGTTAATTAAATTCTTACTAGAAAACTTAACTCTATATATATTATAGAAACTATTTTACTAATCGAGTTAATCGAGTTAATCGAGTTAATTAAGTTAATCCGAGTTAATTAAGTAGTAGCCGAGTCGCGATAGGATTAACGCGATTAACTCGATTAACTTAGATTAACTCGATTAACTTCTATTACGGTTCGGTCGCGTTCTATCGCGGTTCGATTAACTATACCTTACTAACTAAATTTAAGTCGAGAAATACTACTAGTAGTACTAAGTACGATTAGGCTCCGAGTCGTAGCCCTACTTAGCCCTAATCTATATATTTACTCTATACTATATAAATATACTTTCTATACTTTTACTACGCGATCTATTATAATAACGAAGTTATTACTCGCTACCTTTATATTATTATCGGCCGTCTTCTAGATATACGACTTTACGGTACCCTATTTAGCTCTCTAGTTTTTTATCTTCTATATTTACTTCCTTATAGCCTATATTTCCTTCTCCTTCTACTCGTCGTTATATATAGTATTATATATCTTAAAGTTAGTAGTACTATTAATATAACGAGCTCTATTTAGGTCGTACTCGTCTACTAGAACGGTATATAGAGTATAGTAGATTAGTAGTAGACTATATAAACGCTAGCCTTAAAGTATACTATTATATAGTAAAAATCTCTATAGTTAGATTACTATTAAGCTATATATACTATAGGTCTCGCTATTATCGACGATATAATTAAACAATTTAACGAATATAGTAGTAATAATCTCGCGTCTAGACGATAGTCCTCTATAGCGCTTAACTCCTATCGTAATATTAATTAATATTATATACCTTAATTATACTAGTAGCTTTCTATCGAAACGTATAGACGATTAATCTCGATCTAGTAAAGTATTTACGCTATATTCCTATACCTATATAAAGTTATATCGTTTATTACCTTTAATCCTATCCTAATTTAGTATATATCGCGTAAAGTTAGCTATTACTATATTAGGGTATTCTACGTCCTTACTAGTCGGCTTCTAGTATTTAATCGAACTATAAAAACGGATCTCTATATCTAGTATATATATAGGATCTTTAACTATAGTATCTAGATCTACTAAGGATACTAGTATATTATTATAGTCGTTATACTACTAGACGAATATAGCGATCGCCTATATAAAGTTACGACTAATATTCTCTTCTATTAGAGCTACTATATCCCTTAATATAATCTATATAAACGAGCGCCTCGTAGATATCTCTTATAAGTACTCGAGTACTTCCTCTATATATATTATACTAGTTAGCGTAATAGGTTACTATATATATTCCTTAATCGCGCGATCTATTACTAGGAGCTATAGGTTTATAATATCGTTTTAAGCCTATATATTTAGCTTATTACTATCGCCTTCGAGTATACTATCCTCCTATCCTATTTTCCTATTTATTAGACTAAATAATAGCTTTAGTAGCTCGTAGTATTTATACTTAAAATAGCTAGTATTTACGTCGAGGAGATTACTAAATATCTCGATTAAAATCGGTATATACGTTATACTATAGAATTTAGGTATATTAAATTATCCTTTAACGTACGTTATTAGAGGCCTATCTACTAGACCGTCGTCGCTAGAAATAAGTATATTATTATCGTCCTACGTTTAGTTAGTATTAGCTTAGCGCTAGGCCTTCTTCTAGGTCTTCGTTACCCTATATAGACGAAAGACGTCCTTCTACTAATTTATATAGTATAGCGCTATTTAGAGATATTTAATCGTCTCGTTATCGTAGTATCTATATATTACTATAACGATAAAGTCTACTAGCGCGCGTAGAAACCTAATCGCCTCTAGTTAGTATACTTCTTCTAGAAGTAGTATAAAAACGACTAGTAAGACTCGAAGAATACTTTATTATTCTTAACCTATCTATTATATAATAAACGAGAAATAGCTAAATTTATAGAGATTACTATACGTTAGTATATACGCGAATCGTTTATTAATTATTACTTCTACTATCGCTCGCGCTATCGTTTTCCTCTACTTCTTAGCTATAGCGATTCTTATACTATTCGCGACTAAGTTAGCTATAAGTTAGAACCTTTTTATCTTTATAGTAGCTATCTTATTCGCGAGTAAGTCGATCGTCTATTAAATTATATATATTAAAACTCCCTTTAGTAGCTAGTATAATATATTAACTACTATCGTCTAATATATATTAACGTACTTCTACTTCTACGCGAAATATAGAATATCGTATATATTCTATACGTCCTTCGTATAGTATTCGTCGCTACGTTACTCGCGATATCGTCTCCTCGTATATTCGTATAATTACTATTCTACGATAACGTCGAGATACTCCCTTTCTATAGGATATATAAGATAGCTCGGATAGTATATATTCGTCTTTATACTAGAAATAGCAACTTATTCTTCGTAATCTACTAATATTATTACTAGAATTAGGAAGTATTAGCGTATAGTACTATCTATATATATAATATTCTAGCCCTCGCTATTAGATACTTATATTACTAACTAAAATATATACTTTATAGCTATATAGTATACGCTATTCCTTAGGAAACTATCGCCGTCC
This sequence comes from Pseudocercospora fuligena, assembly GCA_014298035.1. Lineage (NCBI taxonomy): Eukaryota > Fungi > Ascomycota > Dothideomycetes > Mycosphaerellales > Mycosphaerellaceae > Pseudocercospora > Pseudocercospora fuligena. Next base: position 124,792 of record JABCIY010000031.1, read on the forward strand.
TTAATAATTAGTAGTAGTCTAAGTAGAATAGTACTAGGTCTATTATTAGTATTACGTACTCGTACGTATAAATTTCTAATAGTAAGATATACTAGATATATAGATATATTACCTTAGTAGTTCGTTATCTATATCTTATTAGTTAATACGGTAAGAGGGACAATTATTATACCGTCGATATCTATCTTACTCTATATCTCCTACTACTAGTCTATAGATACTATATTAGAATATACTCGCCTCGGTAGATCGTCTATCGTCTATACTTAATATAGCTCGTATACTAGATTATTCTTAAAACTATAGTAGCCTATTAAGAAGCTTACTACTAACTTAATATTCTAGTATTATAGTTTATATTATACTTTACTAGCTATTATTCTATTAATATTAATTAGAAGCTCTTATATATACTAATACTTAAGAGCCTTCGAGAGTAGTATACTACCTACTTAGAGTTTTAACTTTATTATCTTCGTACTCGTCTAGCTTAAGAAATCGTATAGCGAAGCTAAGCTATTATCCTAAAGGAACCTCGTAATTACGCGTCCTAATACTCGCTCTCGTACTATCTATTACGTAAAAGTCGTATCGACTAGTAATTTAAAATTACTATATACTAGTATAGTATTATCCGTAGTAGTAGAGATACTATATAAGTATTAGCTAGATATCTAATTCCTCGTCTAGATAGATAAGAAATACTATACTTATTTATTACTTTACTAGCGATATAGCTAGTATATTCGCTATATATATTAATATTATCCGTAGTACGTCGGGCCTTTAATAAAAGTCGCGTCTTTATTATCCTTTAGCTTACTATAGTATATACTATTTCGCTAGCTACTAGCTACGTATCCTCTATCTTATCTATATCTATAATTTCGTCTAGTATATTAAATATCCGTATTACGAGGTAGCTATTTATATCGATACTATTATCTTCCTAGCTATACGACGATAGTCCGAGTCCTACTTCTTTAATAACGCTACTACCTCTTCTATATAAAAATCTTATAAGAAGTCCCTAGGTATAGGTACTTCGTTAGTAGGACTTAGACTCTATTCGATATTAGAATAGTAGCGCTACTATCGACGTACTCTAATCCGTCGTCGCTTAGTAATACGATTACCGTTAACCGCCGTAAAGTCGTCTAGTATAGGACGCTTACTATATTTGTTTCTATACTATATTATACTATACCTACTACGGAGTAGCTTCTAGTACTATAAGTATACTAGGTAATAAGATATTTAAGTATATCTAGTAGGATTTTAATAGTATATACTATTATATTAGTTATATAATAAGTATAGAACCGTAGATAGCCGATTAGGTTTAATATTTATAGGGTTATATAGACTTAATTTAGCTTAGTATAAGTTTTGCCTAATTTAGGGTCTAACTCGGTCTCCTACTTAGGGCCTAATTTAGTAGTTATTTAGGATTACTCTAGAAATCTAGTACGTAATATTATTAACGTCTTTAACTTTTAATATATAGATAGAATTAGATATATAATAAAGTTTACTATCTATAGTACTATTATACGTATACTATATTTATTAGTAGATATAGATATAAGAAGTAGAATATTTAATACTATTATTCGTACCGTATATAAGCTATCTTACGCCGAGATAAATAGATAGTATTATATCTTACTCGTATATCGTAATAGAAATACTATATATAATCCTATAGATCTAACGAGCTAAAGTCTCGTCGAATTAGTATAATAGTATATCCGAGTAATATCGCTTCTAATTAGTAAACTAATTTAGTATATATAAGTAATAGTAAACCTAGACTATATATCTACTTCGATAAGCTTTATAAATTCTACTTATATTAATCTAATTTAGCTATTCGTATAACTATATACTTAACTATCTACCGACTTCTAATATCGATATACGAAGTACTATAATAATACCTCTACGATTTAGACTAATAAGAGTAACTATAGTCGACGAAAACGGTTAGCTAACTTAGTTCGCGATTAACGTAGACGATAACTAGCCGCGCCTCGCTACTTAGGGGCGCTAGTACTATATCTCTAACCTAAATATTATACTAGTAATCTTTAGACTAGAAGCTATAGACCTAGTCTACTATACTACTCTAGATATTAAAGTAGGTAAGGTAAGCTTCTAATCTTTATAATTGTCCTCGTATACTAATAAACGTCTATTTAGCGTACCGAGAACCTTTACTAATAGTATATTCGTAGGCGCTATATACGAATACTATATACGAGCTTAGCTACGCTAAGAAGTTAGTTAAGGATAGTAAGGAGGAGTTAGTTAGCTTTCTCTACTAGTAGTCTAGAGAAGGCGATAATACTCGCGTCTAGTACTTTCTAGTTAGTACTAGTCGTACTACTATCGGCGTATACTTCTAATTTAAGGGCTATTTCGCTACTCTCGATAAGCTAGTCGATCGTAAGTATCTATCTAACTAGTACCGACTCGTCTATACTAATCTAGCTCTAGCTAATACTAAAGTTAGCGATTATATTATATTCGTCGATAGTACTATAGTAGATTAGGATAATAAGTAAGACGATACTATCGAGGTCGTCCGTAGTATTAATAAGTACTTTATTAATTATATCGTAAGTAAGTACGTTATTATTTCTACTTATTCCTTTAGTTATTACTTACTATAACTAGCCTACCTAACTTCTCTAACTACTTTAACTAAAGAGCTTACTATTACTTTCTTCGGTATATACTCGAAGGACTATATAGCGTTATAAGGTAGATATATATATTCTTAATACTTGTTTTACTAGAATTAAGGCGGACTAAGAAGGTATCTTAGTCCTCGAAGGTAGCTTTAGCCTCTTTAGTAAAACTATAAATATCTATAATAACTATTACCCGTACTACGAGTCTCTCTTAACTATATATTTATTACTCGACGTAAGCCCTACGAGTTATTATCTTAGATATAATAACCGCGAGAGCTATTATTATATCTAGAGCGATACTCTATACTATCGAATACTAATATAGTAGTACGTAGTCTATCTTCGTATATTATAAATATAGCGAAGATAGATTATAGTATAATAATAGTATAGGAAGTATATATATTTATATATATATATAGTCTACTCTCTAGGCGGACGGCTCTACTTAGGGCGTACGCCCTATAAATTAACTATACTAACGGTCTAGATAGTAGTTAGTTAACTTCTAACGTATTAAAAATAATTAACTACGATAACTAGTTAAAGCCTTTTACTATTCTTCGTTATCGTACTTACTACTTAGTACTATAAACTAATACTTATTATCTTTAGACCGATTATTATAACTAGTAGAATATACTTTAGTTTCTTCTCTAAGTTAGTTACGGATTTAGGTATCTACTAACTAACGACTAACTCGGAACGCTACTAAAGCGGATATACGTTCTAGTATTAAAGTAGTACGTAGTATATTAAAGATTCTAGCTTCTACTAGTTAGATACTAATAAGAACGGCCGCTAGAGTATATATACGTTTAGATATTAGTATAGTATATAAGATATTATAATAGGCGATATCTTAGTAATTTAATTAGAGGCCGACTCGAAGCGCCGCTAGTATAGATACTAGAGCGGTAACGAGTATAGTATATAGGAAGTCGAAGTAGACGATATCTAGCGAGTAGCGTCCGACTTATAGCGGTATTAGTAGTTAAAGCTAAAACTCTTCTCTTAAGCGAGATCTACTAATATCTTCCTTATATTAACGAACTCTATATATACTATTATTATTCTTATAAATAATAGGTTTAAAGCCTAATTCCTCTAAATCTATACGCTACTAAAGCTTCGTAATAGTATAATAGATAGAACTATATCCTCGAGAGTAGTATTTCGACTAATATACTATAGATAGTCGATAAGCTAAACTTTATATACGAGATAGTTAATTCTACTAGTAACTAAGATCTAGTCTATAGTTTCTAGCTTATAACTATAGTAATAATAACTACGTTATAGGTATATAATAGTAGGCTAGTTAGCTCGGCGAAGTTTAGCTTCTTAGTTATCTATAGCGCGCTATCTATAAGCTTATTCTAGAAGCTAGACTTCTACTATATAGTAAGCGATATAGCGATTTTATCTAACTATAGATAGTCTTCGTTATTTATAGTAGTTATAGGTCTAAGTACGAGTAGTAGGATAGCGTTTCGTATCTCCTACTATCGTTCGTATTTCTACTCTAGTAGCGTACCTCGCTATATAAGGTTATTATAGTTAACTATAGAGAGAAAGTTCTATAATAAGATACGGATCGCTAATAATATTACCTCTAGAATCGTATCGGCGTTAAGAGCGGATAGTAGTATAAGGACTAGTTAGTTACTACTTCTAGGAGTAGTTTATATTAGTAGAAGTATTACTACTAGTATAACTTTAACTATTATATACCGCGTAACCTCGTCTATTAATTACGTACGCTTTCTACGTAATAAGGTAGGAGCTCTAGTTAGTAGCTAGTTACTAATTATATTAACTTTAGTTAATAGTAATCTTCTTTCCTTCCTTATAGCGATCGTTAATTAGCCGATAGTAATCCTTCTTCCCTTCTTTAATAACTATTACTAATTACTAAATACTATATAGTAGTTAAGTAACGCCGACGAAATAGCTAATAATATATAACTAAACCTAGCGTAGTAGTACTAACTCGATTATTTCTATATAGATTATAGTCTACTTCGCCTCTATTTAGAGATAGTAAGTACCTACGATTATCGATTCTTCTATATAGAAACTAATATTTAAAGGGTTGTACTATCGGCTTAGTCTAGAATAGTATAGAAGGAAATTACCTAGGTACGCTCTATTTTACTATAAGGGAGTATAATCTACTATAGGGCCGCTAGACAATATCGTAGTAGGTCGTATAAGTTATTATAGAGCCGACTACTAGTAGATATACTACGTATTAGTTCGACCGTAGAGAGGATAGCGTTTAAGGCCTTCTAAATTAGACGAGGCGAGCTTCTTTCGCGTTTAATAGACGTTATTATAGCGTTACTAAATTAGAGTAGTTTACGTTAATAAAGTATAACTCGGCTACTCTATATCTAAATAGTTATAATTATCTCCTAGCGCGGTATAGATATTAGTATAATAATAATAGTCTAAATAGCGGTAACTATTTAAGTCGATAGGTAGTATACGAGCCTAAATTTCTAGTATAGTATAAGCGAATATTCGCGCCTCCGATATAGCTAGTACTACCGCCTCCTTAACTACCTCTAGTAAACCGATAGCGAGAAGAACTAGTAGGGTAGTAGGTATAATACTTACGTAAATAATAGATAAGTATATTAAAGTAGTAGATTAGATAATCTAATATCTTAAAAGCGTTTCGCGTTATAGCTACTACCTAGGCCTCTTAGCCTCTAAGCGAGATATTAATACGTCCTATAGCGTTAATATAATAGCTTTAATATAATAACTATAATTAATATTAATATATACCTATAGTTTGTCTTTCCCTACCGTTCTATTACGTACGATAGTCTAAGTCTATCGTACTTCTTCTTATACGGTATATCGCTTAGAAGTAGCTATTAGGCTCGATATATACGTCTAATTTAGTAGAAGGCAATTATCGTCTATTCGTTCGAACGAGGTAAGATAAATATAGCTATTTATACTACTTTATCGTAGGTATATAACTATTAACTATCGTTAAAGGAGAGTCGTCGGCCTATAAAGCCGAAGATCTTAACTATAAATAAGGTCCTTAAAAAGCTTATTCGCGACTAGTTCTATATACGCTATTATTAATATTACGAATTATATAGATAAGACTCTAGTTTCTCTAAGCTCGTCTACTACTAGGTTTATTTAGTAGTATATTATAAGTAGTACCTTAGTTACTATACGAATTATAGATATCTAGTAACTAAAGTTAGCGAGGAAAATTTCGTCTTATAATATCGACGCTACGTTGTCTTTCCTAGGAAGAAAGATATAACTATACCTAACTAAGGTAAATACTCTAGCTACTATTATTACGATAGCGCGTATAGACTATAGAGATCTTATAAGACCCCTAGCTAAGAGTAGAGAGATCGTAACGAGAATAATAGCGTTAACCTAAGCTATCTAGTTCTATCTAAGATAATTAATAATATAGATAATATTATATTTCGCTATATAAACTATTTCCGTAGCTAGTACTTCGAGTACCTACCTTCTTATACTAATTATAATACTACTATTCCGCGACGATAATCTAGCTTATAGTATTACTACGGTATTATCCTTCTCTAGAATAAAGATATAATTATACCTAATCGAAGTAAACGCTTCGTACGTTACTATTTTAGTATAGTATACTAATTATAAAGTATTTATAAGCGTACCGATCTATATCTAACTTACTATAGCGCTACTTCCGTTTAGGGTCGTAGCCTTCCTATAGCTAAAAATAGCTATTTCTAACTTATAGTACCTTGCTAATCTATATCTAACTCGCTATAGCGCCGTCTAACTTATAGTCGTAGCCTTCCTATTACTCTAATTAATCCTTCCTAAATCGTAGTATCTTACTAATCTATAGCTAACTTACTATAACGCCGCTCTAGATTAGAGTCGTAGTATTCCTAATATTATACTTTACTATTCCTAACTCGTATTAACTCGTCTAGTTATAGCTAACTCGCTATAGAGTCGCTCCGATCTAGAGCCGTAGCCTTCCTAATATTATAATTTACTATCCCCGACTTATATTATCTCGTCTATTTACGGCCGACTTACTATAGAGTCGCCTTAATCTAGAACTATAGTATTCCTATTACTACGATTTACTATTCTAGACTCGTAGTATCTACGCTATTAAGGTCTAGATCGCTTCGATATCGCGTTACTTTAGTATTTACGAACTAGTATATATACTAGTCGACTATAGTAATAGTATTAGTAGGCTCGCTCGACTAGTATAGACTAAATAGAGCTAGGATTACTATTAGCGCTACTAAAGCTAATAGTATTAGTATCGTCGTTAGTATCGAAATTATTACTATCTTTATCTTTAAATACTTAAGGAAGTCTATAATATTCTATTCGTACTTAATAATAACGTTAACGCGATCTTAGATATTATCTCTATTACGATCGTTATAGATAGACTTAGCGAGGCCTAGTCGCCGTTAAAACTACTCTTAGTATTACTAGATTAGATACGAGGGCCCGACGATAGTATTATTAAGTTTAGTATTCCTACCGAAGGGTATAAAACCTAAGGAGGGCGCTAATATCGACTTTAACGATAATAGTAAGTATAAGGTATTATTAAAATCGATATTAGCGCTATCCTTAGGTTTTATATACTTTAGTAAACTAGGGCCGCTCTATCTAGATTTAAATAGTACGCTAGTAAGGTCTTAAGTAGCGTCTTCGTTATAGCTATTATAAATAGTAGTAGCGAGGCTTTAATTATTAATATATCTAGTATAGCTAATATAACGATATACTACTAAGAGCTATATTACTAAATTATTACGATCGAGGTATAAATAGTCCTTACTAACGCGTATAGGATATCTATATAGTATACGATCTAGCTATTCTATAATAAAAGTATCGTATTTAATCGTACGAGGAATAATTAGTATATCTATAGACTAGCTTAAATATACTATACTATACTATAAATACTAGATCTTTCTATTATAATATTCTACCTCTTCGAGTTACGCGACGTAGACGTCTATATCTAAATTTTAGGTCTCTATATTATTTAGTAGCTTAGGTATTATTATATATAGATAGGATTATACGCTAGTTTTTTAACTAAATTATATAGACTAGTATAACTAGCTAGGAAATACTCCTTATCTATAGCGAGACTACTATATCTATTTTACGTTAGTATATCGCGTTCCGATCTTTACTTAGATATAAATTAGTATATTTAAGTTCTTAGTATTAAGCTAGTTAGTATATATAGCGCGTACGAGTAGTAATTACGATTATATATTATAAAGGAAGTAGATCTAGATTTAGAGGCGGCCTAATATATCCCTTCTATCGCTCTATATAGATACTACTAAAGTAGCGGTATAATAGTTACTATTTAGACGTATTAGATACGAAGATATTTATTATAATATCTAGTTATAGACGATATATAGATATCTATTTACTATAGGTATTATTAGAGGAAAAATCGCGGTTATATTATATATTATATATAAGTCTTAGGCGTAGTCTCTAGGTAGCGTAGTAAAGATATATAGGCTATTTAAGCTAGATACTAATCTAGCCCGACTTAGGGTATATTTAAAGCTCGAGTCGTTATAGAAGTTACTATACTCGACGTTATAAATTCTAATATATAGATTTCTCCTATTATAAAGAATAGAATACTCCTAGCCGCGGTATAGTTTTATTAATAGTTAGCCTATTAAATCGAGTAGCTATCGATCGCGAGGTATACGTAATATATATATAATACTAGTATTTCTATAGTTCGTCTATAGATAGGCCTTATCTAGTACTATAAGTATAGAGAGCTTCGACGAAATTAACGAGATTAACGATAGCTAGGAGTTATAAAGTATAGCTAGCAAATATATATCTATTTGCCTAAATAATAGTAATAAAAGGACGGGTATTCCTACTATAAAGCGTTTAAAGTATACTATAAAGGAGAGTATTTATATCTCTAGTAGAGCGGCGCTCTATATCTAGAAGTATAGACTACTACTATTTATATAGTAGAAGACTAACGAAGAGCTATAGGACGAAGTAGACTAGTTATTATATAAATTAGAGTAGTTATATAAATACGTAAAGGAAATCTCGTAACGACTAAAGGTATAGAAGGACAACCTTATAGATAGGCTAGATTATTAGTTTATAGACGTATAGAGGAGATAATAAATTACGCTATATAAGCGTAGTCCGCTATCTTCGCGTACGACTAGGGAGTTAGTAATAAATATAGCTCGACTCGGATATATTATCTATAGTAGGACTCGAAACTACTATACTTATCCTATAAGCTATACTTCTACTACTAGCGGTTATACTATAGTTATCGATAAAGCCGTAGTAGTATTATTAGTAAACGATTACGAATATTGCGAGTCTAACGGATTAGTTTGCCTTACTATAGGCTCTACTAGTCGTAGTTCTATATAGCGAGTAGTAATAGCGATTTAATAGAGTTAGCGTTTAATAGCTAGTTTACTATTATAGATATAGTATAGATTAATCTAGCTACGCGTATATCGCTATATACGAGACTAGACGATTACTATTAAGATCTTTAGTATACTATTATAGGCTTCGTCTTAAAATAAATAACGACTAGATTAACGAGGCTTCTTATAAGAGTATCTATTTTACCTATACTAGTAGTTAACTATTCGATTAGTACGCTAATACTACTACTATCTATATAGTACTAGGACTATATCGCTTATCTCGTTTATAAATATAATACTATACTATACTCGATTAAGTATTCTATTCGTCTTACTTCTTAGTACTAGACTTCTCTTCTTTAAATCTAAGCTATACTTAGATATCCTAAGCTATATTCTATCTACTAGCGAGCTACTACGTAAAGAGAACCGCCGCCGAGTAGAGGATAAAGCGATATAACTCTATAAATAGTACTCTCTAAATACTAGCTACGTAAGAGACTCTTCCGCTAAGTTAGATATTCTTCGACGAAGACTAGCTATTATTAAGGATAATAATAGTATCTATAGGAAGCAAATTTATATCTATAGTAACCTAACTAGAATATACTACTAATAGCTATTTATCGTTATTATAGCCTTCGACCTTATTTCTCGTAGTAATAAATTTATCGTATTATTCTATACGGTCGTCGGCTTTACTATCCGCCTAGGTATCCTATAGTATTATAAAGTCTAAGTCGGTACTAGCGAATATCTCGTCGTAGTATAGGTAGTCTTTCTTTAGCTTAGATAGCTATTAGAAATACTATCGCTATATTAGTATTATACGGATATTCGAGCGACGTTAGTACTTACGTAGACTACGAGCTAGATATTCTATAGCTTATAGGCGCTTAGTACGATCTTACTACTATTCCTATACTAGTATTACTTTAAGCGCTTCTTATATAAGATTACTTAGGTAGAAGCGATTACTAGTTCGTCGTATAGGGTCCTTATAAAGCGCTAGATAATAGACTCTACGATATCGCCCTTAGTTTTTATATAGGCCTTAATTCGCTTAATATTATTAATACTAAAGTTACTAACTTCTTATACTAGATCCGTATTTTCTACTATAAGGTAGGCGAGTAATAGAAAGATACTAAGTACTATTATTTTCTTAGAGAAAACTACCTACTTAGTCTTCGTATCTTAATAGTTCTTAACGAACTTCGCTAGTATATCCTCGTCTTTCTTAATAAACTATAACTTAATATTATAGTATAAGTAAGGCGGATAGGAAACGGCTAGAATAGTAGGAGTAGCTTTCGTCGGCTTCTAAACTAGTATCTTCTTTAGCCGTATTATTACTAGCTTTAACTACTTACGGAATATATTTAGTATATCCTAGTTCTCTCGAGAAGCTAGGTCTAGCGGTTTAGTAGCTTTATCGGTATTCTTATAATAGAGATCGTTAACCTAGTTACTAATAGTATTAGCGGCCTTAGCGATCGAGTTAGTACTACTATTAAACTAGAAACTCGCCGCTAGCTCGTTAATATACCTATTAGTTAATACGATATCGTTTTCTTAGTCTATATACTAAACTTTATACCTATCCTTTAATCTTAGAGGTATATAGCGACCTCTTCTATTATAGACTAGAATATATCTCTCGATCGAGGCTAGCGCGATTACTACTAATTCTTTTAGCTTAATAAATAGGATACTACTAAGTCCTATAATAAAAGGGTAGCTTAGAAGACTAGTAATAGGCTCCTACGCTTTTATACTAGTATTAACTACTAGATAGAATTCGTTATTAATAACCGTTATAGCGATAATAGAAAGATACTTCTCGTTTTTCTTAGTAGCCTTCTACCCTCTCCTATTATATAGCCTAAAATCGAGGATATTTATAATAATAGAGTCTATCGTTAATATTATCTACTAGTAGTACTATAGACGTACGACTAGGTTATCGCGATCGACTTCGAGTAATTATTAGACTAGGATCTTTCTCTTTTACTTCTAATTACGAGCCTTATCTATACTAAATATCTTCTCGAGTTCTTTATAACTTAGAGTAGCGACGTAGGTAAGGCTAATTTTATCTAATATATATATAACTTAATTATTCTTCTATAGACCTAACTTACTATTTCTCTCGTCCTTTATTAGTTTATTACTTAACTTAAGTAGATAAACAAATATCGAACCTAGGCGGATAAAGGATTTAATTTCTAATACCTAGTTATTAGCTAGTAACTTTAGTACGTAGATTATATATATATCTTTCTAGATTACTAGCCTTATTCTATTTAAGATAAACGGATCGAATACTAAAGACTCCTCTTCTTAGAGAAGAGGATTCGTCTAAGTTAGGAGTCGTATAAATAGTCGAGTATTAGAAGTAGTTATCTAGTAGTATAATGCCTACTAGCCTAAAATTAGGATAATATATACTAGTACTATAGTAGTCTTACCTATCCTAATATCTTTAGCGACGATATAAGTATCCCTACTAATAATACTCTTCTTTAACGTCTAAATAAGCGGATAAAACTAATAAGACTTTAGTAGTATAGTTAGGTTCTAATTTAGTAGATTTACGTATATCTATAGTATAGTCTACTATTCGTCGAGTAGCCTAAACCGATATATTAGCTAGAAGTTTTCTTTAGTAAAATACTTAAACTCTTTACTAGTAAGACGCTTATAGAGATCGGCCTCTAGGTCTTCTACTACTAGCTAATCTTAACTAGACGGGATAGAGGATATCTAGTTAACGAATTCGATTTAGGCTTCGACTAGTAGAATCGATAGTAATATATTAATCTTAGTAGTTTAAGGTAGTAGTTCTACGATATTCTTAGGCTTACTCGAATCTAGAAGTACTATCGTCTAACTTAGTAGCTACTCGATCTAATATTATCGCTTTTTAGCTCGATTTCGAAGTACCTCTAGATCGAGCTATTACGTAGCTAGTAGTAGCGGTAGTAGTAGTAGAGGTAGTAGACTATTCTTAGGTTACTCTTCTTCTTCGCGTTCTCGATTAGCTACTTTTTAACGTATAACTCGTTCGCGTTCTACTTACTTATTAGCTTATCGCTAGCGCTCTTCTTTCTATTAACGTTCCTATTCCTAGTACTACTACTATAGGGCTAGATCTTACTTACGACGGCGCCTATTAGCTTCTTCCTTCTCCTACGATTCGCGCCTAAGTCGTTTAGTATTATTATCCTTAGTAGGATTATTAACTAGCTAAGAGGATAATAGCTTAATTATAGTATCTATCTATAATAGAGATAGTCGACGATATTTAGTAGGTACTTTATTATAATCGGCTTTAGTTATACCTATAATAAAGTCTAGACCTACGCGGCTAGTAATTTCTAGTCTTAAGTTATTATAGAGCTCGTTAGTAATACTAGTAAAGAGTATATCTATCTTCGCTTTAAGAAGACTATTTAGACCTATACTATTCTCGTCTATACTAAAAATTACGTAATATTAATAGGCTTCGTCGAAGTTAGCTCTAACTTCTACTAATATAAGTAATAGTTTAATATTAGAAGCCTCTAGTAATAACTAGGTAAGCCTAATTACCTCTAAATATCTATTAGTAGGCTTATACTTATTCTAAGTAATAATACTAAACTATAGAGTTATATTATATTTAAGGGGCTTAGTAGGTAGTAGTACTAGAACGTCCTATATCTTAATATCCGCTAGTATCTCGCCGACGGATAGTTTTACTATCTTACTACGTACGTAGCTCGATTAAGAATTTACGCTTTCTTTACGCTTTTGCGTAGCGACGGATAGGGTCCTAGATTAGACGGTTTCGATATCGCTATTATCTACTAGTAGAGGATCCTCGTCGTTATTCGCCCTATTTATACTATTCTAGAATTTATCCTAGGTATAATAGTAAAACTACTTTACTACGTCTCGCTTAACTATAGTCTCTCCTTCCTAGATTTTATCCTAGGGTATTATACCTTACTTATACTAAACCGGCTATTTCTAACGATCTTTTCTATACTAGCTATAGCGAGGCTAGAATAACGAGCGGTCTCTATCTAATAGATTAGCGGTATTAGAGTATACTAGACCTTTAGTATCTTCGCGCTAGTACTTAGTAGGCTAGTATATCTATCCCTTACTATTCTTATTACTCGAGAGGTACGTCTCGAAGATCTTACTTATCCTAGATAAGATACTATTAAATATAGGCTTGTCTATATTAAATAATTTAAGGTACGTATATTCTAGGAGAGATAGGCTATTATTTATAGAATCGATAATCGCTACGCCCTCGTTAGCTACCTAGTCTTATAGCTTCTATAGGATAGGTATTATAATAGTAGCGTAGATATAGGTTTATTAGATAGCGACTATAATATAGTTAGTATAGTATATATTAGAGTAATAAACGATACTTATATTATAGCTAGTCTAGATAGTAAACTAGTACTATCTTATACTATTTAGTAGAAGTATAAGGACTAATTTAAAGTAGCGAATTTTATAGTAGGTAAGGGTTAGTAGAGGTAAGAATAGTAGTAGAGTACTACTAGGACCTATCTACTATATAAACTATTTTAGTTACCTAGTATAATAAGAGCGCTATATATATAAAGCTAATATTAGTTAGTACTAGAGGTAGGATTAGTATTAAATAACCTATACGGACGTAAGAAAGATATATTCGATATAGTAATATTAATATATACTATAATAATATAGATAGAAGATATATATATACGAATATAAGTATAGTTACTATTATAGAAAGAGTAAAGTATTAGAGGAATATACTTACTTTAAATCTATAGATTACGAGCGACTTAGACTCTAAATCGCTCCTAACTCGCTAGTAAAATAGATAAGTAACGAACTAGTATATATATATATTAGGTAGAGTATATTAAGTAATAAGCCTATAGGTAACTAATCTAAAGTAAACCCTCTATATAATAGATAATTCTAATAGTAAGACCGGGTTTTAAACTAAAGTTTAATACCGTCGTATCTAAAAGTATATAAGTAGTATATATATAACTACTACTAAGTAATATAACCTCGATATAGATATAAATATATACTAAGAGCGTTAACTAGAATAGTAGCTTAGAAAGTATAAGCTATAGAGCTATAGTATAATATAAGTAATCCGTCTAGTCCTTCGAGTAGGAAGAAACGATATATAGTTAGCGAATATAGCTACGAGATTAAGGCCGTAGAGAGCGACGGAGTATATAAAGTATATAAACTTAGGATTCTAATTAGAGCGACTTACGAGCGAGTAGGACTACGAGTTAGATATAGTAAATTATATTAATATACTCGACGTTACTATACTTTATATCCCTAGTATTACTACGCTTCTTATCTATACTCGCCTATACTAATATTTCCTTCTTCTCTAGTATATCGTAGTTTTCGATAGTTATATAAGTATTCGCTCTATATCTAGTATATAGTACGCGATAAAGAATAAGCTTACCTTATATAAGATATATATAGTCTAGCGATAACGAAGCGCTACTACGCTAAAGATTATACCTAAGAAGCGTAGTAAGAAAGTAGTCGTAAAGACGAAGTAGAAAGCCTCTACTAGTAAGTCTAGGAGTAGTAAGGATAGTACTACTCCTAAGAAAGCTAATACTATAGTACTAGAGTAAGATATTACTCTCTTAAATAATATAGTACTTATAGTTAATAGACTAAGGCGCTTAGTTAATATTTAGCTTCTATTTTTAATAGTTAGCTTCTACTTTTAATAGCTAGAATATAGCTTCTACTTTAGATTACTATTAGGATATAGCTTCTACTTTAATAGTTAGCTTCTACTCTAAATAATTAGCTTCTACTTTAAGTAGTATCTCGTAGACTAGTATAGCTACTATTTAGATTAGCTTAAATATATCTATACTAGAAATAGACTTTCTTTATAATAATAATCGTTAGTATATAAGCTAGTAGGCCTCTTAATTAAATCTTATAATCTACTAAAACTTAGCTTTTAAGCTTAAGCTTAGCTTAGTTAGTAAGTATTACTTTATCTATATAAGTTAAATTAGCTTAGTTATCTAATAAAGTAGTATAAGGCCTATATAGTATAATAACTAGTATACTAGATAGGAGTTATAGATATCTATTATAGTACCTTAAGCTATTAGACGACCTAACCTAGAGATATAGGTTTAAATCCTATTATAGGTATTAGATTATTATATTATTTATAATACTATAATAATCCCTTTTTACTTTTTAATCTAGCTACGAAGTAATAAGTCTAACTAGAATCTCGTAGTATAGCTAAGATTTAGAATAGAAACTAGTAGTAGTACTCGAATTCTAGCTATAAAGTAAAAGCGGATGACGGCACGCATGCGCGATTGCGATTTCATCTCTGCAGCTCGCATGAGAAGCATCAACCTGGAGCCAGTGCAGCCAATTGCTGCCGCTTGTCACGCACGCCATGCATTCGAAACTTCTTCACAACTACAGGATTACAAATCCTAAGCCTCGCCAGGGAATCGCCGATCCTATAATTTCTCTCCTGATAGGGCCATAGACGCCTTGCCAGTTGGCAGGGCGTACGATCTTGACAATATGCCTTGGGACCGCCCTCGACAGCTAGTTAGATCCTTCGTCACTTCTCGGCATGTCTCAATTGATATCTCGGTAGCTCGGCCGCGAGATACCTGCACTTGGCATAGCTCGACACGATCAACACTTTTCTCCTCGAATTAGGATACCGCAAACTCTGTTACTCCACCTACTTCAGCCTAGTTCAGGGCAAACAGGCGGCACCCTCGCTACGCGGCATCCACTACCACGGACACCAGTGTGGCTCGCGAGGAGCAGCTTTGTCAGTATCACATACGATTATGCTATACAACATCGGCAGGGATCCGGTCACCGTGAGGCTACGATAGTTTCTCCTGCCATGTAAAGGAAAGATCTGCCAAGACGCGCAACATCATTGGATCCCGAAGCTCGGCCATCTTCCGATATGTGGCATGTCGAAAAGAAACTCCGCCAGAGCCAGCTCCAGTGCCATGCAGTCGGTACTGGAGCGTTGATAACAACCACACTGGCTGCAGTGGAACTCAGAGCTCCAGCGATCAATGCAGGCTCCTTCAGCTACTAATGCCGAGCAGCAAGACCGAGGCACATATGCACATACGCGAAGCGTTGCGTGCTAGTGCGCTACTTCGAGTGGAATCAAACGTGCCATAGTGAGGTCTGCCATTCGATGGCAGAAAGCATTAAAAACCTGCATTACACGTACCTTGAGCGAACGCAAGAGGTACCAGTGTCTGAGACCTTTAGTAGCGAAAGGTGACTGGGCATGATACCTCGCTGGGCATGTTCGGGGAGATAGTACCAATGCTCATCCTTAAGGATGCAATGTACGCCTCCTCAACCAGCCATCTCGACACTCGCGCCCTATCAACCCCACGAGCTTCATTTCCCATGATTACATTGCATTCAATAGTGCTCGACATGCGCTTCCTCATCTGCCAGACATATAGTATGCTCGAATCCCGGCGGCCGCGGGTGGAGACAACTTCATCCTCCTGTCTGGTGCCATAGTCATAGTTTCCAGCCTCGGTGGTAACTACCAAGCAGACGAACAAGTATCCGCGGAGTGTCTACTGCTCTCCGCGCTGCAGCAATGGCGCTATGGAGCCTGCTTCTGTCTGTACTTGCCATAACCTGAAACGCCTAGGAAATTAACCAAGTGAGGTAGTCCGACTTCATGGCTTCGGCGACCTTCTCCTCCAGTATCAGCCCCCTCTATTTGCATCTACTCTTCTACAGCGATCAAATGACTAAACCAAACTTGACCTTACTAGCAGCATCGAATAAGTGGACGATGATCAAGGAGCCACTACGAGACTGAAACAAGGCGATCTGAAACGCCAAACCAGCATGATCATCATAGAACACTGTTGCTTTCAAAAATGGCGTCCTTCCGATGACCACCTGCTTGGCCAGAGGATGCATCTTCGACATGACCATTATCGTTCTGGAGAACTATCCACTTCAAATTTCGCCAATTTGGCCCTATTCGAAGACTTCCATCGACCTTAGCCCCCTAACAAAGATTCGAAATGGCGCAAAGCTCTATGATTCAGGGCATAAGACTTTCGCACACCTGCACAGAAGCGGGAAGCCTTGTTCAAAGTCTGATGACAGCAAGTTCCCAAGTTCCCATAGCACAGCACGAGGTTGCTGAAAAGGGTAAATGCTGCATTGATAAACGGGATCACTAAAGCGACAGCACATACTAACTTCTCATCTTCCTAATTCTCAGGACTCTTGGTTGCCAGCCTCGCCACTAGAGACGACATCGGAAAGTATACGCCTACACAGCATCTACTATCCTCGATCCTGCGTCATGCTGTGGAGACGACCTGCCTCACTCTCCACTGGCTGTAATCTACAGCGACCGAAAGAACAATCAAAGGAGTCATTTTGCCAGTGTAGACTCGAAGACATTCATTTCTTCGACTGTCTACTTCCAAATTGCAGCTCGTCACCTAAGACATTATTACAGCCTCTTTCAATCTCATCATGCACACCATGCTCGCTCCAGAAAGCACCATCATCCCAACAAGCAGCGGTCAAGAAACCGCTATAATATCAAAGAAAGAGCGCACCATCACTAGCGCATCTACTCCTCCCTTCGTCCGCCACAAGTCACACAAACCTTCACCTTCTCCTCCTCCGCCATATCCCGCTTCCCACAATGCGGACACTTCTCCAAATCCATCCCCTCCCAATCCTTCGCGTCCTCCGCCATCTTGTTCACAAGATTCACAACACAAGTCGTGCACCGGTTTGCAGTCATGCATTTACACTGCTCCTTCAAATGCTCACCACTATCCCAGCAGCAACGCTGACAGATCGTGGCCCCAATACCACCGCTACGAGCGATCTCTTGGCCCTTGGGATCAGAGATCGAAATGGCCATCTCTGTGCATGCGGAGCATGAGACCTGATCAGCGAAGGGTGAGTGCTTCAGGTTTTCGCAGAGGAAGGTTTTCGTGTGCTCGAAGAGGTCAGGGTTCGTGAAGCCTTGGCACTTGCGTGGTTGGGTGGGCATGGTGCCAGCAGTGCCTTGCTTTGCGTTGGTGGTTTTGACCGCTTCCATGATGGCCTCGTGGTTCGGAACAGCGCCTGGTTGGCCACGGACAGAGTCGAGCAGCGCCTCGTAGGCAGCGCGCAGGCCCTGGTTCTCCTCCTCAAGCTCGGTGTTACGGTTCTCGGAGGCCTGGAGTTGCTTCTGAAGACCCACGTTATTGGCTTTGAGAATCTGGTTTCGGTTCGCGACATCTGCGCTGGCGTTCATGGAGCTCTGAGCGCTGGCTGTGGTGAGCTGGTCGATTGTTTGCTTTTGTTGCTCGAATTGTTGCTGGAGCGCCTTGACCTGGTTCTCCCGAGTGGTCAATTCTTGCAGAAGAGCGTTGATATACTGCTTTTGATCCGAAGCACCATCGTTCCCGGTCATCTGGACGTCCGAGTCCGGCTCAGTCTGAGCATTCTGGACGATTTGTAGTTGAGTCTGTCGTTTCTGCTTCTTCGCAGCTGGACCTTCTTGCGTCTCACGACTCGGACGACGGATGACGATCTTTGGACGTGGCTTAGTATCCTCATTGGTAGCAGCTGATGATTCGTTTTCAGCCCCGACCGGCTTGATAGCTTTCTCTGGACGATACTGGGAGCGCCGCTTGTTGAACTTTGGCTCTCGATCCTCCATAATCTGCTCGTTCTGCTTCTTGAGCTCGTCCTTCGACCGCCACTCCCAGTTCTCTGATCCTTTCTTGGTCTTGAACATTGCGACGTTGACGAGTGTAGCTCGCAATGTTGCTGGCGGTATGGTTTCTCGAGTGTAGCCGACTGTGTCTCGCAGTGTCTGGCGATTCGCGTGCGAAGAGAGTGATTACAGAAGAGAGGCACATTCAGGGGGAAAAAAATCTTATATACAAAGTCGCGTTCAGCATGTTCACTTCCGCATCTCGTGAATTGTCGCGTTGGAGGGTAAACCTTCACTTGCATCGCGAGTTTCCTTGCGAGACAATGCTTTGTCCTGCATTGACGTGGGTGCCGGGGACTATATAGCCGTTGGAAAGAGAGGTATAGATGTGAATTGCAGCGTGAGGAGAAGCTGCCGTGGTGACTCCAGTGCGGAAATATCTCTGGATTTCGTAGCAGCTAGATGTGCTACCTGAGACATGTTAGCAAAGGCTGAGACTGCCAGACACGGGTGTACAAAGCATACTTGTGAGGATACTTGCACACTCACCTTTGTTCTCCTGAGACGCTCTTATGATGCACGGCAATCGCTCAGCCACGCCGGATTTCGTCTCCCAAAGTTATCAGCATGCGATGGCAGTCAGGAACCTTCAATGAGTGCCTCTACTCGATCCTCACAATCCCCCTAATGAGTGAATATACTGCATAGAAGAGTTGTAGAGAGGCGGAACGTGGGGGCTTGGAAAGATGGAAGCTATCTCGAGTGCTTCAGGCATTTCTGAATAGCAGCATGATGCTGTACTGTCTAGAATTTCGGAGCCAAAATTGAGTTCATAGAGAATGGCGAAAACAAGCTGACCAAAATCCCAGTCGGACCGAATGCCGTATATGAATCGCTTGTATGATAGGAGGGCAGACAAAGATCATTGTCTTGCTGCCCCATGACATCGTAGTATCGCTCCAAACGCGCCCAAACGCGCCGCAAAAAGCTCCAAGAATCATATTGCCGATCCAGTAAGATCAAGAAAAGTTGATCAATCCTCAAATAATGCTTCCCTGACCCAAGCCCCCTAAAAGTCGAAAGTCCTCCATGCATTCCGTTTTCTTCAATACCTCCGTGTAATCGTTCGTAATCAAGCAATTATCTCGAACCCTCCTGCACCTTTTAATCCCTCCGTGTATTCATATCCATCCAAACAGTCGTCCGCCGCTCCTAAACCACACTCCGGAGCCACATTCGCCTTCGCCTCCTTCACAATGTCCTTCCACTCCCCGTCCGTCTTCGAAATCATAACCTGACCTTGACAGTCCTCCCCATCAATCTCCACAGTCAACGCCACGACATACTCTTCTCTCGTCTCCCTCAAGATCTTGCTCCCAAACTTGGCGTTTCCTCTGGGTCTTGGAGACTGGAAATTGAACATCTTCGGTTCCTTGTCGGTATCATCTTCCTGCAGCTTAGCCCATTGCTCACGGACGCCCGTTGGCAGCTTGTCTTTTGGAACGTTGATGTAGCCGCGCCAATTTGTGTAAGGTGCGCCAAAGGAGACGGAGCAGTGGTAGGTGTCCTCGGATAGCTGGTTGACGATGCCTGTGACTGTAGCGTAGGCGTAGTCTTCGATCTCGAGATCGAGTTTGGCCATCGAGGCTGGTAGGCGGCGGCGGTATCCAGACATGGTTGACGTTGTCCTGTGTATCAGTGTTGTGGTTGAGTGTGATGATTGTTTGAGAAGAAGATGACAAGATGGTGTAGATGTGTATACCGCTATAGCACATGTTGCTCCGGTCCGTATAGCACATGCACGTCCGGGTTCACTCACATGGCTCCAGTCCCGTGCAATGAGTATTTGCACATGCGTTCTGATGGTGCTTTGCATGTGATGACCAGTTGAATTATGATGGTAGCATCTGTCACGCCTTCAGTCTCTGGATGTGGCGAGCATGGAATTGCTGAAGAAACTGGCACAGATCTTCCGTAGTCAAATAGGCGTCAGGTGGAACCGACTGCCGCGTTCTGAGCCAAAGCAGATAGTTCCCATCAGGTGCGTGGAAGTAAAGTTCGAAATAGATATCTCGGTGGACGATTCCGTTGTCTGATGAAGTGACACCGTACAGTTCCGTATAGTATCAACCATGGTTTGCGAAGAAGTATAGTGTCTCGGTTTGGCTCCAGAATTCTTGAGGACCGTTGAGATTTTGCCTTGCTGGGGCCTTGGTGCGACCCATTTTCGTTCTTCAATGTTGTTGCGATGCCACGAACTGGAAATGCAAACGGTGAATCTTAAGTCGTTGGATTGGACCTCTAGTAAGCGTCCTCCCTTGACACTGATCCATTCCTCTCACAAATGTAGAATGTATAACTGGCTGGCTTGGAGCGTACTGTGACAGTGCTAGACCCAGGATATCGTGTTGTCCTTTTCTTCGACATCGAAACGGCTCCTCCTAAGGATGAAGTTTCTGATCATGTCGCCAGTGCCCTTCATTTGATTTGGATTCAGGTTGCGTGTCTTGTCACACGATCTTCATAATGTATATAAAATCTGCTCTGAAATGCGTAGAGATTTCAAGAAAGGCTAGACAGATGAAAGTGGTGCTCGACAATGAATAAGTCAGTGCTTTTCTTGAAGTGCCGGTGGTCATACAGCTTTCGATGAGGGTATAGGAATGATGTGTGAAGTGAGCACGGGTTGCAATGCAGCTTCAACGCTTTAGTAGTAGCTGTCGTGGTGGTAGAAAAGTTTGCTATATGAGTGGATGTCAGCATCAGGGA
Organism: Pseudocercospora fuligena; assembly: GCA_014298035.1. Lineage (NCBI taxonomy): Eukaryota > Fungi > Ascomycota > Dothideomycetes > Mycosphaerellales > Mycosphaerellaceae > Pseudocercospora > Pseudocercospora fuligena. Next base: position 146,499 of record JABCIY010000031.1, read on the forward strand.
AGCTGACAAGTGCATTGGGACAAAGAACGCGTGCAGCGACAAACTCACCCTTACGATGACAACGATCCTTCCAAAGCGAGATCCGGAATCAAGACACTCATGGCTCGACCACAGCAATTTGTAAACATATGCAAAACCGAGATGATGAGTGGTCAGACCACTCCTATCCCAGCATCTCGACCGCCTCAACCAACCCCTCCATCCCATCTAAATACAAATCAAATTCCTCTCTGAAAGTCTCCTTATCTTGATCAACATCATCAGTCACACGATCAATATAGATCGTCTTCATCCCAACCTCTATTGCGCCACGAGCATCATACCCGTGCGCAGCGACCATGACACACTCCTCAGGTTCCAATTTGAGAAGCTCGAGGAGTCGGTAGTAGTTTTTGGGGTCCGGTTTGATGTATCCCAGAAGTTGTGAGGAGAAGAGGTTGTGGAACTGAAGGTTGGAGGAGCGGCAGAGATCTGGGAGAGAGATGTGTTAATGAGATGAGTGGTATGGTGGAGTACGGAGGAATGTGTACCTAGCTGTAGTCGTGTTGTGCCATTGGCGTGTACGAAGACTTCGTAGCCTTTCTGTTTTAGACGCTCGATAGCTGGCTTCGTGTCTGGCCATGCTTTTTGCTCATGCCAAGCTTCGATAAGTCGATCGATCGCAGCTGGTGTTAGAGCCTCATTAAGCTGAGCCGCATCAAAATTCCCACTATTGATTGCGAGTGGTAAAGTGCTGCGGTGGCTGGTATCGATATCCTCGGGAGGTAGACCTTGCTGTCGTCGTTCTTCGTTGTACTTGAAATATGTGTGACGCCAGTCTAGGGCAAGCTGACTTCTTGTCTCATGTGGTATTGATTGAGGCATTGCTTTGACGATTGTGGCGTGCCTACTCACAAGTCAGCTTTCAGCAAGCTTCGGCAACTCTCAACATGGTTCAGCAACTTTCAGAACGAGCACAAGGCTTCTTCTCATACTTGCGAACCGGTGGCTACCATTGATGCGGCTTCCCAAACTCATCCTGAACTTACCAATCAAGGCAAGTGCCCATGAAATCGAACAGAACTGCTTTGATCTTTGGCATCTTGATCGAGTCGCTTTCTCAAGTGGCTTGCTCCTTGAGCCGCGATAGAGCTCGGTCAAGAATGATTTCAGTAGTAGCCTGCGAGCTTCCAATGCACTTGTTCGAAAACCAGTGTTGTCTATATGAACATGACACTTGCGCCCTTCTGCAAGGGCAGTACGCTTACGTCATTCGGCTTAGCAATTCCAGGAGCAGAGAGCTCTCTATGTTCGAGGCTGGATTTCTTGCAACGGGAAGGTGCGCGTACTGAGGACCAAGCACCACTCTGGGAGCTTGGTGTTTTGGTTGTGATCTTCCCTTTGGATCTGCACGCTTTGTTCTCGGTCTTCGTTGTGTAGACTGCATTCACTTCTGCACAGCTTCGATAAGTGTCGCGCCCCACCCGGGAGCTGCTGTTTCGCCAGACACCTACTGTTTAGGTACTGAATTGGATGTGGGAGTCTCGATGGGTGAAGTGACAAAATGGGAATAATTTATCTTTACAGTCAGCGCTTTTTACACGACAGCTTCTGTACTCACAGAAGGTAGGACCAAGTCTTTCGATCCATCTATGCACTCATTTGCCCTTCTTCACCCAATCCTGCACGCTTTCTCTCGCCTCCTGCACCTTATCCTGCGCCATCGCCAATCCCATCTGGCTATGGGCCTTGCCCGTGTCGATGACATGCTTGATACCATCCCGTACTCTGATGTGGTTGTCTGCGACAACTGGAAATTTCTTCTCGTAATGCCAAATGAGGTTTCCAACGTTCTCCGTCGTTCGCGGTATCACGTAATGTGCTGCGACCACGCCGGTGATTAATGGTGTCGAGAATCTGAGGAGGATGTTTCGGTTTCTGCTGACTATTGATCCTGCCATGGCTGCGACAAGGACGTATATGCCACCCGGAAGGAGCTTCTCGTTGCTCTCTTTCGGAGGCGCGAGGGAGGCGATGGTCTGTGTAAAGGAGTGCTCGGCATCCATGAAACGGTTCATGCCCTGATTGACTGCGTCCTCTGCCTTTACAGCATATCCATGAAGAGCTAATCGCGAGCCTTTGATCTGCTCAGCAAGTCGATCAGTCGGTGCCGGCCCTCTCCTTCGCTCCTCTTTCTCTTCTTGAGGCTTTTCGGTTATGCCGGAGGCTGGGGGAGGTGTTGTGATTGCTACTTTGCGCGCGAGATCTTCTGAGGGCGATTCGTAGATAGGTTTTCGTCGCTTGGAGAAGTCAGTCATCACCGTGAGGGTAAGCAGAACACATGCGCGCATACAATATCCTTGATAGGATCTGAGATAGGCCCTTCCGCATAGGCATTGCGTTTTGGTAGGACGACGAGGGCAGTGGTGAGGCCAGCCAGGGGCAGAACATGCTGTACAATGTCAGTAATGGTCTACATGATATTTCTTTATATACTGACCTGCCGTAGCAGCAGCGGCGCGAAAGCCATGGTGTGGATATCTGGTGCTCAATGGCAGCTCAATGCGAAGTTCAACGTCCAAAGCTTGCGATGCTTCTCACTCGGCTGAATCTTGGTGATTTCTCGGCATCGCGGGCCTCGGGATAAGGAGGCCCAAATCGACCATGTAATTAATGCCACTTTCTAACTCAATTTTCAACCTATATACGTATTTCTAGCATTCTATATCTTCTATACTCGCTAACTACTCGCCATCTACTCGTAAGAATAGGTCTACGTATAGATCTATCGCTCTAGAAGGATTAAATTATAATATAGATCTATAACGGTACTTCGAAGGAAAAGATTATCTAATACCTAGAGCGAGAGACTAGCTATACTATATCTCTAATAATACTATAATAAAGACTAAGAGAGTAGGAAGTCTACTACGACCGCTATAAAGACTATTATAAAGTTAATAATATTAAGGCCTTAAAGCTTAGCGTTACTTATACCTTCTATATTCTACGATTAACTAATACGGATACGATTATAATACTATAAGTAGATAGATTCGATATTAGATAGTATAGATATATACGTCTATATAAAGAGCTTAGTCTATATAAGAAGATATTATCTAATAGGGTTAAAGAGGTAATAGAATATATAGAAGTAGTACTAAAAGAGGAATTAGAAAGATCCGTAGTAGAGATATATAGCCGAAGAAATCTATATACTTATATCCGATCGAAATATAATATTATAGATAGATAGGTCTACTTACGGTAGACTCGCTAGCGGTAGTCGACCTATAAGCTATTTCTAAGTACTTCTACTTACTACTAATACTACTAATAGAGACCGAATATATCGGATTACTAGTAAGCTAAATCCTAATAGGCTACGAGTCCGCCGCGAGCGTATACGAGAGTATTACGGTATAATTATAACTCTAGGTCTAGACTATATAATATCTATAGATACTTACTATAAGCTTAAGTATTAGGGTATATAGATCTATACTACTATTAACGTCTATTTACGCTATATCGTCTAGATATATATAGGTATTACTAGTCGGATAGCTATCTCTATACTCGCTTAGTATATCGTAATACTTCGTAATACTAGTATAGTACCCTAAATTATTCGATTAGACTATAGAATAGAAATAATTCTAGCTACGGATACTTACTATAAGATTCGCTATACGACTCGTAGTAATAAAGATCTACCGCTTATATTTCGAGAGGTCTTTAAATATAGTACTAGTAAAATAAACTAACGGATTAAGGTATAGTAGAACTAGTAAGTACCTACTATTACTAGATAGCGTAGTTACTTCTACGAGCTCCTATACGAGTTACTATACGATACCGACGATCTAGCTAATATTATTACCTTCCTTATAATCTATATACTAATTATCTACGCGGAAGTTCTAGACTTCGTTTACCTCTAGAATAGCTATTATATTTAGAAGTAGGCTAATCGACTATACTCTATTCTAGGTATTCTATATATCCTATACTATTATCCGTAAATAAGTAGGTATTCTTAGTAAGGTATTCCTATACCGGAAGGCGTACTTAATAAGATTAAAGAAGATCTATAAGGATTTAGTATATACGAGACTTATTAGTACTCGCTATAGACTCGCTAACTAATTATACTATAGATCTCGAAGCCTTTCTACCTAAGGAAACGCTTATTTAGTATTAATAAGTACTACTTACTAATAATATAATATAGCTAGTTAGCGCTAGTAGAAATAATATCTATAGAGACTGTCTTTACCGAGAGGTATACTTACTTCTTCGGTAAGTAGCGAATCTATATATAGCTAGTAGTAATTAGCCGCTATTAACGGAGCTAGAAAAGCTATTAGCGGCTCGGAGTTAGTCGGTACGATAATAAGAGGGGCTTATTAATAAGGATACTAGATTAATCGAGTTTACGAATAACGAATAATTAGGTAAAATAGTTAGTTAGGCGGCGAGTCGCCGCGAGTTATATCTTATATAATTCCTATAGTTCCTACCTTAGCTTATTAATAACCTCCGAGAGTTACCGAGGATACTAGATTAATTAGTCTACGAATAACGCTTATTAGGTAAAATAGTTAGTTAGGCGGCGAGTCGCCGCGAGTTATATCTCGCCTAATTCCTACCGTTCCTTATTTTCTTCCTTTATATACTAATCTTCCTATTCTTCCTATTCTTTACTATACTAACTATAATAATAACGATACCTCCTTCTATCTACTAGTAGATATATTATCCTAAGACTAGCGCTAACTATACTAGCTTATATACCGATTATCGCTTCTATAAAGAATACGGCCTTTAAAACTCTTATCTACTAACTACTTAATTTATTCGCGAGCGATCGGCGGCTTTATAAGATACGAGTCCGCTAGCTAGCGAGTCTATAGCGAGTAGCCGTAGATTTAATATATTTATTTCTTTACCGAGTTATACTAATACTATACGTAATACTATAGGCTATTAGCTTTAGTAATAGTAACCTCGTAGATCTAATACTAGATCTCGGAGTCTCTTATAGCGAGTACTAATACTATTAGCTCTACTATAGCCTATCGCGAAAGTAGAATCTCCGATATAATTCTAATATTATTAAGCTAAGGAGGGCCGATAGGTATAAATAGATTATAAAGTATAATAGAAGCTATAAGGAGTAGTAGGGGCCAAAGTAGGAATAGTAAGTATATTATTGTTTTCTATAGGTTAGGGCTAAACCTAAAAGGTATTAGCTTAGATTAGTTATATAATTGTAATTATATAATCTAGCCTGTCTTAGTATCTCTTACTAGGTTACTAACTAGACTATATATTCTAATACTCCTACTTAGGATAGTTAGTCCTTAAATCTAATCTAAAGGTATAAGTTTAATTAAGAATTTCTATTATCTAATTAGATATAATAGCTTCTAGATTAGTATAGTGTATCTAATCTACTAAGTTTAATCCTTAGGCCTAGTATCGATCGTACCTGTTTATATATTAAGTATATATAGGTAGATCCTTTTACTATTATATAAGTTGTAATTGTCTAATAAATTCCTAGAACTATAGCCCTATCTTTAGCTTAGTTAGGCTATTAGCTACTATCTCTTTTGTTAGAGTATATTCTACTATAATTTTCCTTTACTACTAAAGATTTCTAACTTTATTAAAGCTAATATTAATATATTTTAATCTCTTATAGGTATAAGTATCTTTAACTAAAGTTAAAGCTACTTAGTTGTCTCCCCTAATCTAAACAGGTCTAATTTCATTTACTATATTAGAATTTCCTTTAATTAATAGTTGAAATAAACATTCTCCTACTAACTATATATAGTCTATCTCCTTTAGGAGTACTACTAGGAACTGAGATTGCTTTATATATACATTTATTACTATATACTTAGCTTCTATAGTTAATATAGTAACTAACTTTTGCTTCTTACTTATCTAAGAAACTAATAACCTATAGAGAAAGAAGATGCTTCTAAGGATTGAGACTCTATTAGCCTTATCTATTATATAATTAGAGTCTAAATATCCTATTAGCTTTCCTCCTTCCCTCCTAAATATTAAACCTAGACTTAGGAATAATCTTAGGTACCTAGCTAGTTTCCTAAGTACTTTTAGATATCTCTTAGATAGATCTAATATATATAATCTAAGTCTCCTAAGAGTAAAAGTAATATTAGGTCTTATTATAGTTATTAGCTATATCTATATATTATTCTAACTTTAGTACTTAGTCTTATTATACCTTTCTTCCTCTAAGTTAGATTTCCTTAGACTTTTATAGCTATTAAGTAGTAATAAGGTTAGGTAAGCTATTTCTTTAGTTATTCTAAACTTTATAAGGTTTTCCTAGATATAGTACTCTTAGTCTAGCTTTAGAGTACTATTCTTTCTATCTCTAGTAAGCTTTATCCTAAGAATTTTAGTTAGTTTACCTAGGTCTTTAATTTTAAATACCTTACTTAGTTCCTTCTTAAACTAAAGAATATCTTCTAGCTTTAGTACTATAATAGGAATATTATCTATATAAGTTAAAACTATTAGGTTCCTTCCTTTATAGATAAGTAAATATAGGTCTACCTCTAACTAGTAGAATCCTATTTTCTCTAGCTTTAAGATATATAGCTTATTCTAGTCTCTTACTACTTGTTTTAGGCTATATAAGCTCCTTAGAATTTTTAGAGCTATACCTTATAGGATTTCTATACCTAGTAGGGGAATTATAAAGATGTCTTCTTATAGGGTACTCTTAGTAAATATATTATTTATATCTACTTAGTATAGTTCTAGATCTTTTTTATATATAGTAGCTATAAATACCCTAAGTATATTATACCTAACTATTAGTATAAATGTCTCTTAGAAGTCTACCCTAAACTTCTAAGAAAATCCCCTTATAACTAGTCTTACTTTAAACTTATTAATTGCTCTACTAATTAGTCTCTTTATATTAAATACCTATTTTAAGGTAACTAGGTTTACTCCTTTTAGTAGAACTACCTAATCCTAGGTATAGTTACTTCTAAGTATAATTAGTTCTTTCTAGATTGCCTCTTCCTATATATAACCCTATTTTAGATCTTATATTGCCTCTTAGTAGGTTCTTAGAATTAGAACCTCCTATCTTTATATAATCCCTAGTATAAAAGTAGGGAATATAACCTTATAAATATACTCTAGAAGTTTATCTACCTAATCTATACTTAGATCTAGATCTTTTATTAGGTAGATAAAGGCTCTATAATATTTAGCCTTAGGGAAATTATTATCCTCTAATTCTCTTAGTCTCTTCTATATAGTTAATCTTATAATTATACTATAAACTCTTTCTTCTCTTAACCCTTTATTAGAGATTAATCTTCTTCTCTTTAAATTCCCCTCCTAAGTATAGATATTCTAGTTATCTTACTAAGGTTCCTCTTAGCTCTAATTTAGAGCCTACTATTTATATTTTTCTTTTTCTTCTTCTAGATTATCTATTACCTAATATTAGTCCTTATCCTTTAGTAGTAGAGGTAGCTAAACTTATAGTAGTTTTAGATCTAGTTTCTCCTTTCTTACTAGTCTACTAACTAGGTTTCTAGCTAGAGTATAGCTTAGCTAGTTAAGTCTAGGAATATTTAAAGTTATATCCCCTCCTTTCTTATCCTTAAACTAGATAGTATTATTATATACTCTTATAGCCTTTATATTAGGCTCCTAGAATAGCTATATCTTAGATATATTAGGTATATATCTAATAAATATAGTATCCTTTCCTCTATTTATTAGTTTATCTAACCTTATCCTAACTAGCTAAGATTTAGTATCTATATATATAACTACTCTATATCCCTAAACCTTAAAGTATAATATAGAAGGTTTCTTTCTAGTAAAGGCTTTATTAGGTAAAACCTTAAGTCTATCTATATCTAGCCTATTTAGAAGGGTATTTCTTATAATAGTATAGGTATCTAATACTTCTAGCTAGAATTTAACTAGTATATTTAATTCCTTAAGTATTACCCTAATATATTCCTTAGATATCTAGATTAACCTTTCTATAACTCTATTTTAGATTAAGTTATATACTTTAGTTATATAGTAGGAGATTCTAGATTCCTTCTCCTACTACTTAAGTAATATAAGCAATTCTCTTACCCTATTACTTCTTACTACCTAAAGCGGATTCCCTAATTATAGTTTAGCTTTTCTTTTCTATTCCTATAGTATATCTACTATATCTTCTCTTAACTTTAATAGGAATACCTACTTCTTTCTTAAGAAGTTATTAATAATCTTAAGCTACTATTTAAAACCTAGCCTTAAGATAGGTAAAGGTCTATAGATATTAATTAAAATAAGGGAAAGTCTAGCTAGCTTTCTCTCTATTTCCTTTCCTCTATATTTCTTTATTTTAGCTAAAGAATATACTCTATAGGGCTAGTATCTTATAGGGATAGGAATTTTTTCCTTTAGATTAGTAACTTTATAAAGGTCTCTTAGAAGTCCTTCTCTAAAGTATCTAACTCTTCTATACTATAGCTCCTACTAATCCTAATTAGTCTAGGCTATAAAGGTATAGGTATTATTTTTTATTAAATCCTAGGAAATATACTAGTATATAAGTTTATCTAGATCTTAGCTAATTTCTTTAATAAATAGTATTCCTCCTAAAAGCCTTGTCTAGATAACTAGCTTCCTATTAGGTAAATAAAGTATAAATTTTAGTAGTTAAATACTAAACTACTTACTAAATTAGTTCTAAGAAACAAGATTAACTCTAAGCCTAGGTATAAAGAGAATACCTTTTAATATAATCTATTTTCCTCTCCTTCTATCTATAACTATACTCCTAATATATATAGCTATTAGATAGCTACCTCTAATCTTAATCTACTTCTTCCTTTTAAGAGGTTTTATATCTCTAAAGAGTAATTCCTAGTTAGTTATATAGGTAGAAGTATAAGAGTTAAGTAGCTATTTAGATAGCCTATACTTGCCTTTTACTTTAATAGTTAAATAAGCTACCTTATCTATATCTTCCTCCTTAGAGGGAGAAGATAGTTTAGAGGGTACCTCTATATCTTATACTATATAGGCCTTTTTAGAAGATAGTTTCCTAGTCCTCTTTTCTAGGAATTGTATTCTTAGGCTTAGTTTCTTTACTATTTCTTTAAGTTGCTCTTTATCTAGTAAAGATCCCTTTCTAGCTCTAGATAGGGATTGTTTCTTTACTACCCTATAGCTCTACTTTAGCTTAATAGCTACTTTTGCCTTATCTAGGTTAGGGTATTCTCTAATCTAGTACTTTCCTTTATATAGGAAATATAATAAATCCCTATCTACCTAATTTCTTTTCTTAGTAAATATAGCTATCTCCTATCTTATTATCTATTCCTATTTTTCTCTTAGGATACTAAGAATATCTTATAGGCTTAGGTCCTATCTTAGATCTATTCTATCCCTAATAGTACTAAATAATTCTAGAAGGGCTACTAGAAGCTATTAAATCCTTCTCTCCTTAGTCTTAATTTCCTTAAACTATAGAGAGATTAATACTACCTTCCTAGCTATACTACTTAGGCTTTACTATACTTTATTAACTATTTAGCCTTCTTCTATACTAAAATTAGTATACTATTAGAGTAAGCTTCTTCCTATTACCTAAAGCTTCCTCTTATATTTTCCTTTTACCTATATCTATAGATACCTTATATATTTAAGCTCTTAATATTTATCCTAGTTATCTTCTAAAATATAGATAAATATTTTATATAATACTATTATATTATAAACCTTATAACTTACTCTTCTAATTAACTAGTCTAGTAATTCTAATAATATTATTAAGATATACTTAGATAGTATAGATACTAGGGTACTAAGGACTATTTTATCTAGTACCTATTTAACCTTTAGCTTTATTAGGTATATCCTAATTATCTTAAACTATAATTTATAATTCTCTCTTATTAAGATTAGTATAGCCCTTCTTTTACTAATTCCTCCTTCTTAATCTATAATTTCTTCTATAAATTAAATCTAAATAAACTCTAGAAACAAGCTCTTTCTTTAGTCTAAAAATAATAGTTTCTAGATAGCTATCTTCCTTAGTTATAGATCCCTAGCTCTACTAAGCCTCTTAGTTTTAAAGGTTACTAAAAACTTAGTATAGATTCCTACTCTATAGGGCTAATAACTTCCTTAAGTCCTTCCTAACTATTATAATCTATAGGTTAGGGTATTAGTAGTACTAAGTACTAAATCTAAGGCTTATCTAATAGTACTTAAGACTTAGGCTTATCTATTCCCTTTATACTCTAAGCGATCTAATACGCTTTAAGTAAGTATACCTTACTAGGTTCTTTTATAGCTTATATATATAGAGCTTCTTTATATAATATATATAGGTCTACCTCGAGTCTCCCTCTCCTATTTTGCCTCTTCCTTCTAGGACTAGACTTATAGATTTAGGAGTAACCTATACTACTTTAGTCTTCTATCTTATAGTTATAAACCCGGGCTTATAACCTATCGAGCTAAGGAGGGCCGATAGGTATAAATAGATTATAAAGTATAATAGAAGCTATAAGGAGTAGTAGGGGCTAAAGTAGGAATAGTAAGTATATTATTGTTTTCTATAGGTTAGGGCTAAACCTAAAAGGTATTAGCTTAGATTAGTTATATAATTATAATTATATAATCTAGCCTATCTTAGCATCTCTTACTAGGTTACTAACTAGACTATATATTCTAATAAATATCGTTATAAGATCTTTATCTAGCGAGTCGATATTATTATTAATAAGTACGACGTTAAAACCTAGATATATACCGAGCTAGTTAGCTACGGCGCTATATATAATACCTAGACTAATTATAGCTTTAACGATACTAGAATACCGGTAATAGACTTTATCTTAGACCGGATTAATTATAAGCATCTACCTTATATACCTATCTATAAGGTAGACGATTACTATAGCTATTTTTTCTATAGCGGATTCGATCTAGATACTAACTAACCGGTTAAAGTATTAAGTAAGGTAGTTAATATGCTATTAATTATATAGGCTATATATATCTTTAGAGTAATATATAAGAATAAGCTTAGATACGAAATAAATATATATATCTATATCTAGAAACGATAGAAGTAATAGAAGCGGAAATACCGATTAAGTACTCCTAACGCGAGTCGTAGTACGAAGTATACTCTAGCGGATAGAAATATAACTCTAAGTATAGAGATTAAGGAAGAAAAGGCAATATAGACTAAAAAGGTAATTAATATAGGTAAACCGCTAGAGTTTATTAATTTAAGCGGCGAGTCGGTAGCGAGTATAACGAGTATAAAGTAAGATTAAAAGTAAGATTAAAAGGATACTAAGATAGTAATTAAGTAGTCTAAATTTATAGATATTAGTAGCGAGTCGACTACGAGTCTATAATAAGATAAATCTATAGTAAAGGATTAGGAACCTAAATAGCTAAAGGGTATAAGAATACGATTAAAAAAGGATTAAAAGGAGTAATTAAAGGAATAAATAGGTATAGACTCGTAGCGACTCGCGCCGTACTCGTAGTATAATTTTATTTATCTAAATACCTTTAGCTAGTAGAGCTCTATTACTATCTAGCTATAATCCTTTCTATAGTATATATATATCCTTAGACTTAATAATAGCCTTATTCTTAAGCTATAAGAACTACTATTAATAATATAACTTAAGTCTAACTACCTTACTATTAAGAGTAGTTAACTTAGCTTCTAGTATAATAATACGCTCTTTAAGAGCTATATTTTTAATCTCTATAGCCTCGACTCGCGCCTATATCGCTACTAACTCGCTAATATCCTTATCTATTTCTTCGTCTTCTTATATAGCGCTAGTAATATATTCTAACTTACTTTTATACTTATAGTAGGCGTAGACTATTTTATCTTTAGTATCTTTTATACGGTACTTATATATATCGCTATCCCTTATATAGTAGTAGTATAGCGATAGACTATCCTTACTAGTAGATATTTCTATAATTATACTAGTAGCCTTATACTTATAAAGCGTATTTAACGCTACCTTCCTCTTCTTCTTATTACTAGTATTATTTAATAGCTCTTACTATCTCTTCTCGCTATAGTACTAGAAGTCTAAAGTATTCGTAGTTTATAGGCGGTAGAGAGATCTAAATTTTAGGAAAATTAGCTATAAGTCCTTAGCGATATACTACGAGTAAGCTTATAAAAATAGTAACTCTATTTCTTTAGTCTTCTAAGGACCTACTTTAGTAGCTCTTAAAGCTACTATAAGAATATCTACGCGCTAAACGCCGTTATAATCGTTAGATATTATAGTAGAGTACGCTAGTATTAAGTTAGCTCTTAGAGTATAATATAGCTAGAAGAAAGTATAGTAGATTAAGTACTAAAGATATAGCGAGCGTAGGTAAGCTTCGCGGCTATTATTAAGGTTATTATTATCGTATATAGAGTAAGAAGTAAAGAAGAAATAATAGCAAGTAATACTAAGTACTATTAATTACATAGTCGATTTGGAGCTCCGTCTCGGGAGAGCCTCACATCATGGCGCATGTGAAAGTCGAACTTCCTTCTGCTCTTCTATACCAGGCACGTGAGGATGCTCAAGCAGCTGGAGAGGAAGGTATGGACGTGTCCGAGATGTATACGAAGGCAGACACGACGCTCGCTGGTCACGTCGTCGACAGCCAAAGGAGCAGCGGCGGCAACGGCGATAGCAGACGACTATCAAGCACCAATCTCGAAAGCGGCGACGAGCATAACCCACGATGATAGAACACTTCGACAGATCTTCGACTCACCTAATTTCTGGAGGGACTTCTCAAACAAGACACGGCATCAATACGGTGGCAAAAACGCAGGTCTACTACAGAATAAATTCCTCACGAGACCGCAAGGCTTCGAGGACTTTGCCAATGTCACGCTTCAGAAGTGTCAGCGCATTGTCGCGCAGGTGCTCAAGTATGACAGTGTCGAGCAATATAAGAGAATCACCCGAGATATGGACAGACTAAGTGACTTGCTTTGTCGGGTGATCGATCTGAGCGACTTCATTCGATCCGTTCATCCGGACAGGCAGATACAGGCTGCTGCGAGCAGGGCGTATGCGATGATGTTTCAGTACATGAATATTCTCAATACAACTAGAGGTTTGGATACACAATTGAAGAAGGCTGCATCGATACCAGAAGTATGGCAGTCATGGAGCGAAGAGGAGAAATCCGTTGCAGATATCCTAATTCGGGACTTTGCGAAAAGTGCCATCGAACTGCCGGAGAAGGATAGACAGGCCTTTGTGGACATCTCGGATGAGATTGCGGTCGTTGGCAACGAGTTTGTCGAGAATATGGCTGCAGAGAAACCAGTCTTGGCCATTGAGAGCAGCAAGATGAAGGGCATGGATCCTGTATTCGTGAGGCAATTGACCAAATGGGGAACAGTCAACCTGCCAACCGAAGGCATGCCAGCAACTCTAGCCCTGCGATCGGTAGAGGATCCAGATACCCGACAAGAGATATACATGGCGAACAGAACTTCATCTAAATCGAACATCAATAGACTGGAGCGCTTGCTGAAAAAGCGAGCCGAGCTGGCAAAGTTATCAGACTACGAGAGCTTTGCACACATGACCTTGACCGACAAGATGGCCAAAACGCCTGAAGCTGTTACATCCTTCCTGGATGGCTTGGCGCAGGTCAACGCACCGCAGGCTAGAGATGAGCTGCAGGAGTTACTGGAGCTCAAGAAGGGCGATGCACATTCGGACAACTTTCCAGACCGAATCAACGCTTGGGATCGCGACTATTACACTGCGAAGCTACTCTCGTCTGTACGATCAAAAGCACGGACGCCCGACATTCTCAGCGCCTACTTCTCCCTCGGAACTGTCTTTCAGGGATTATCTCGACTCTTCCACAGACTCTACGGCATCCGTCTTGTGCCGCGCGAGACCATGCCAGGCGAGACCTGGAACGACGACGTGAGGAGGCTCGATGTGATCGATGACCATGAAGGACACATTGCTGTGGTATACTGCGACCTCTTTGAGCGAGCTGGAAAATCACCCAATCCTGCTCATTTCACATTGCGCTGCTCGCGACGTATTGGCGACGAGGAAATGGAGGAAGCTGCATACATCTCAGCCCAGCCAGACTCGCCCTTCTCCACCGCCCAAGAAGCTGTCAATGATGGTTTAGCAACCAATTATAATCCTCGCGACGGCAACGCTCTTTATCAGCTGCCGACTATTGCCCTGATTTGCGACTTCTCACTGCCTGCAGATCATTCCTCCTCTCGCCAGCGACCGACACTGCTCACTTTCCGTGAGCTCACGACGCTCTTTCACGAGATGGGTCACGCACTGCATTCGATTTGCGGTAGAACAGCCTTGCAGAATGTCTCCGGCACGCGTTGTGCCACCGACTTCGCCGAGCTGCCTTCGGTCCTAATGGAGAATTTTGCATCTGCACCCGAAGTGCTCGCCCTTTACGCTCGCCATTGGGAGACTGATGCACCTCTTGACCCATCACGAATCCAAGAACGAGTCGAGATCGACCGCAGAATGCAAGGCGCCGAAACAGAATCACAAATCTTGCTCGGCATGCTTGATCAGCAATACCACTCTTCACTGCCTCTGAGCTGGAGCAAAGAAGGCGATTCCACCAGGGTCTACCACGAAGTCTGGAATAAATACTCTGCCGTGCCAGAGCCCCAAGGCACTTCCTGGCAAGGCTTCTTCGGTCACCTCTTCGGATACGGTGCGACTTACTACTCCTACCTTTTCGACCGCGCTATTGCCGGAAAGATCTGGCGGGACGTGTTCCAGCGACAAGTTGGAGATGCTGTGAATCCTGAGCAAGGACACTTGTTCAGAGAGGAAGTGCTAAGATGGGGAGGCGGAAGAGATGGCTGGCACTGCATTGCTGGTGCTCTGAAAGATCAGACCGGAGTCCTGGCTGAGGGTAGTAAAGGAGCAATGGAGCAGGTTGGAAAATGGGGCGTGACTGACTCGAATTAGACGGAGGCATGCATTGTTTGCAAATGATACCAGAAGAGCGTTATGAACTCAGCTGTAGATATGTACATATGTCCAAAAGCAACAGTCATGAACAGTCATCATCGCCTGGATGATATGACATTATGGGAAAGGCTGTTCCAAGACATGCCATCCTTCTCTTTAATTCCGAAATATGATGCCTTACAACTTTCGGACCAAGTAACAAATCTCTCGCAGCTCTTGGCGCGGCCGCGCTCGCACCGCACTGCGTCCCACTCCGAGAATGAGCCCCGACGGTCCCTTCTGCCATGGTATCCCGTCATTATGCAAGGTCGTTTTCGACGCGAGCCACCTCTCTCGAAGTCCCCACTCCATAACGACCATGATGTCAAGCATACCTCCCCGAGAAACAAAACCAAGTCTCAAGTCCTTCCTATATCCGCCCGACACTACTATGGCACGCAATCTGGACTCAACGCCGCAAGAGTCCGTCAAACAAAAGCTCAACGATACCAGAGACAAATGAGAACTTTGCAGACCGATTCATATCTTCCAGGATGTTCCTCCAAAAAACCCTCCTCACTCTCCTAACAACAACCCAACTTTCTAATGCGCAGCTCTTCTCGACTCTCGCAACGGTGCCAGGAACCTCAAACCTTGAAAACCTCGCCATCAGACAATCTACCGGCGACATCCTCGTGACTAGTACAACAAGCAACACCCTCCACCAAGTCTCTCATAATGCCTCTTACGAACCAATCGTTCTCGCCAATATTACATCCAACACCGCACTCTTAGGAATCACGGAACTCGAACCAGACATCTTCTACTTCATAGGAACTAATCTCTCCGGAACTGCTGCAGAGGTGGGGTCGAATCGAGTCTGGAAAATTGATCTTGCGAGCGGTGTGGGAGATAATGAGGTGGAATTGGTAGCGAAATTCGAAGATCCGGAAACGAAAGTCCTAAACGGCATGACGAAGTCTACTGAGAATGAAGTTTTGATATCGGATTCTGGAGCTGGGAATATTGTCCTCCTAAAAACGTACAAACTGGCTCACACTCTATCATCTTTTCTCATCCGATACTCGAACCAAGACCTGAGGAGACTGGTGGGATTGGAGTGGGAATCAACGGTATCCACATTCACGACCAATACCTCTACTTCACGAGTTTGGATCAAGAAATTTTCGGAAGGATCCCTCTTCCAATTCACAACACCTCAAACATCGAAATTCTGGGGAAAGGGATTGTTGAGCAGGATGATTTCGCTTTGCTTAGCACGAGGAATGGGACTAAGGCGCTGATTTCGAATAATGGGGATTTCACTTTGACGGAGGTGGATATTGAGGCCAAGACATGGAAAATCTTCGCGAATGAGACGGTTTTGCAGGATGCGAGTTCGGTTGCATTAGGGAGGTGTGGGGAGGATGGAGAGGTGGAGGTTTATGTTACGGGGTCGCAAGATTTGAGTAGTGGTGGGAATGGAACCGAGACGGTTGGGAGGGTCAGTTGGGGGAGGGTTAGGTTGTGAGAGGCTTGGATATATTGAGAAGCGAAGAGTAAGGTATATTGCCGTGTGTTGTGAGGTTTTAATGCTGGAGAGACTCTCATTATATATAGTTAGATTGTGATGGTGCGAACGTAGCAGTCGAAAGCTTCTAGCACTCACACTTTTGAGAGCATCTTCGTGAAGAGTGCAAGTGCCTCACTCTAAAGTGGTGCGTCATGTGCGTGGGTCAGCTCGTTAGCAAGATAGGACAGTACGCTCGTGAGTTCGAAGGCAGGAAATTTGGCCAGTGTATTCGTCCTGAAAAGGATGACATGGTGAAGGATGAGAAAGTGAGGATGTGCTGGACTTGTGGTGGCCGGGGGGATGAAACATTTTCCTCAGATCTCAGGCATTCAAGGCCAATGCGCAGTAGGTGCCCTGGAACGATGTGCTGGATACATACGAGCCCTCGTTGTTGGTGCTTGTGAGACTGAACGACTCTTGTCGTCTCAATAGACTGCTTTGTTGTCTTCTGATCGAAGCATAGCATGCCCACAAGGTAGAATAACACAAGTACTCTGATGGTTATGATACGGCTCACTAAAATGTAGGATCTCCTTGCTCTCGCCTCAGGCTTGAAAATCTTCAAGTAGGGCATCCGAAGGCTTTGATGGCGTTCCCGTTTCCGGGTGAAACCGACCATTTTCTTGAATGCCCTGACGCAGGCGATACAATCGCGTCCCTGGGGAAAGCTTATGCGACCAGAAGGTGTCATCGACTGTGAAGTTGTCCATAGCGCACGATGTTGGCAACTGCAGTGATATCGAGAATGGTGGTGACACTACGGGCTTGACAGAGGCGACGTAAACTGACGTTGTCGTTATCATGGCTGACGATCCAGGCATCAAGTAGTTCGATGTCTAGCCTCGTCGTAGCCATGCCGGAACTTGTAGCCGTGAAAGTCGTTTGGTCGATGCCACGAATCGCTTGCTCGCTCGTTCTTGCGTAGCTCACATGTCTTTTTTGTTCTGCAATCCAGATGAAACATGATTCTGCATTTCTTTACCCTTGTGTAACGATTCCCAGTCCTGTAGCCATTCGTAGCACCTCAAAGTGCGTGGATGATCATCTCCCAGCGTCTGCTTTGCACTTGAAGCACATTCGTTCATGAGTTCGATGGCACGCTTGCGGTCTTTCTCGTGCAGTAATTTGGCGAGATCGTACATTCTGTCCAAAGTCTTCGAATGATCATCTCCGAAAATCTGTTGGGACTTTTCAAGGAGTTCTGTTCGGAGCTTCACAACTTCAGCGTAACGTTCCAGAAGCTCCTCATATCCACTGTAACGATCCGGACGCCATATCCTCTTTGCAAGCGATTCCATTATGTCCAGTGCATCATAGTCATCTTTCCCAAAGACCTGCTGACGCCTCTCCAAGACTTCTTTGAAAAGTTTCTCGGCCACAGCATACCGCTACATGGACCGATATATTGCAAGATTATGCATGCTTGTCAAAGTGTCTTGATGATCTTCTCCCAACGTCCTCTGACATGTGGCCACGACTTCATGCTGAAGCTTCTCAGCCTCATTGTTCCGTCCTAAAAGCCCATAAGTATATGCAAGGTTACTCATGCTTCTGAGAGTGTCCTGGTGGTCATTTCCAAAGATTTGCTGACGCTTTTCCAAGACATCGAGTTGCAATCTCTCAGCCTCATCGTGACGTCCTAGATCGTTGTATACCGCTGCAAGATTCGATGTCTGATCCAATGTGGACACATGACTAGACCCCAGTAACTGCCGAGCTTTCGCGCAAGCCTTTACTTGAAGTCTTTCTGCGTCTTGAAGGCGTCCTTGTCGAGCAAATAGCATTGCTAAGGAACCCCAAGCTTCAATCGTGCTAAGATGATGCTCCCCGAACATTTCATTTTTCAATGCTAGCACCTCGACTTGAAACTTCTCCGCTTCATCCAATCGCCGCATTTCCCTGTACAGAGCTACGAGACCTTCCTTAGGCCTGAGAGTCTCTTGATGGTGTTCTCCGTACACCACTTTCATCCTCTGCAGCACGTCCAGTAATAGTACCTCTGCCTCATCGAACCGCATTTGTAGCTTATACGTACAGGCCAGAACTAGCATAAAATCCCAGATGATAGGGTCGTTTTGAGGGTATAACTCTCGCCTCATGTCCAACACTTTGCACTCCAGCTCCTCGGCCTTATCATGTTGCCCAAGGGCATCATGAATAATGGCTAGTCTGACCATTGTGCGTTGTGCCATCTCACTACCCTCTCCGTATGACTGAGTCATATTGTCCAGCACTTCTTCACATAGGTCTTTCGCCCGCAGCAAGGGTCCCTTTTTGAAATAGACCAACGCCAAAGCGTCCATACTGTTCAGCGTAGCTGCATGTTGCATTCCGAGGACTCGTTTCCTGTATCGTACTGATCGTAACAAC
Organism: Pseudocercospora fuligena; assembly: GCA_014298035.1. Lineage (NCBI taxonomy): Eukaryota > Fungi > Ascomycota > Dothideomycetes > Mycosphaerellales > Mycosphaerellaceae > Pseudocercospora > Pseudocercospora fuligena. Next base: position 165,468 of record JABCIY010000031.1, read on the forward strand.
ATTAGCTCCGACTCATTGTACTTGCTGAGCTGTGTGTTGGCGTAAATCGCAGCTTTGTGCATCAATGAAGCGTGCTTAAGCATTCCGTCATCATTAGCGAGATTCACTCCAAGAGCCATAATTGCGTGAGGATACAGCCGCTTGCATCGCGGCCAGTTTTCATTGTTCGATCCATTCGGAAAGGAATCGTCAAGATTTTGAACGAATTGCAAGCACCAGCCATCGTAATGTCCGTTCGCCTCGAGCCACGTCCGGGTCGCTAGCTGCACAAGTCTGTGCATCCCAAACATCGTCAGGTCTTCATTGACCGTTATGAATGAGTAAGCTCGCAGCATCTCAAGATCTTGTTCTAACCCTTCCCCCATGATATCAGACACAGTGTCATCAGAATCGTCTGTCACGTTGTCACTTTCATTATGCAGGTCGTTGGTGGCGCCAGGAGAGTGACAATCCGAACCGCCGTCATCTAACTCGTCCGTACGTTCGGCCGGCGTGATTGTTCTCTGACTTAAAACCTCCTTTGGAATGGCCTGACGATCGAAAAAGCTCATCAGAGAAAGCAACTCCGCTGCCGACGGGTGTTCCTTTTGAATGTGTTCAAATGAAATCTCCCACGTCCTAATCGAGTTTCTGGCTTCTCGATCGCGGCGCAGGTCCTTCTCGTCCCGGTCGAGTAGACTCCACCTGGACTTGTCATTCTTCTGGAGCTTTTCTAGATACCTGCGTACAGTCCAAGTAGCCGATCTTTGCCTTACGTAGGCTACAGCCTGCGCAATAGCAAGCGGAAGATATTCTAGCTCTTTGACGAGCGTCTTAATGTCCTCATGGTCCTTCTCACTTCCGAGCTTTTTCTCTGCTAATTGTACTGCTTCATCACTCAGCATGGGATCGACAGCAACATGGCAATTGGCATCGACGATTTGGGAAGCGGCGTAAGTGCTTCTCGATGTGATGAGCATGCAGCCGTGAGATGGTGTAGGCAGGTAGTCAATGCACCGCTCGCTGGCTCGCGACTCTTTATGGGCAGAGGGAGGCTCCATGAGGAAGGTCGCATCGTCAACGTTGTCAAGAAGCAAGAGCCACTTGCCATTCGACGTATCTCGCAGCCATATTCGGAGAAGCTGAAGCAAGTCGGCTTTTTCATCTTGTCTTCCAGGAATATCCAGCTGATCGAGAAGGTCTCGTACACTTGACTCGAACCGCGTGGTGCCGCTGGCATGTATTCAATGGCAAGCTGCGTCTTCCCGAGACCACCCAATCCTACAAGTGCAACTCTGGTTCCGGGAACAGACAGCTTGCCGCGAATCTGTTCGAAGAGGGCAGTTCGATGGACGTGGTCGCTGTCGCGAGGAAACGGGACAGTTGAGACGGGTTGTATTACTCGGCCTGCACTTTCGACGCCATAATGATTATGGATAACGTCAGCGTAGACATTGCCGTTGTGTTGGCGAGCATTATCCTGTGCTATGTTTCCTTGAAACGTGGACGAAGAGAGGGGCTTGTCCATCCTTCATGGCCTGCTCGTCGCAGGTGGGCAAGTTGGTGTCGAATGAGCTGAAAACACGACATCTTCATAGAGTCCAGCCTTGCCGTGCTGGTTGAATGGTCTAGATGCGCTGTGATCGAAGGAGTCGCGTTAGCGCAGCCACCACGAGGCTTGGCATTGGTATGCTTGGCAGACGATGACAGCAAGCACCTTAATCTACCAAAACATGGACATGCCGAAATGTTCCTGTTGATGCTACCGATCTAGTGAGATCTTCACAAAAGTCTGACATCCACCATCTATCTACACAACACCCTGACCCTTGCGAATACTCTTCGCCAACTCACTCTGAGCACGATCCTCAGCATACCTCTGATAAATCGGCAGGTAATGCTCCCTCTCAGACGTCGTATCACGAATGCTCGGCCTATTCTCCAGCGCCTGCAGTCAGAAGTCAGCATCCGTCACCATTCCCTTCACACTCAATTTACTCACCGTCCTCCATCTCCTCAGCCTCTCCCAAACAGCCTCATCCTTCCCACCCTTACCCTTCTCGGGTATCCCTAACCCTTCCTCAAAATGATCAAAGATCCACAGTCTCACAATCTGTCATCAAGTCTCGGTCAGCACACAAGACCGCCGCGAAACATCTCTCCAACACCATAAAAGATCCGAATAAGACTCACCCAAGGCGCAACAACAAAATCAATCAAAGTCGGCTCATCCCCCTTCCAAAACCAAGTCCCATCCCTATCCCCCTCCTTAACCAATTCCTTCAATTTCCCCAAAAACTCCTCCCTACCCTTCCCAATCGCTTCCTCACCTTGAGCCTAGCGAAGCATCAACATCAGCATATCACCCGCTCCCCCTCCTCACCTTCCAAGCACGATCACTCACCTGCAAAAACCTATGAAAAGCAGGAATCAACCTACTCGTAATAAAATCAATCCAAATCCTCGTCTTCGCCCTCAAATAAACATCTTCAGGCAACAAGCTCGGTTTGTGATCTGGATACGCTTCCTCGAGAAATTCGCAAATGACGTTACTTTCGAATAGAGGTTTTGAATCGTATTGCAGCGTTGGGACCAATCCTCGGGGGTTGAGGGAGAGGAGGGATTGGGGTTTGTTGTAGGGGTTGACCTAAAAAAATATCTATCAGTACAAAAGGATGTGGGTTTTGAGTAGGGGGAGAGGGGATGCTGACTTCGATGTATTGATATGGAATTTTCTTTTCTTCGAGAACGGACCAAGCTCTTTGAACGAAAGGGCAGAACCAGCCTGAGTAGAGCTTTAGAGGTTCTTCCTTCTGATGCGCGTCGACGATGGATTTTGCTGGGCCTGTGGCGACTGGGTGGAGATCCGCGTCAGGGTGGGAGGACATTGTGATTGATTCTGCTGTGCTGAGACGGTAAGACTGGTAGGTTGTTGTCAATGTTGATACTAGGTGGAAGTCATTAATAACTAACAGTTGCTACAGAAGATCATCACTCTTCAAACATTGAAATGACGTGACAAGTCCTGCGTTGGCCGTCTTCGGCGGGGTATCGAAAATCAGTACAAACCAAAACCTCCCGAAAGAGCTTAAGCTCTCAAAACCCGGTCTGCTCCCCGTGAGCTGAGCCGTGTATGCTACGCAAAACGCCGGAAACAATGCAAAGAAATGCCTCCCTTCAATCTCGCCGGCCGTAATTCTCATATCATCAGTAGTCTCGCTGTATGCGTGGCTTGCTGCCGTATTCACATGGTCGAACATCCTGGCTTTACAAACTCTTCTCCATAATCGCGGACGAGTTGCGCTTTCTCGTTCTCCTTTTGTCTCTTGCGTACTTCCATAGGGAAGTACTTTTCTAGGAAGTCCATGGTTTCGAAGTCAAGGTTGGTGCCATTGGCTCCCATGACGGTAGGAGCGTTGCACATTGGACACTTGGGCTTGTTGGTGTCCTGTAATTGTATCACGCATCGGATGCAGAATACTGCTTTGCAGCAGCCAAGGTTGACTGGACGCCAAGCCATGCCATAGCACACCGGGCAGACCCAGTCATCGATTTGTGGGACGACTGAGAGGACTTTCGAACCAATCTCGGCATGTAGATCTCGAGCAATGGAGTTCGCAAAACCGCCAGCACCGCTCTTGCCAGTCATGAGAGCAGGGTACTTGATCTCGAGACTGGAGATGAATGGCTTTCCCTGCAGATGCGTTCGCTTGTTAAACTTCTTCAGAATCTTTGTCATTGCTCTTGAGTTCATCTCTTGAAAGTGCATGATGTTGAGGATGTGTACATTCAAGTCAAGGAACTGCTTCGCTGCAGCCTTGGCCTGTGGTGTCTTCATCTTGGCAAGCAGACCGGTCTCGCGAAGTTGCCTGTCGTACTCTTCAAGATTACTCCTGGCTTCAGTATATGTGATTGCTCCTCGCCTCCTTTCAGTCTCGGTGTAGAATATGGGCTTCTCCAGGTATAATCGGAACATCTCGCGCCAGAAGTACAGGTCTCGATAGCTCATTCCGCGCTTAGCTTCAAAGCCTTCCCGTACTGGCTGGACAACATTCTCGACTGCGCCGCCCAATTCTAATATTTCGTCCTCGAGGTTGCGTGTCTCCTCAGTTCGCAATTCGTCTAACTCCATCATCTTAGGCTCCAACATCTCGAAAAAGTCCTGTGCGGAAGCAAGCGGCACCTGTATCCATCGTGCATCTGGTGATTGAAAGTTGACCGAATTTGAGCGTGTCGTGTCTTGATCGTCGCTGGGAGGGTCCTGTACGGCATGTAGGTGCAGATGCTCGCCCAGATTTTCTCTCCTCCCCGCGACTACCATTTCATGTTTGGCGAGCTTTTGCAGCGACTCTCGTGTCTCGGGCGCGAGCTTGGCTTCCAGAGGTGTTCCTGCGTGACTGTCCACCAATATCCGCAACTGAGGTGTGAACTCCTCTGGTATGCTCTCCAAACCCGGTCGCGTCCCTGCATAATAGTCATGCACCTTCCGCTTCTTTTGCTCTTGTGGTCTCGCGATGAGCTCGCCCATAGAATCGAGGGTGGCTACATCCAATCCCAAGCTCTCCAATTCCTTGTGCACCTTCTTTATGCATTTCTTCAGATGCTTGTACTCGATTGCCTTCTGTACCCATTCTGCTGGGAAGCCTTCATTGGCCAAGGCCGTCTCATATTCATGGCCGAACTTCATCGTCGGGAGGTTGTCGGTATCATGTGATAGGGTCCTGCTTAGATATCGTTCAGTGGTCGTTGGCGACCAGACAATAGTGGGTAGTCCTAGTGGGTGGCGGTAGGCTCCTCGTTCTTAGTATACTGTGATCTACTCAGGAACGCGGAGGTGGATGAGTGGGTCTATGTTACACCAAGCGCGACAGGGCAGGCTGCCTATCTAAATACATGTCGACGGCCGGCTGCAATAGGCGGAGGCGGAGGCGTTTGCGTGAAATCTCTGTCTAGACCGCATTCGCAGCGCAAAGAAGACTCAGCACACCATTTGTAGGATAGCGTCACAAGCGTCATGGCCTGCGGAGAAGTTTCGGCTGGCCGACGAGTCAACCACGAACGTTTTCAACCTTTCGGCAGGAGGTCTCGTGGGTTCCAGCATCTGCTTACGCGAATGAGAACACTGCCCGGACTTCACATGCAGGAAATGGGCGCATTGCAGGCGTGTGGTTGGCGGTGGTTGAGGTGTCAGCTGCAGAACATCTGGCGAGAACGGAGGCTTGAGTACGTCGCCTTGTGTGCAAGACAGGCCTTTTGATTCGAGGCGCAAACAGACTTTTCGGAGGAGGCGCCGCTAGTGACGATCGAGGTCATTCACGTGGATGTCAAGCATTGCTTGGCAGGGCATGATCTCGGTCTTCTCGCCGGGGTGCGAGGCCTTCAAAACCCGGCTTCCATCGTGACTACAACATTCCATCAAGGTCGAAGACGTCTACTATACGAGATGCGATTTCGGCGGCCTCACATTTGACATCCTTACGCTCGAACACAGTGTGGGAACGAGGGGATGAAGAGATCAGAGCATATTCCAGGTGCAAGGGCTCGGATTCCAACGCTAATTTGACGATTTCTCCCAAGTATACCTCAGGCTATGGTTGTTCCTAGACTGATCAGCTCAGCAACGCTCGAAACCACCGACCCGCCAAGTACTCTTGTGTTGAGTTGCATCACGACCATGATATCGATATATGTATCCTCCACCAGCTGCTCAACGCCGTTTCTGCTGGCGCTTTCGATGCTAGTGCTCCAAGCACTCTGTCCCTCCCACAGTCTCCTACAGCGTGCTCCGCGCTTGAGATCTCAGGCTCCATATTCCATGCCACCATCGGCAGAGCTACTTCTGATTTCAGCAACGAAAGCGTTAGTAGAAGTAGCGACATTCTCAAGAATCGACCAATGTCATGGTTATGGGAAGCATCCCTTTACCGCGACCCGAAAGTCTTTGCATGGCTCAGCTAGGAGGGGTTGTATTCACCCTTAGACGGCAGTCCGCTCGTGTTGACAGCAGGTACCACACCAGTCCGACTTCGCCACGGGCGATGCTTCTTGTACCTTTTCTCGTCGACCTTCCACTCTATCCCTCGAAAGGTTTCTGGATCCTCTACGATAATATCCCATTTGAGTCCAATCTTCTTGAGCTAATTTGATGTCTTGACAACTTCACCGCCAACAACAGTCTCGTCCTCGGCCAAATCCCTCCACTTCGAATAGTCCTTTTGGGGAACGAACAAGTGTTCATGCTTCGCGCTACACTCAAATGCCGACAATTTGCCGCTCGTCAGTGACTCGTAGCAGGCAGGACAAAGCTGTGAAGACCAACAGTCTTTGCAAAAGTACATCCCGTCGACTTCATCCATTTCCTCACGGCATCCTCCAGTGCATTGGAAGAGCTCTAGCTCATAGCGGTGCAATGCAGCGATGGCATCGTGTTGACAATCGGCCACAATCATAGCTTTGCCTAGCTCTGAGTATCTCTCTGAACGCTCGCCGGGCACGGCTTGCCAGATTGAGTCGTCCAGATACTTAGCTATATACTGTCGAAGCACAGTCTTCGCGGCTTGTGGGTTTCCCGCGAGGACGTGGTATCGTGCCAATGTCAGGTGGGGTCCGTAGAGATTGCCGTCGTTGAACTGCTCCACCAAGTTTTCCAATTTTCGCAAGCTGTCATTTCCCTCGTGATAGTCCTCGTGTACCCGTGCGTCTTCAAGTACAGCCCTGGCCAGATAACGACAGGCACGATAACGCAGCGCGCTGAATCCATCTTCCTCTCTACTTGCATTGAGAACGCTTTGCAACAATGTGATGGCATGTCGACGATCTGTCGGTTCTGCGGAGCAGTGTAATTTCAGTAGTGCTTGCTCAGTGTCAAACAAACATGATGCCTGTTTGGCCTTCTCGAAGCTTGGATTCTGTTTGCAGTGGTCTGCCACAAATTGATAGATTCTGCACACCTCCTGCCACTGACCTTGCAGATGAACGGCGTGAGCGGCATGAAGAACTGCATCGAGTGTGTATTCAGAGTCACACAGCTCCGCCAGTCTGTAATTGAGCTCGTCCGTAGTGGCATTCGTTTTGTAATGCCTAAAGAATTCGGCCAAAACGTGATCATGCATTGACCTCTTGTGCCAGAGACTGAACAGCTCATCCTTGGCTGCTTCGGCGGCGATCTTCTCTGCTTCATAGGCTTCATTTGTTCCATCACTGGTGAAGCCTGGATGAAGATCGATCACTTCTTGGTAAGCCGGCACAGCTAGGGATGTATCTTGCAGCTCAGCTTGCGAAATTTCCCCATATCGGAGGCGTCGCGCTTCGAGCTCACGGTGACATCGAGCTTCCAGAAGATACAAAGTCGGGTCGCCGTGTTCCTGTACCACGTTTCGGGAATGATATTTGTTTGGGACACCAAGTAATTTGTCCTGAGCTTCGAGCTGTTGGAGACAGCTCTCAAAAAGGCCAGTGTTGAAACAAACATAAGCGGCGAGAAGACGACGTGTTTGCGCGCCACCATCCATCTCGAACCCGGCTCTCACCAACGAATCCGCTCTTCTGAGTAAAGTGTGATTCGTCCGATTTGAGACGCATACAAGCGCCTCTTTCAGATTCCACTCAGAATCGGTGATCTTTTTAAGCTGAGGCCTTTCCTTGATCCAGACCATGAAGTTACCGAGCTGTGTGAGCGTCGGTGCTTCGTGAGTAGGGATCAAATCGATGGGTCCTTCAGCCCATGCCTGACGTTTTTATTAGCGACGATACTTCGCAGCTGCACGATCTCTCGCTTACCTTGGTCATGATTCTCTCAGCGGAAGTGAATATGTCTACTGAGGGACGGTCGGACAAAATCCATCTGGTGGCCAACCTCAAAGCCACATTGGATAGCAGCTGAAGACTGTTGCCATCACCTATTTTGCTGATGGTATCTCGCAGCCAGACATGTGACTCAGCGGCAGTCTTATAGCCGGCTGCAACCTCGGGAAGACGCAAGAATTTAAGGAGGCTATCACAGCAATAAGTGTCCTCGAGCCATTCCAGGGTAAGGAAATGCAGAGACTTATCATGCCACCATTGATCGATGGATGGAGCGTCCCACAAAAGCTTTGCGATCTTCCCGCCTAGGTCGCGCAAAGTACTAAACTCTACTTGTTCTTGGTCGATGCTCAAAATATGCTCCAAAAACCACTTGGCAGCATACTCGCGAGCCGGCTCCAAGCATGGCTTGAATGAGTGTTCGCAGAGTATATCTAGACATGTTGTAGCAAGAAGCTCGTGGGAGGCTGAATCGCGTCCGATGCCTAGACTACTGCCCCTTCGATTGAGCTTCTCGCGGAAGAACTGGTCAAAGTTGAGCTTGCGATAAAGCTCCGGACTGCAGTTCGCCTTCAGAAAGTACTGAACGATGTCAACCTCGCACTTTTGGACAGTATCTCGACTTGACTCTGCTTTGGCTACAGGAGTTTCGTCTTTGGCCAGGGCCTTGCACATATCTCCTGTGCTGAAGATAGGAACGACGTCATTCTGGTCGTCGAGCCGAAGCAAGGGCGAGAAGATCGTCGAGATTTGTTCTTTCAACCGATAATCTTCTCCTGTCTTGAGATAGACTACCGTCTGCAGCAGTTTAACACTCTTCAACGCGAATCCTTTCAACACCCAAAGAAGCACCACATTAAGCTCTGCAAGCTCTTCCGCCGTGAGCACATCATTCAGTGAAGTGATAGCCCTGGCCAATGTTTGAAGACGGTCCTCGTCGGCTCGAGCAACGACATTTTTGATTGCTTTGAAGGTGCCGGCGCCCTTGATCTCGTTCAGCTTCGATAGTAGCAGCTTGAAGTCTCCAGCAACACCTCGAGCCAGCCGAAATTCAGCATTGAGGTCCGGATCACGTAGCATTCTTCCAAGCTCGGCATCGTTGCTACTGAGGGTTTCCAGATACCTTTGTGTCATGAGCTGTAAGTCTTCCTCGTTGACCACTCTGTTTGACAAATTTGCATCGCCTGTGTCGTTCCTAGACAAATTCGCCTCGCCGGACGGGACACCAAGCTGGATGCGGTATTGGGCCACTCCTAGATCTTTATCCGGGCTCGCAATAAGTATGCGAACATCGCTGGCCCCTCGTACCCCGGGTAGAGAGCTCAATTTGCCCATAAATTCCGCTGCACTGGCTTCTACGCCAGTTTTGGAGTAGCCATTAATGATGACATAGTAAGTGCCCGGTAGATGGGAGCTCAACTCCACGATGAAACGTGTCCAAAGCTGCTCTGCCCGTCCAGCGCCAGACGTTGCCTGACACAGCGCGGCCACTGCTCGGGCATATTGGCTGTTCAAGGCAGCGAGCTGGTAAATGAGTGAGCCAATACACTCCTCAACGCTAGAATAGCCGTCCGTATCTTGATGGAAGTGATACCACACAACGTGTGCTTGACCATGGGTTGAGTTCCGCGTGTTTTCCATGAGATGGTCTACCAAGGCGGAGCAGATGTGAGCCTTTCCAAATCCTTCTCTTGCGACAAGTGTCAGCGCATGGTTTGGAAGTCCATCCTCAGCATCCCGATCTCTCCAATCGCGAAATACAGGCAGGCGCTCAAGCCAACGCCCTGTGCCTGGTACTCGACTTCCTTGCAGTCTCTTGTGATATTCTTGCCAAGAGTCGACTGTGTCGACCGTAATAGCACTTTTGATGGCTTTGAGGTGTGCTTCGTGCACTTGCTGGGAAATTTGGCGCTCCTGGTTAGCTCGAAGCTGATCGGTAGCCAGCTCAACACGGGATACACCTGCGACGGCTTTTTGTAGATTCTGGTCAGTTTGCTCCAGATTTTTCATTATCTCGGCGTGATGCCGCTCTCGCTCCTCGTCAGACTCGTGTAGATAGAGAGCAAGGCCTTTCACATCACGCAGAATCTCGTCGACTTCGACATGTAAAAGCACCTTGATCATTTCCTCCATCTTCGTGAGATGCGTATCCACACCGGAATTGTCATTGAAAAGCACCATCTTGGTGATAGCCATGATCTTCGCTCTTTTGCTCTTGGCAACTTTGTGAGAATGGGCAAGCATCTGCAGAAAGTGTCCTAGGATTTCATAAGTTGGCTTGCGCAAGTTGGGAGGCAGGTATGGCCCGCCCTTCTTATCCTTGAGGAACAAACTCAATGATTCGAGAAACGCCATTGACCTCTCCATTAGCGTCACAAAGCCATCCAGCATGGCTTGTGATGCCTTTGCTGCATTGATGACAAAGCTGATTGCATTCCAACACTGAGAGGCAGGACCAAAGGCTATGCTTGCTGCACTTGCCACGATGTCACCAAATCGCAAGAGACAGTCACCGACGCGGTTCAAGATCTTCTTCGCTTTGGTTTTGTTTGCTGAGTCGCTGGCTAAGAGGTCCTGATCAATGTTGGCTCGTAAAGCCTCGAAGTTGGCATTTGGCTGTAGCTTCTGCTCGGTGATTTCCGCGTACTCCTTCATAAGACCGGACCAGACGACATCGAGGTCGTTATCGACGTCAAGATATGTCCCCATGTTGCCGTAAGCAAGTCTGAGAGGATTTCGAGAAGAGGTTGACAAGAATATAGGATGCTGAAGTCTGGACTTTTGATATCGCTCGAAGGTCTGGGCAAGCCATATCAGTAAATTATGCAGCCACCTGCAGATCTCTGCGGCTCGCTTCGAAAAGCTCTAAATTCTGCATTTCGATATATGGCAGGCTCTCAGCCCTACCATAGTTTGCGGTTTCCGTTCCTAGCCTGTGCATTGAAAGCGTAGACATCTTGCTGATATTGCGGCCGCTTGCCAGTCGCGGAGGGTGCCGCAGACCGTACGTATCACCAGCAGCAAAGTCTTGGAAGCTATATGGACCTTCTGCGTGCTGAAAGCAAAATGGAAAGTGCACGAAAGGATGTACATCCGATCTTCAGTGTGTTTGATGGAGTACCCACGCTGAGACATAAGTGGTCCACCCCTCTTTAATCTCTTGGCACCTCTAGCTGTGTTGAGACAGAGTTTTTGGAGGAGCGGGGATGCCATCAATCATGCCAACTCGTGTTTCTGTCTTGAGTCTTCTGGCATCGTTTGGCAGCGTTCTCTCGTAGAAATCTTTCAGCCATCGCAAGAAGTTGGGCCTTGCCTTCTCGTCCTCGACTTCGTCCTTCACAATGACAGCAAGGTCATCGTAGCCCCGGCGGGCACGGCGGAAGAAGGTGCGTGCGACTGATTACGACATTGTCTCGAATGAATATTGCGACCCATTCTACGACTCGAGCGACCTATGCATCGTGAAGATATTGTCGTCGTCGCTACTATGCCTTAGAGACAGGACGCTCTCGGATTATTCGCGATGTTCCGCTGGCGACAAGCCGATGAGAGAGAGATCTTGCCTCCTCAGTCACCGCCCTAGACCAAGACCTCTCCACAGCCCTACGCGTACATCCCTTGAAGTGAGAACGGTTATGCCAGGCTCAAGCTGCTAACAAACTCCTGTGAAGCGAGTCTGTCATCATCGCAAATGAGGCTGCTAACCCAAATAAGACACCGGTCCTGGGATCAAAGAATGCGATCGCAATCGAGCACAGCAGGAATCCCGACCTAGGATTGTGCAATCCGTGGCATTGATTATGGCATCTGTGCCTTTGAAGACTGCTGCTCGGCAGACTGTGCCGCTCTGAGGTCTCGTCAGCGAATCCAGGGTCAGATTCTATGAGCTCTGAGAGCTGTTCCATGGCGTGCTCTTTCGCTTCCATGCGCCCCACTTTGTCAGGATAAGATGGGAGTTGTACATAAAGGAAGTACATCGCAATGCCGTTGACTTGATGTTGCATAGAATTTGATAGCAGACTACTGATCACTATGGCTCCTGGAATTTTGAATGATGACTTGCCAGTCCGATCGAATGAGGTCAATGGCAAGACCTCGTATCCAGCACCGATCAAACCATCTGGAGCTCTGGATCAGTTCACATATGAGGACACAACTCCAGTCATTGGCCGCGAGTTTCTCGATGCGAACATCGTGAATGATGTACTCAATGCTCCAAATGCTGAGGAACGTCTTCGTGAGCTGGCCTATACCAGTAAGTCTAAGACGGAGCAGTGTCGGGGTGATATGCTGACATGGACCCAGTATCTTCAAGAGGCGTGGTGTTCTTCCGCAAGCAAGACAATCTTACAAACGACCTACAAAAGGAATTTGTGCATCGTCTCGGGCTAGCAACAGGAAAGCCGAAGGACTCCACTCTGCACATTCACCCAGTGCTGAACAACACATCAGAATTCGGCGTGGGAGATGCAGAAGTGTCACATATCAGCTCGGTCGCCAGGAAGGAGATGTTCAAGCACGAAGCCCAGCAGCGGAAGAATCAGCGACGATATGACTCTGCACAATGGCACTCAGACATCCAATTCGAACCAGTCCCAGCAGACTATACTTCTCTCCGCCTGACCCAGCTACCAAAGACTGGCGGCGACACTCTCTGGGCATCAGGCTACGAAATCTACGACCGCTTCTCGCCAGCCTACCAAAAATTCTTCGAAAGGCTGACCGCAACCTTCATTGGCGACGGCTTCATCAAAGCCGCAGCCGCAAACCCAGACAAAGTCAAAATTTACGATCAACCACGCGGTTCTCCCAAGAATATCGGCAAAGAGCTGTCGGCAGTCCACCCCATCGTTCGCACCAATCCTGTTACAGGTTGGAAGAGTATTTATGCCCTAGGACCTTTCCCGAAACAGATCAATGAGTTGACGATTGAAGAGAGTGATGAGTTGTTGGCGAAGTTTAAGCGGGTGATTCTGGATAATCACGACTTGACTGTGAGGTTCAAGTGGAGGAATGAGAACGATATTGCGATTTGGGATAACAGGTCTGCGTTCCATAGTGCGACTTTTGATTATGAGGGTTTGGGGGAGAGGTTTGGGTGTAGGGCTGTGGGGATCGGGGAGGAGCCGTATCTTGATCCGAATAGTAAGAGTAGGAGTGAGGAGTTGTTTGGAGGTGTTTGAGCGTGAGCTGATGCTATTCATCGTTTCCTACATAGGTCGCCAGAACAGCATGTGCATTCTCGATCGAGCGAAACTCATAGCTTCGACTTTGAGTTCGATCTTCTGATGATCAGATTCTGCATCCTATCATCGGATGACGAAACAGCTTACAGGTCAACCTCTGCCTTGCTGTCTGATGGAGTATCTCGCACATGATAGACCAGCTTGTTCGCAGAGACTTTGTCATTCTTCATGTCCTCCATACCTTTCAAAGCACCTTCCAGACCCTTCTCACCAACCTTCTCTGGGTGAGTCTTGAGCTTGCCCTCTGCAAGCAGGTTCTGCGTGATGTTGAAGAATTTCTTAGCAAAGTCAAAGTCCTCTTGCTTAGCTGGGGTCTCTCTACCAGCCTTGGAGAATGCTTCGTTGAAGATGGTGTACATGAAAGTAAAGCCCTGATCGACACCTTCACGTCCTGGAAGCTTGACTGGAAGGATGGTCCAGTACTTGGTTCCAGTAGAGTCGGAGGATAGTGCCTCTGCGCAGATCTTAGCAGAACCTTCGAGAGAGATCGTGTCCCAGATCAGCTTGAGGGAGTCATTGGTGTCTTTGTTGATATTCTTGCCGCAGTTTGGATCCTTGTAGTCGTAGACCCCGTCTGCACCGAGAGATTTCACGAAGTCGTTGTTGTGAGGCGAGCATGTGGTCAGGACTTTGTATCCAGAGAGCTTTGCGAACTGGATGGCCAAACTGCCTGTTGCAGACGAGCCGCCATAAATGAGAACAGTCTCACCATTCTTGGTTGGGTCGGTTGGCAAGTTGAGCTTGAGTCCTTGTTGATAAAGTCCTTGTCCGACAGTAGAAACACCCAATGGGAAAGTGGCAGCTGCTTCGAAAGATAATCTGTCTGGAAGGAGGACGCAAAGGTCACCCTTTGCAACTGCATATTCGGAGAAGCAGCCGTCTTCGGGCTCGCTGGCATTGGCACCATGAGTCGTGCATGCGATTCGGTCTCCTGGCTTGAAGGCTTTCGATACCTCTGATCCGACTTCGACCACTGTACCACTGAAGTCACAGCCTGAGATGCATCCTTCGGCAGCTCTCTTGCCATTGATGTGCTTCCAGTCCGTTGGGTTGAGAGCAATCGAGTCGACCTTTGTGAGAATGTATGTTGGTCTGAGTTTTGGAACTGGAACTTCCGAGATCTTGGCCTTGTTGCTGTGGATTGTGATGGCCTTCATCTTGGATGGGACTGATGCGGCCATGTTGGTGAGGGTTCGGATGTTTCGGTATGGTACACAATGGTTGGAGGATGTGAGTCTAGCAGCAATTGCCTGAGATGAAATTGTTCTAGCGAAAGGCATTGACGATTGAAGATTGACGTCTTTATGCAAGTGGGATGGGACCCACTTTCTAGAACTTTGGATTTCCAACCTTGCCTGAGGTTCACTGGAAATAAGGATTCGTAGCCGAGGGCTGCGAGGAGTTCGTACGAATACGATGTACTGCTTTTAGCAGAGACTGACTTGATTGTCAATCATGTATGGCATGATCTGTGCGAAGTAGACTCACGATGAACATGGTGACGCCGTGCCTGCTTCAAGTCGCACGAACGGGCAGGAAGGCCAAGGAGAAAATTTCGCTGCTCTACAATTTCTACCAGAAATGCCGATGTCAAGTTACAATATCGCACTAGAGGCAGCCGAATCAACAACGCCAGAACTAATGCTCTGTTGGACCTTTCTCCTCCGATACTCGAGCCTAGGTCAGTCGACAATCCTCAAACAGAAGCTGCTATCGCAGACACACATGGACGGCTCTGGAGCGAAAGCTGTATCATATGCTCCAAGCTGATCATCGACTCTGGCTATGGCGAACATCTGACAATGGAATGATCTCGCCAATGTTCTAGGACAGCTGAAAGGACTGTCAAGTCCCGACGATGCATGATGCACGCCGGGCAGCTGTGCTGAGACTATATTGGTCTCACCAACTCGATGGCATGGTCCACCTAATCAGCTATACAGCGTCGAATGCTTCAATTCGTCTACTGTCGTAATGTTTCTGGTAGCGTAGAGTCACGTCGCGCGCACGAAATGCGTGGTCGTCATTGTTACCATCCCTCCCTTCTCCTGATCAGCCCCGAGGAGCTGTGACGGCATCCTGCGTTCTCATTGCTCGTCCATCTCTTGTTCTCATGCAGAGCGCACAGGTGGATTCGATCGTCTGGTGGTTGTTCAGACGCGCTCGTGGGTGCCGGCGTAAAACTTGGACTCGATATATCGCAGCTGAAGCCCGAGCGGAGCTCAAAGCAACCATTGCGCTGACCTAGAGACTGTTGGTATGCGAGACTACACAACTTCCCGCATAATTCTGCATCGTCGGCGTGAGATAGTGCACGAAGGCGTTGACATCGTTGATGAACCCACGAATGTTATGACGAAGGATCGCGGAATGGCAGCGTGAAGGCTGGGGAGAAAAGGAGATCCCAAAATAGCCTCCAGCAACAAAAAGTAAGATCAGCCCATTGCATTTCTTGGAACGATAGGCAGCTACTTGAGTCGGAGATCATCCCGTTCACTACTAATCACACACATCTTATAAGGCCGACTGTGTGACACGAAATCTACGAAGCAGCATCGGCGACTACTCCAATACAGATACTACTTCCTTCCCAATCCGGCAACAAGGTACAAATCGCCCGCCAAGAGCTTCCTAGTTGATGACGATTAATGATGTCGACTAGTCCATGAAGCTCTAAAGAACCTCTACAATCACATCGAAGCCGTTCATGATTCAGATGTCTCAACCACACACTCCTGCGACCACTTCACACTCATCGGCATTTTCTGAGCATTCGACAGTCTCGACACCGGCGACAGAGGTCTCATCAAGCGGAACTCCGGCACCAGGTCAAAGCACGAACTCATATCTCGAATCAATCTGTGTGGGTGGAGTGAAAGCAACAAACGACCGAGATCTGGACTTTCAGAACGGAGGACTTTACAAGACTGTTGCTCCAAACTTTCGTGCTCATTTTGAGAACTTCCCGCATCCTCTGAGCTTGGCTGAGCATAGCGCTATTGTACGACAAACGATCGAGCAGTTTCCGGATTATCATGTCGAGGTTGAGAGTGTGTCTTCGGATGTAGATGAGGATGCCGGTGTTGCGACTGTATTCATGGAGACTGAAGTGACGGGAGCTCCGGTCGGGACGAGGACATTCTTGATGAACGAGTTCAAATTTCGGAAAGAGAAGGGTGTATGGAGGTGTCATTTGCATCATGGGATGAAGGGTATTGGGGACCATAATCAGCTTTTTGGGCGATGAAATTGATATGCTGACCACTATTTGCCCGAAATGTCAGACTGGTTCGGTGTGAATGATATGCCAAAGTTGCTTTGCACCACGTCCACAGACAAGTCTCGACCACATGAAGCTTTCCAGGATCCTCTCCACTGCAGGCCACTTAAGCAAAGATGTCTGCATGACGGTATTCCGGAACATGCTTTCGAAGAACGAGCGCAGAGGCGGATGATCTTGAGAAGCGATCCACGCCAATGCCGAGCTCCACAGAAGTAGGGCGTATGTATCATCACTGAACTCGATGGATCGAATGACAGTCTTCAATTCAGGAAGCAAATGATGAGCCCAGCCAGTTCCAGGTGGAATGCACAGCAGGACCGCGGTGGAATAGAGAATCGTTGTGAGTCGACAGCATTCGTGAATATTCCGAGATGTGCTTGCTTGCATCGCTCTTGACAGTTCATCCCATCGAGGTGTCATGAGAAGCCAATGCTGCATCGCACTACGAGCATCTCGGAGTGAGTGATGCCCGTACAGAAGTCCCTGGCCCATATCGTGGATGACTGCGTTCAAGGTTGCGAAGTCTGCTAGAAGAGTCAAGAGATCGCTTGTAATCGTTCCAGATATACTGCGAAAGCCTTGTCCAGGAAATGTGTAGTGCGAGCAGTTCAGAAACTGACGAGGTCGTAACAGTCTCTCATCAACAGCCCAAGCACAAGCATAACGAGGACGATCAACCAAAATACTCGCCCGTCTCAGATCCCATCTCGCCAAATTCAAAGCAACTGCAGGCATTCGGATGTTCTCCAATCCCCCAACTTGTTGGACAAGCATGTAAATCGCTTTAGCATGCATATCAGAAGTCAGCATACCATTCCAACACTCCTCCTGCCAACAAAGCGGAGGCGGAATCGGATCAAATGTATTCCTCAATCTTTCAAAAAAATCCATCATCCAATTCTCCATACTCCAGATACATCACAGTCACAATCGCAACCTCAATATTTTGCGGAGTCAAATTCGAGATCATCCGATTCAGAAGTTGGATACACTTGACTTTATGAATAATCATTTCCGGTCTCTGATACCATCCAATTTGTCTTCGCAAGATGTCGTGGTGAGCAGCTGCTGTGAAAAAGTATGAGTGAAACATTGCCGGATGCTCGCAAAAGATTCGAAAACGGTCTGAGATTAGTGGATCCAGGACCGATTGTTTGTGAATGAAGCTTGGGTAGATTATGGTGAGGTCTGGTTTTGTTAGACAGTCTTTGAAGATTACGGTCATGTCTGATGAAGATCAGAAGATGTTCTGGTGGAGATGAAGGGAGACGTACTATAGTGGAGGACTTCTGCTGCTGCTGGCATTGCTACGGGGTCGAACAGACCGGCTGAGAAGGCTCCGTAGACGGGAGATAAGGTCTTGCGGAGTGTCAAGGCGGTTGTGGAGGCATTTCCAGGTTGAGTCCTGGGGGTGTGATTGACTTGTGGTGTCGTTGCTCCTGTACCAGAAGCAGAATTGGACGAAAACGACTTTGTCGTGGTTATCGCATGATTCTTTGTCCGGTGCACAAGCTCAGCTTGTTCTTTTCTTCGCTTTCGGTTGACTCTTGCAGTGTGGGCTCTGGCATGATGTCCATGGATGTTGTTCTTGGACCGTCCATACCCTTCGTGCTGGACGAAGTGTAGTTCCATCGCTTCTGGAGCCTTTTGAGGACTGCTTTTGTTACACAAAGTGCTGACTGAGTGGTGACTGAGCTCGAAGAGGCCAAGAGCCATGGTCTCGCTTCATAGGCGAGCTTATGCAGGAGGATATATTCTGGGATACGAATCCCTGCTCTTCTTGTGCAACCATAGGAAAATCCTTCGCCGGAGAAAAGATCAAAGAAGTAAATCGATGTTGCTGTCAGCGAGTATGGTCAGACTTCAGACTATGTCCATACCTTGACTGATTTAGATACTGCCGTTCCGATGCAATCGTGCAACGATTATCCGATTGATCGTTGTTCAACGAGGTCCTTATCCTTAGGCTGACTGTCGGGATTATCGATTTGTGAAGTCTATCTCTTTTGCTCCACATACATCTGCCCTGAGACTCTGGACTTCAAACATTCTGGCTCGAAGTCTTTCGCGGCAATGCTTTTCAATATATCGAAGCCTTTTTATGTGCAAGTCAGTGTTAAGTAAAAACGGGAGAACCTTGATTTCGTCGGGAATCGTGGAAGGGCAGATGTTCGATACATGTGGATTGTTCGATCATTTCGAAATGTACATTGCGGCAGTCCGAAGCATTCTCATGACTCGAAGGCGGGTATGTAGACTCTCAAAGAAGTCATAGAGTGAAGCCGAGGTCACTCTGAGCTTTTCTACTAACGCTGAGCTGAGTCCTCTATCAAAAATCCTCAATCCCATTTTGGACATCATTTCTCATTCCTATGAACGATCAGATGGCAAAAGAAGGGCAAAAGGAGGACGAGCAAGGCCAAATGGAAGCCCAGGACGAAGGAAGCGGGTCCTGGTAACGTTCAGTTCCCCAAATGAAGCCAAAAAAAAGCCAAAAAGAATGGTGAAAAGGCTATGCCTTCTGAGGATGTTCCCTCGACGCGGGATCGAACCGCGGGCCTCGAGATGCTCTGATTGTGTCCATTACAGTCTCGCGCTGCCCGTTGAAGTCAGCAAGACGATCTAAAGATGTCTGTCGAGGAGCTAGAAACGTACCTCTTCCAGCTGAGCTATCAAGGGTTTGTTTCTGATTGGATGGCTTCAAGGGTGGTGTGGCACGTACATAGAGACTGATAAAACAGCCCTGCAAAAGCTCAGCGATGTGCCGTGTCACGCCGATGAGAAACAGGGAAAAAGCTTGACATTGGTCTGTGTGCCAAGACTTTTGCTTCCCAATTAGGTAATGCCGGCAGTATGGCCCACATGCTTACCATTTGCCGACCGAGGTGTGGTCTGAATAGTCTTGGATCATTTACAGCAGTGTAGGATCGTTTGGAGTGTGTCAAGGTCGGTTTTTGCAGTGGGTCCGAAGTTTTCATCACTTGTTCACCTAGGACAACATTGAGATCACTGAACATGAAGAACTTGACACTTCAAGCGACAGATTTCACAAGGATAAGTCATCGATGATAGCAATAGTGTGTCCCATGTGCCATCCTAGATCTTCCATTCAGAGTGGTCAGCTCATCTCTTCTTACGGACCGCAGCAATCCAGCTGAAAATTGTGTCATCTCGAGTCATCTCCGCCGCTCATCCCATCAAGACACAGTAATCGAAGACGATCCACTACTCTGATACCCCTCCGTAGCAACGATCTGGTAATTGTACGTGCCCAGATTCATCCCGTACTTAGCCCAAGCATTGAAGTGGTTTGCTGTTGTGACCGTGCCGCTCGTCCGCTTCGTGGTACGAATTGACCAGTACTGTTGAAATGTTGCAGTGCCTACGATGGAAGGTGCATTGGTACGTGTGGCTTCGTAAATGTCCTAAGTGCCACCATCAGAGGTGACTTGGCCTTTGTATGTCAATCCGGTAGCTGGATTGTATGTGCCATAAGATTCGACGATGTAGTACTGAGGCAGAAAATGTTAGCTATTGCTCATTATTTTCGAGGGAGGGGGGATTTTAGCTTACTTCAACAAGTGGCGATGTGGTCCAACCATATACCGAGAGGTAGGCGTTTCCGCTGGGGCTAAATGTGCCAGAATACTTGATAGTCCTAGGTGTCTATTAGCTACCGCATATAGTCAAGAGAGGCGGATAACCATACCTGGCACTTCCTGGATTCCAGCCTTTACCAGCCACAAAATTCCCACAATTTGTCCACTGAGTGGTATAGGAGCCGCCAGCTCCGTTATTGTACGTCACGTTCCCGCCACCATCTGTGTAGAAGCTGTAGAAATAGCCATTGTTCGTACCAGTGCCTGGAGAAGTGGAGCGAGCTTCAAGCTGCAAATCCCTTGTTTCCAGGTCAAGAGTCGGTGCAGCAAAGCCGCTAATGATTGAGGCAGATGCCAGCAAGATTGAAGTGAACGATACCATGATGTTGAGGAAATTGGTAATTTGACAACTGCTGGATATTGTATCGACTTCGTGCTGCCAGGATCGATCAATAAATGTTGAATCCTGGAAGAATGGATGAATTCTTCTTTTCTTGGATCGCGGTTCAATGGATGTCGAAAGGTGCAGTCGATCAACAGCCTTAATAGCTTTGGTCATGAGGCCTAAACCTCCTTCCCAATACGCAAACGAAGACAAGCTTATTATGCAAGCTTCAAGAGTATAGGCAGCTAGGTATTCTGCCGCCACGGGGTGCATGAAGAATGTTCGAAGGGTCCTGACGAATGACTGAAACGGCCGAGGCGGCGGATGCAGTGTCGATCGTCTTCTCAAGTCGGTATGAGCGCCGTCTTTTAGTAGCAAGCTCGAGAATAGGCTAAATGCTGTCCTTTGCCAGCAGCTACACGTGCATGAGGAAACAGCTTTGGTAAAGCGTGCTTGTTGTGGCCAGCAAGGCTTCGAACGGCGA
The DNA here is from genome assembly GCA_014298035.1 of Pseudocercospora fuligena. Classification (NCBI taxonomy): domain Eukaryota; kingdom Fungi; phylum Ascomycota; class Dothideomycetes; order Mycosphaerellales; family Mycosphaerellaceae; genus Pseudocercospora; species Pseudocercospora fuligena. The sequence goes on from JABCIY010000031.1 coordinate 186,247, forward strand.
TGAGCTGCTTCCATGCTTCTGCGTGACTGCGGAGGGAGAATTCGACAGATTCTGCCGCTGTTGGAGTCGTCTCCAGTGATCTCGAGAAGACCTGCTCAAACATTTTCTGCTCATGATCATCAGTCGCTGCTCAGATTGCAATGCAGCCAACAGAAGTGCTGCACGTTCGGAGACAGGTTGTAATGGCTCCTTGTTTTTGCTCCAGATTTTCAGCTATTCTACGGCGTACACTCTGCCGCTTGCGTCAACTCTAACCTCTGGTTCTCCATGAGACTGATCTGTATCGCGAGAGCCCGGCGTGTAGTCCTGCAGCGTGATGATATCAATCTCGTCGCTACCCCGAGCTCGAATCGTAACGCTGTTGCCAAACTTCCCTCCTCCTGTACTCGCGCGACCCGATCGCCCAGTTGATGCTCCTCGATCACCGGTTTTCGCTGTACTCTGGCCCATGATGGTTGGGATGAATCGACGAAGGAGATTGCGAATAGCTGGCATACATGCGCAAACGACCGAGACGTGCAGTTCTATCGTAGACCAGTATCCGACAGCAGTATAATCCCCTGGAGACACGGAAATCAGTCAAGTCTTCGGATCAGGACAATATCTCACCTACAGGTCAGATTATGTGAGTCGCCGAACTGAATCAGAACTTGCAAGCGTAGTATGCTCACGACTGTGACGAAGAAGCCAACACAAAACATGAGTATGACCCAGAATTTCTTCCTGTGTTGCAGATTAGATTGTGCCAGATTGCGCCCTTCATTCGAATCACGTACCTCTTGTTGAGCTGCATTCTATACAGCGAGGGAAGCGGTAAGCTGAGCGTCATGATGTCGAGAACGACATTGAGTGCGGCCGCAGCCCAACCCTGCGCATTGATGTGATTGCAGCGGCATGGATACTCTCCACTCCATCGCAACCAAGCGCATTCAATCGGTAGGCATTGGAACACAGATATGAGCACAAATGAGATCCAGTATCCCACGTTGAGTGCAATGACGATGTAGACCAGGTGACGGAATTTCCGATCGTGTCCGAAAATGCGCAGGTAGGTGAGTAACAGTGAAATCTTAACTGCTGGGAGCGCGGAAAGGTAGAGATCCTCATCCCAATAATAGATCTGGACATGTAAGCCGCAAGTGACGAGGAGGGCGTATCAAGAAGGACTCACCTTCAGAATTCGAGTAATGTTGTCGAATGGAACTGTCCAGACATCGGTGCTGAGTCCTTCTCGATTTACTGCGAGATGTCAAAATCGCACTGGAACTATCGGCAAGAGCAAGCACTTACGAAGGACTGCTGAGAAGCTGATGGGAAACACTAGACCCATGACAAAGGTGATCATGGCATCGTCCCACCATAGCGTGCTCTTCACACGTCCGTCTTGCCACGATAGCTTTGATGCGATTCGTATAACGTACGCCAAAGTCGAAAACGTGAGGCCGGTGATGACATTCCGCTGTCCGGGTCCGCGACCGTCTCGAACCGGCCTTCCGCAGAGAGTGTATGTCGTATTCTTCGTGGCTGGTAAATGTCAGTAGCAGGCTCAGCGGTGATCGCCTTTACGCACTTAGTGACTCCTTGATGGTGCAGCTGTCTAGGACACATGCTTCTGTCTGAGTTGTGATATTATCGTTATGGCAGCTGCATTCAATATCCGTGGCCTCGCATGGCGAGATGGATATCGCATCTAGCAAACAGGTTCTCTGGTCAAAGTAAGCCAAAGTCCCGGTTCACGCATCTCAAAGTACTCACGCCGCACTCGGGCATCGACTGCAGCAATTGCAGCGCTACCGTCAGATTAGTTGTATTGGATTGGGCAGGTACTGCAATGCTTGCGAAGCAGAGTATCAGAGTCCACCATTCAAGGCGGATCTGGAGCAAACGAAGCATGGTCGGAACGCATCTCGTGTCAAAACCAGGCAGACTGGAACGTGAAGCCAGACATCAGGTCTATAAGCAAATCTCCATTTCTGCATGTAAGCGGTGAGAACAGTTACCAGGCAAAGTGAACGAAGCCTGTCTCGCGGATGTACGACGTGAGACCGGGCCACCATACGCATTTCGACTAGAGGCTATGACAAGCCTATAACGACTGAGCCAGCGTCCAGTAAACTCTCATTAAAATATCCTGCCAACCTGGATGGGAGGCATTGAGATAAGCCGGACTCGCTCGAGCACTTCTGTGAGTGGGGCTTTGAGTACTTCAATCTTTTCCATCATTGTGGCGCCAAGGTGTCCACGTATAGTGCTAGTCTCGGTACATGGGCTGGGTTTGCTGGAGAGAAATTCGTGCCCACGGATGAGATACCGTAACCAGGATCGCGAACCATCGACCGTGTTCTGGTTGTGATCTGGTGCCAGGGTGTGAGGTTGGACGCCGTTAGCCTGGATTAGCTTCCTACAAGCCGAAGACATGCCAGTTTTCCGGCAAGATTGCACGAGCCTCAAGCAGCTTGAGAATTCATCTGTATCTCAGAGATTGCTGAGAATCAATATCTCCTAAAGCCCAGTATTGAAGTGGGGTTTCGGTCATGCGCGTGCATGGCTGCCATCGCAGTAACGGGTATTGCTTCAACGCCACGCCATAAACTTGTACAGTACGAGTCCTGTCTGGTCATTGAAACCCCTTTCAAATCATCTTTTCCAATCGCTAAGCCCCCCACGCGGAGCAGTCATCGTTCATCTGTCTTCCTCAGGCGCCTGCTCTTGTAGTCTCCGGAAGGCCACCGCGCTTAGGATGAGCGAGGCCTCTGACTCATGAGAAAAGGGTGTTCTCGAGACAGGCGAGGCGGTATAGATGTAAAGGTGCGTATCTCATGGCGGCGCTCGAAGTCGACGACTTTGCAGATGGTGCATCAAGCTAGGATAGACTGCAATGATGGGCAGTAGTGAAGCATGCACCCGCTGCAGTTTCCGCCAAGCGCAGCACCGCTGACTAACAGTCGCCATGCCCCCAGGGGTGTCGTCCAATCCACTTCAGCTCCTTTCGCCTCTGCACCGTTACACAACATCGAAGCGGCCGCCGCGATGCGATGCGATGGCTGTGCTGCGGATCTGCAGGACTCTTGTCCTCAGACAGTCCATTTCTGCTACGCGATGACTTCCGACCTGCCAGACTTCGAATACCCACCGCTTCAAGATGCCTCGAAGCAGATTCGGCTCATCGAGCTCGACGTGAATGACGCGACAGAAAGCATCAAATGTGACATGTTTGTAGCAGATATTACTGCTGTCAGTGGTAACTACACAGCTGTCTCTTATGTATGGGGCACATCGGCGCCCAGTCATGAGATCGAGATTAATGGGTGTCGACTTGGCGTTCGTTACAACTGCTGGTATGCACTGCGACAGATCAAATGGCGGCGACAAAGAGACGCGCGGGTCAAGCGCTGGTGTTGGATTGATGCGCTATGTATTGACCAGGAGTACCATGGCGAGAAGAACTCACAGGTATCACAGATGGGCTTAATCTTTTCTCAGGCATACGAAGTTGCAGCGTGCATGGGAGAACATCTGGACACCATTATGTCGCCGAAGTCTCTCGATCTTCAGGTTGCATCAAGACAAAATCGAAAGCCGTATGATTCGCAACAGCTTCCGTACGCAGAAGCATTCCTTCGTCGGCCTTATTTTGAGAGAATTTGGACCACGCAAGAATGCATCCTTGCACGTAGATTGAAGGTTTTCATAGGAACGTACTGCTGGCCATGGAGCGATCTGATGTCTGCGCTTGGTACCAGGCACGATTCCGAACGAGCTTCCGAGACAGCGCTAGGCACTTGCAGTGCTGTAGTGCAAGAGCTGAGGCTTCTCGACCGCGATATCGCATACTATTCGCAGCCTGAGCTTCAAGTTCTCGTCTCGAAGTATGGCAGAAGATATTGTCTTGACCCAAGAGACAAAATATATGGCATTCTGCCGTTGGCCGCTCCGATATACAAGCAGGAAATGCGCATCGATTACGACAAAACCTTGTGCGAAATATTGATTGACTACATGAGGGTGTGCACGATCTCTATGGATACTTTCGCAAACGCTATCTCTGATGCCATGAGAGATCCTCATACCGGTTCTCCCGAGGCGTCTAGCGAACGTAGCTTGAAAATTCTAGTCGAAGCATTCAGCAGCTCAACAGACTTCCACGAAGACCTTGCGCTCTTTATGTCCGGTACACATCAGTCTTTCAGCTTATTCACGTTCGATAGCGGCGCAGATGAGAAACCTATACCAATCCAGATATATCAGATCAGCACTGCATACGGTGACCAATTCTCACTGCCAGATCTAGACCTGTGCCTTCAGCTGAAGGCGAAAGGGTACAGATTCGACCGTGGGAACAACCATACACCAAAAGAGGTCAACCAGAAGCTACAATGGAAATGCCTGCAGGTCAGGGCCCCACAGTCTAAGTTAGGCAACATCGAGCTGCTTGTGCCATCGTCGACACAAAATGGTGACTTTCTGGTTCTGGCTCAGAGGCATAAGAGCGTGTGCCTTGGTGACGACATTGCCATGGTCTGCCGGCAAACACCAGACCCGTCAGACCTTGGTCCACGTCAGCTGAGACTGGTTGGCTTTGCTAGGTCGCCCACCAGCAGTCTCTCAATGGAAGGTATGCCCGACTCATGGCTGGCAGCATCGTTGTGCGCACTTGAACTTCTGGACAAAGACACCATTCTCCTCACTTTACTACACCATTATCGGTTCCCGTGTGTTACTACAGTTTATGATCCGCATCCTCTTTGGAAGGATACATATATTAAATCGTACCTGACACTCGGAGACACACTCGAGAGTCTCTTCGAGACCGATGCCGAGATCGATGAACCCCCGAGTTTCGACAGCTCCGAGGCAGCTTCGCAGAGTCCTCATCACCACAAGCGCGGCAAATATGCAATGGTAAAGAGAGCTTGGCGTGGAGTTACTCATTGAATTAGCTAGTCTACGTCTTTTACTGGAATCGCGAGAGCTAATCACTCACGCTCCTCTCGAATCTGCTCCCTTTGCTTCCACCACATCCTCAAGCGCCTTATAGACTTCCTCCAACATCTCCTCCGCCCTCTCCCACGTATCCTCATAATCCTCCATCTGCACACTCGAAGGAAGTCGAAAGCTCAGCTTGAGAACTTCTCGAACCTTGGACAAGTCCTTCTCGTCCCTCAACAAGTACTTCAAAACCGGTTGAAGATACTTAGCAATATGTTCAACGCCACCATTTCTCGGGTTCATTGTAAGCTCAAGCTCCAAAACGCGCAACTCGCTCAATTGCTCGACGACCTCGAGCGCTTCCCCGACATTAAATGCAGCCGCGGAGGTATAGCCGGTGTCTGATGACCGGGAGAGTGTGAAAGTCTCTTGTGCGTCCAATTCGAGTTTGAGAAAGCGAACGTATTTCGCAAAGGGACGGATTTGATCTTTGAATCTGAGGAAAGTGGAGACACACATGGCGAAAGCGTTCTCTCCGTACAGGATCGAGATCGATTCGGCTTGGATCTGCTTGCATGAGACTAACAGATTTGGCGAGAGATGATAGTTTGCAGGCAGGCGTGTTGGGCGGCATGGGTGCTCCACGTATAGCATAAATTGCTTGAGGTCGTAGATTGCTTGCACATTTAGATATTCTCCGGAGCTCTGCGAGACATTAGTATGTCGTCCTCTGAGGTATGGCGAGCTACTCACGGTGTCAGCGCACAGCGCTAATCTATATATTTGATTCCTCAGTTCTGCGGAGAGGTCGAAAAATGATGCTGACGGCTTGTGCTGGTGTGGCACAGGTTTGCCGCAAGCAGAAGTTGTCAAGAAGGCCATGTTTGATGACGGATTCGTGCCGTTGGTATTCTTGCCTTTGATTTGAGGCGGCCGATATTTGTACGCGGTCGAAGAAAATTGTTGTCGACTACGAAGCCTATATAAGAGGCAGCTTCTGTTGCGGGCCGTGCTGTCGATAAAGTTCGTGGACCATGAGGACAACGCAAAGAGCTCGTGAAGAGTGAATACAGGGCGAAAAGCTGTGGGAACACCAAAGAACTATATTCCATGAGCTTTCCGGCCATAATTCAGCAAGTAAAGGATTTTTCACATGACGCATGACCTAGATCAGCAACGTGGTGTCGCAGTGAAGAGAGTCCGCAGTGGTAATGATTTGCAGCACATATCACGGAACTCATAAGGTACTGTACGTCTTGGACAGCCCAAGGTCTTGCGACAAAGCGATTGTTGATCCATCGCTTCCCATGTATACTTACACACTTAAGCCATCACCCAAGCTCCACAAATCTCGAGGTCGTCGCCTAGCCAGGCACCATTGCAGCGCTGGGACCAGCGTGCAAAGGCATGTCGCCTTGTCCCAGTAGTTTTGTGAGCTCCTGCTTGACTTGTAGAGTGTACGCTCCTCTGGCTCGGAGTTGGCCAGGTCTGGTCACGGCCCAAGACCATCTGCAGCTGTAAGGGTCGCCGTAGAAGCCGATCATATCGACAAGGTCTGCTGTACACTTCTTTTTCGCGTTGCGAAACGCCCTGGCCAAGGACTCCAGCTTCTTCGCCATCTCCTTCGGTCTATTTCGTGGGTATACGTCCTGGTAAAATATGCCCAAGTACTCTAGACCAGTAGCTTCTCGTAGGTTGGCGAGCAAATATGCCAGATCGTCCTCGGTCATGCCTTTAATGACTTTAAGGTAGCGTAGGCGACTTGCCCAGTCCCAACGGAAGCTAAGCTTGCGCACAAAGGTACCAAGAGCATGAGCGTGACCAATGAAGGCGTGGTTCCAGTATACAATTGCGGCAGCGTCTTTCCAGATGGTTCGACATGTCAAGAGCAAAGCGGGCGTGAGGATGCCCGGACATGCAGATGGAGCTCTTGCTCTGCCGCCTTCTTCGACGCGCAAAGGTCGCGCAGTAAGAAGCGCGAAATGATAAATATCGTTTCGAACGTCTGGGGGGAGATCGAGGAAGGATATGGGCATAGCGATTGTCGTGGTCGGCTGAGGTTTCGCCATTGTTTCGACGTGCATCTTGGTGATCTGAGTTCAAATCATATGCGCCATGATCAAGTAGTCCGTTGAAACAATTCATACTCCTTGACGACCTCGAGCGAGACAGTCTTGCCTTACGTATGTCTTTGCAAGGAAGTGGCTTGCATCCAGGCTGAGACAGTCTTATGATTGTGTTGCCGTCCGCAATGATGGTCCGCTGAGATCTAGTCACTCACGAACACCGTGAGCCTTGCTGCTGCTGATCGACCTAAGGATAGGCTGTAACATGCTGTGGTCTATGAAAGCCATGATGCTGCTTTCATGGGGCCCTGCACTTGGAGGGCCGGGCTCGTCCCGCACAGAAGGCGCTTGAGACCCTTCATCGCTGCCTTACCTTCCTGCATATATCCAGATTTCTGCAGTTGCAGATGAGCCCTGGGAAAGTGCTCCAGCGTAACGATGGCAGGAGAAACAGAAACCATTGTGCCAAGCATTGACATGGCCTATTTTAAGCTCACCAGATAAGGTTCGATAAAGCCAAGCTAAAATGCGACTTCCACTTTATCCCTGCACCAACCAACATCATTGCGGCTGCCTCTCTTCACATGATATCGAATCACGCCTCAATAACAGTGTGGTCTTCTAAAGAACCTCTCTTCGTTGCATATGCATACTTCAACCTACAAGAATGAGCAGCTCGCGGGCTGAGCTGTTCAGCCTAGATGAGCTTCGCGAAGATGCCACCCGCCTCATTGATGAGCTTCCACGCGCCAGCACTAGGGATGAGGCGCTGGACATCGCCATCAAAGCCGCAGAGGTATCTATGCGAGCGATGAAGCTTGCTACCGATAGCCAAGAAAAGTCAGCATGCAAAGCACGAGTGCAACAGCTAATGCAAGATGCCGAACGCATCAAGCATGACTCCGATTGGAAGAAAGCAGTCCGGGCAGCCACAGGTGAATTGCAAGGCAAGAAAGTCGACGTCAGTACTGTCAAAGTACTGAATGAGCCTGTAAATTCACGACAATTGCCGAACAAGGAAGAGTTGATCCTCTTGAGAGCCGGCTACCTCAATGGAACAAAGTTCCCGCCTTGGAGGAAAGAACCGCAAGCGAGCGAATTCGAGCTCAAAGATGGTGAGGATTTATTCTTGTATGTCTCCTTGATGTTCTGTGTCCTCTCCTACTACTGACAATACCACCCAAGAGATGAGTTCTCAGAGCTTCCCCTCTCTGACTTCCAGCATGATGTTCTGGATGACTGGAAACGACCGAATGAAGCATTACCGCCGCCATCTTGGTTCTCGGGTGACCGAGTCAATCTAGGGCCATCCATGCACTTCTTTCGCGATATCGACCTTGTACAAGATGCTGCTACTGATTGCTCTGTGGTTGCATCTCTTTGCGCTGGCGTGGCGAGGGGACAACGCGGCCATGCCAAGATGCTTCAGAAATTCATGTACCCGTACGACAACGACAGTGGCCGACCATCGCTCTCGAGGAACGGAAAGTATATCATCCGAATGAACTTCAATGGCTGCTATCGCAAAGTGGAAATTGATGACCGAATACCAACCAGCTCTACAAATCGGGTCATTCATGTCATCGATCGCAACAATCCTGGTTTACTCTGGCCGGCGCTCATGGAGAAAGCGTACCTCAAGGTCAGAGGTGGCTATGATTTTCCGGGTAGCAATAGCGGCACCGACCTGTGGATTCTGACCGGCTGGATCCCGGAGCAAGTCAACCTTCAGGCTGACGATCTCGAGCCTGACAAGTTCTGGAAACAAATTAGCAACGGCTTCTCATATGGAGATGTACTAATCACCATGGGCACTGGCAAGATGTCCAAGACTACAGAGCGAGCGCTTGGACTGGCAGGAGAGCACGACTACGCTGTGCTTGATCTTCGCGAAGTAGAAGGGCAGCGACTTTTTCTTATCAAGAATCCTTGGGTCGAAGGCCCTAGCTGGAGAGGCAGATTCAAAAATGCGACGAGAAAGTCAGACCGAACCAAAAGCCAATCTCCAGATGGACCACTCATCACATTCGAGGATGAAGCAGAAGCAGTCGACTCGCCACGGGATCTCCTTAATGAGGAGGAGCTCACGCCTGGTACCTTCTGGATGGACCTGGACACCGTCCTGCAGCACTTCGAATTCCTCTACTTGAATTGGAATACGGGACTGTTCAAGTACCGACAAGATGTTCACTTTTACTGGGATATGTCGGAGCCACTGGACAGTCACGGCATCGGCAAAATGCGAGGCCCGCATGCAAGTCTTCAGCATAACCCGCAGTACACGGTCAGCTCAAGTCGAGGTGGCACTATCTGGGTACTACTATGGAGACACTTTCAGAACTCAGTGCCCGAGGACGCCACTGCAGATGAAATCGAAAGCGGACGACACCATATGGATCTCAGTGGCTATATCTCATTGATTGCATTCACAGCAAAGGGCAAACGAGTCATGCTTGGCGAGCGATACCTACAGAAATTGTGGTATCTTGACAGTCCGCAGACCTTGCTTAAGCTAGAGGACTGCGAGCCGAACGTACCATACACAATCGTACCTCTGGAGCAGGACCTGCCAGCTGTGAAGCTAGGGTTCACGATCTCAACATTCTGCAATTCGCCAATCTCCTTAGGAGAAGCAACACCTCGATATTTACACTCTAAGAAGGTGACCGGAAGGTGGACTAAGCACTCCGCTGGAGGCAACACACAACTTCCGACCTATTATGACAACCCCCAGTATCTCATCAATGTTGAACAACGGACGACTATCAGCCTTCTTCTCGAAGCATGTAACTCAGAAGTCAACGTCAACGTCAAACTTCTGCACGGCAGTCGGCAACGCCTCTATCGATTAATGAACAAGGACATCTTAGTCGACAGTGGAGACTACCGCCCAGGAAGCTGTCTCGCCGAGCTCGAAGAACTACTACCAGGCCAATACACCATAATTTGCAGCACTTTCGAAGCCCAAGACATAGGCGACTTCTCCCTCCTCATTCAATCCTCGCGTCCAGTCTCTACAGAACTCCTGCCACGCGAAGGCGCCGGCCGCATTCGAGCCGAGCTGAGCACAGTGGCCTTCAAACAAGGCGAAACCAAAGTCGCCGCACCAGTCCAACCTCGTCGCCTTATGAACTTCTACGCCATTGCTCGCCACTACGATACAGCACCTGGCTCTCCTCGCTCAGCACATTCCCATATTCGTCTTAGCGTCGAGCTTGGAAGAGGACCGACTCGTCGGATCATGATCGCGTCCAATAATGGAGAGTACTCGGAATCTGCTGGTGCGGTACGAACAGACCCGATTGACCTTGGCCCAGACTTCTGGAAAATGGGATATCGGGACTGCTGGATCGTACTGGATCGGATGTACGTGAGCTCGGAAAGTCAGGAGGAGAGGTTTCAGGTTGAGTTGTTCCTAGACCAACCAGATGCAGTTGACGTAGGTGTCTGGAGGGCCTGGGACGATTGAAGCGTGCAAAATTCCCTGTCCAAGCTCGTAAGGGGAGCTGTGCTCTCCTAGAGCCGTCTCTTCCGCAGCACGCACAGAGTCTAGACTACCCACGAAAGCGGAGCCTTCAATCACGCCCAAAGTAATTCGTAAACCCGCCTCTCCCTCCATGAAAACAATCCGACACTTCGTCCTCCTTATACCCTTCTATTTTCGCCAAAGCCAGACCTCTCCTTCTCCTCCCTCATCTGCGCCCAAGTCTTCACCAAAAACCACCTTGGTAGCCCATGTGCTTCAACATAACCCCTATTCTCCTGCGTATCCTCCCACGGAGGGCCAGGCAGTATGTGGGCTCCGACTATAACACAAAACCACCATACTGGACCTCGAGGATGTTTAAGATAGGCACGCCAGAGCCCCTCTTTGCGAATCAGGCGATACGTGTCTCGACTTCGACGGTTGAGATTGTCGGAACAGTGGTGTCGACGCTGGAAGAATTGAGGGTTGCGGGTTGGAAGTTGTCGGAGGAGAAGGCGTAGTAGTGTCATTTTTGGTTCGTTGGTCTGTTTGTTGAAAGACGAGAAGTTACTTTCCAGGCGGAAAAGAGGTTTATTTGTAGTGTTCTGTCGAAGCAAGGGATGTAAAGATGCGCGCTTGGGACTACTTCGGTTGGAGTCTTCTTGTGTAACGTCTCCAGGCCCTCACGGGCAGCAAGAAGCCGTTCCAATCCCGTCATTACAGAACATGAATTTCTCGCTCCAGCAGCGCTTTCTCCTCCTTGCCATCAGTCCGTGTTCCCGCCGTTCCCTTCTCATCACCATCCCGCTGAGCTTCCTTGATAACCTGCTTCACATCTTCCCGCCTACCAGTCCCCATCCCCTGCGTTTCTTTCTCACCACCAGCCCGCTGACCTTCCTCGACCTCGTTGTCCTGCTTTACATCCCCCCTCCTCTTCACAAGAAACCACCTCGGTAAGTAGCAGCTGTCAACCCACTCTCTATTCTCCCGAGTCTCTTCCCACGGAGGACCTGGCAATGAGATACAAAGTAACATCAGCACCAAAGTCCATGTAGTCCTGAATTGTGGGAATAAAATCATCATTACAATCCAAATTTGTGGCCTCCTCATTTGTATGATGAATTCCAGACGAAGCTCTTCCCAGAATCCTGTCGAACCAAAGCGAGGTATTTCGCCTTCAGGAATTGTTGGGGGGATCGACCAGTGGTTCCGACATTGAGGGCATACGAACTGGGGTGACGATTGGTGGTGTTGTGGTAGCATTGTCGATTCGGTTTGTAGGTGCGTTTGTTTGGGGATGATTTGTTGTCTGAGAACAGACGACGGAGATTATTCGAAAGGTCATATTTGTGTGTTGTCCAAGCAAGGGATGCGAGATATGAGCGCTTGGCACTACTTCGGTTGAACCATGCTTGTGTAACATCTCCAGGTGCTCGCAAATAGCAAGCAGCCTGATGATGGACACATGTATGTAGATGATGGTGATTTGGTGCTAGTTCTGAAAGTAGTAGAAAGCACTTGATAGCTGCTCATTGAACTGGCGCGATGCGGATTTGGGCTTCGAGTAGATGTTTATTGTCAAGAGTAATTCTTGTCGGTTGCAGCAGATTGATCTTCATGGAAGGTTCCAGGCCTAGATGTACTGAATTCTGCGACAGATACCCACGGCATTTTTTCTGGGTCACGAAGGCTTATGAACCAGCTGCAATCGGTTGAGACGGCATGTACCCTGCCATATTGACTTCTGCGATCCTTCCTGAGTGCAGGGTTTTGGCAGATTCATGCCATTTCAGATCATGATCTATCATTCGAGTAAGGTCCAGTATCTGTCGCTGGCCTTCGAGGACTGGTTTTGGGGCCAATGTGGCTGCCTCGTGCATGAATAGCGCGGTCAGCCTTGCATAGTTGAAAATTAAGCTTTGGTACATATAGCAGTTGATCGCGCCACATTCGGCAGGAGAAATTGGACGCCTGAGAAGCGCCATCAAATCATGAACCTTATACAGAAGGCAATATCAGCTGGACTTCTTGCTGGTCGGGAGGTGGAAGTGGAATAGGTTCCTGCTTCTCGCTCACAAGTCGAAGGGGACACCCTCAAATCGCCGCCAAGGACCAGCAAGCATGAAGTTCCAACACTGGTTCCCTCAAAGCGCCACATATTTCGCAGATGTCTCCACCGAGACCTGCAATGCCACCCTGAAGGCGTATGAACAGCTAGCTGAAGAGCACAAGAACGATGTGTCGGTCAATCTTGGAGAACACTCAGGCGGAGCGGTGGGCGACGCATGCCGAGCGCATGTTTCATGCATACTCTCGAACATCACAGAATATCAGAAATCTGGTCTTGGAACCGCCAATGTCATCCTGGGTATTCTACCAACCATTCTTGCGGTGGTCAGTCCCAGCATGTCTGAGCTGGCTCTGCTGGGCGTGAAGAGGCCAATTCTTGCTGCGTTGACGGCACTTGGCAGTCCTGCAGTCGTCCAGTTCCGCGTTTTCAGCTATGAGGATCCGTCTGAGCTCATCGAACCATCGTCGCTCGACGAAAACGATGTAAGGTATCCTTGGACGCTGGGTCCGTACTCGAGGGGCAAAGCAGCCATCGCCAGTTTGATAGGGTACACTCTCGCTATCGCGTGTATCATCAAGTAAGTAGAAGATGGATCGTGCTCGCATACGGTGAGGCGTGAGACTGACTCTACGAACCAGTACGATCTCGCTCGCTGCGCAGCTGCAGGCCGACACTGTGCTTGCTTTCGGATGTACAAGAACGTGGCCACTCTGGGTGTGGGTGTTCGTCCCATTGGTGGTTCACGGCTTTGCATCATCTGGTTATGCTCTCACGCTGGCAGGTCGGCGCGAGCAATTGGAGATCGAGTCGCATTATTCGGCAGCAGGTCCAACAAGTGGTTCTCCTGGCGAGGATGCCAAGCAGCCAACAACATCGTACAATCTGGCGACCGTCGACACTCATGTGAGCACTGCGAAGCCAAGCAAGAACGGGTTTGGTGCTCTGGTTCTGAGGGAAGTCCTTTCTTGCACATCCCATATACATCCTAAGCCAGTGCGACGGTCGCGAGCGCATCACACACTGAAGATAAGCGTCGGCATCTTTCTGTCCAATTTCGCGGGCTTTCTCGGGTTCATGCATTTGCTCTACGGAACAATCACCTTCTCGTCCATTGTGTTTGTGCATACACTTGATGCCGTTGGTGATGTCGGGGTGCGGCTCCTGGCATCCGCGATCTTTTGTCGTTTCGTAGTGATGATGGAGTTGGCAGGTCTTCGAGGAGCAGCTGCCAAGCGGAAATAGTTATGATAGTGTATGGCTCCAGTGTATATATTCTCATGGCTAGCGAGGTCCGAACATTACCGAGTATCATGCGCTGTGGTGTTGATACAAATCCGCTTTGTTGGTTGAAACCTCTTGATAACAGCAGATTAGATCCGAGCCAGATTTGGTCCCGTGCCGATAACACGCGTACCAGCGACGATGTACCTTGAAGCGGTGAAAGCAGATGACCTGTGGCGACAGTGAGACTGGAGAACGTGTGCCTGTGGCTGAGAAGGTGGTGTGCGTGAACGGTTGGTCGAGGTTCGTCGTATCTGCTGCCTCTTCAACCAGGCCATCACATTACTTGCAGCATCCTGGTATGAGTAAATAGTCCACAAGACGGTGTAGACGCTTCGTTCATCATCTTTCCCTTCCACAACCGACTTCTCCGAGCCGATCACACGTCATTGCGGCGGTGACTTTTGCTTTCACAAGATCAAGATCAACAAAACACGCCCGACATTCTCTGGCCAGAATACGCATATTCATTCACGCTGATACACCGGACTCTTCACTTCTACGCGATCGATTTGGTAAGAAAACTGCGAGGCGAAGCAGGCTTTGAAGCAGCTTTTGGCTGCGACTCCCTCAACAACAGCTCCCGACGACAGCAGCACATACTTCCAGACCAACAAGATGGTCTTCCGGTCGAGCAAGAATTCGTCTGAAGAGTCGCCAGCTACCACAGACACACCAGGCACTCCTGTCTCAGAGACCGCATCCCTCGAAACGAAGACAAATGGCGCACCGCCGGCCGCCCCTAAAGTCGAGGCTCCAGTCGTGCCAGATGGGCAGACGCCATCAGACACTAGCAAGCTCAAGACGTTTCTGATGATCTTGAAAAAGTTCATCGGAGTTACAGACATCGCAGCAGTGCGCTTCAGTCTTCCAGCACAATTGATGGAGCCCATTCCCAATCTCGAGTATTGGCACTATCTGGATCGACCCGAAACATTCGCAGCGATTGGCGACAACGATGACCCACTCGAGCGCATGCTCGCATGTCTGCGATTTTGGTTTACAAAAGATTTGAAATACGTCAAGGGAAAGCCATGCAAACCATACAACAGCACACTGGGCGAGTTTTTCCGCTGCACATGGGAAGTGGAGCCAAGCGAGAAAGAGCAGAAGGGAACCAAAGTGAACTACATCACAGAACAAACCTCGCACCATCCACCAGTCTCTGCCTACGCTTACGAGTGTCCTGAGAAGGGAATCGAGGCAGTAGGCTACGACCAGCTTTCTGCCAAGTTCACAGGCACAAGCGTGAAAGTGGTGCCAGGGCAGTACAACCAGGGCATCTTTGTCAGGTTAAAGAACCGCGACAACGAAGAATACCAACTCACACATCCAGCTGCGTTCCTTGGTGGCTTTCTGCGCGGAAACTTATACGTCACAGTCGCAGACACATGCTATGTGATTTGCGAGAAGACAGGCATGAAGACAATTCTCCACTACCTCGAGGAAGGCTATTTCGGCAAGACACAAAACAAAGTCGAAGGCATAATCTACAAGCCCACGGACATCAAGAATGACAACATCAACAAGCTCAAAGACGTGCCGAAAGACCAAATTCTTGGCCGCGTAGAGGGTGTCTGGACGGAGAAGATCTGGTTCTCGCCCGGTGCGACAGAATTCAAGAAGACCTCAGAATCTGACCGTGTACTGCTCATGGATGTGACGCCTCTTGTACCGATCCCAAAGAAGTGTCCGCCTATGGAACAGCAATTAGCAAACGAGAGCAGGAAATTCTGGGGTAAGGTCACCGACGCGATCACGAGTAAGCAGTTTAATCTCGCCACCACCGAAAAGCAGAACTTGGAAGAGAGGCAGCGAGAACGAGCAACGGAACGGCAGAATTCTGGAAAGAAGTGGCAGCCGAGATTCTTCACGACCGTGACCGAGGAAGATGGCAGAGCAATTCTGAATGAGGAGGGAAAGAAGGTTTTGGAAGGCATGCAGAAAGAAGAGTACCAGCTAAAGGAGCCGGAGGAATACGGTGCTCTCTAGGCATAGATGGCCGCGTGGTCTGGATGACATTGATGGTTTCTGATAGATGACCGGTTGGCTTGGATGGTCTGGTCTTGCATATCGAAGGCGTTGGCTGGGCGCATCTTATGGGCATACGATGGGAACGCACAGGAAGCTATCTTGCAGCAGCTTTGGTGTGATGATGGGTGTAGATATTGGTTGTGACCGAGAGAAGAACGGGGAGGCAGACCTTTTCTTGATGATGTTCATGATGAAGAGCTAGATGCTACGCTGCCTAGCTAGATATACCAGTTGCTTTTTCGCCAGCAGCA
Source organism: Pseudocercospora fuligena (assembly GCA_014298035.1). Taxonomy (NCBI): domain Eukaryota; kingdom Fungi; phylum Ascomycota; class Dothideomycetes; order Mycosphaerellales; family Mycosphaerellaceae; genus Pseudocercospora; species Pseudocercospora fuligena. The sequence goes on from JABCIY010000031.1 coordinate 202,345, forward strand.
ATTGATGTGGCTCTACGCCAGACTCTCGGCTTGAGATTGTTTCACTCTGAAATGCGCCATTTCATTCCGCGGCAACATAGACTTGGCTATGTAACTTTGGTGATATCGCAAGTGAGCAGGTGGAACAACTGAAACTGAGAAACTCGGTGTTTTCATCGGAGCCGTGTTAGTCATCAATGGTCTCGAGACGGGGAACCTGCCACAATAAACCTTCACCCAAGCTCCATCTCTCACACAGACGTTCTACTCTCATCACCATGATCGCCGTGGCGCTCAGCAAGACACCATGCTCACTGCCTCTTGTCATCACGATGGCCCCGAGTGACCTCAAAATCAATACTCAAAATACGGCAGCCGCCACTTGCCACCATCTTCTGGCATAAACTTCTCAGATGGATGCTCAGGGCCAAGGTTACCGTGTCGGTAATCAAGTCTTCAAAAATCTATCATGGAATGGAAGGTGCAGCGTCCATCAGGTCAACAAAAGCCGCCTTGCAGTCAGCACAGAGTTAGCATGCATTTGTACCACGATGTGGTACAGCAGTGCGCTGGTGCAGCATCCCACAAGTTCAGCTTCACCCAGCAGAATGGAGCAAGATAATGGACGCCGTATCCGAAGACGAATAAGTCACTTACTCCTACAAAATTTTTGGAGGCAGTCGACGAAGAAGTACAGACGCCTGAGTTTTGCCGGCTGCTCTAAAAGGGGATTCTGGGTTGCAAACCATTCTCCTGGATCACCTTTCCTCTCGAGTACAATTTTGAACACCAGCGAAGCATCTGCCACTTTCACAGTCGGCGACCATGGCCCCACTCTACTATCACTTATGGTCCACCGGCACGACCATTGAAGTTCCAGTACCTCTGTCCATTGCTTCTACAAGCACTGCCCCGGACACAGTAGAAATGGCTACCTGCTCCATTCGCGTTGGGAGACCTCATAACAAAATTGTCGGAAGCTTTGGAGCCGCAGCCCTTGGGGTTGGTAACAGCTACTGTATATGCTGTATAAGCGACAGAATCCCATACGCACACGGTCTGTCCGGGATCGCTATCGTAGCTGTAGCTGTTTCCAGTTGTGTACGACTCCCTCACGGCAAAGCCAGCGGCGATCCACAGCGCCTTTTTCTGTATGGAGGGACCTATGTCAAAAGTCCAGCCCACGGTGTGAGAGGTGAGGTGGGTGACCGAGCATCCTCCTCCCGCACCACACTCGATGTTGTCAGAGACCTGAATTTCCAGGGAATTCTGATGAGGGTTTCCATCACCGATCTTGACTGTCTTCGACGGACACGGGGATGGAACAATTTCGTCCGATCGTCTTGCCAACTCTGAGTTCATCGGGTTTGCGAAGACCGTAAAGACAAAAAAAAGAAGCAGATACCTAAGGTTGGTATTGTGTGTCATCGATAGCGTTGAGCTGACGAGGTCACTGGGGAGCAAAACCAGTCTGTATAGGTGAGCGAACTCAGCTGCGACCTGGAGTATGCTCGTCACTTAAGCTATCTCGTAACATGCCTCACCCCCGAGATCAAATTGGACGAACTGCCGTACTCGAGCTTGTCAGGCTGTGCCACATACTAGCTCGTAGCTGCTGAGCGTCAAGCGCTCCATGTTGCACTGTTGCTCTGCTAATGTGCCAGCCTATGTTTCTTTAGGCCAGTATGATTGGTCGAAGGGAGTTTGGTCCCCAGAAGCTGCTCCTCAGACCTGCAATGGACCTGGAAGTCACTGAAGGTGTCGATGCGGCATAGTTGATGTATACCTCTGAATACTGTGTCGGTTCCATGTCTGCTTATAGCGTCGCGTTCAGGCAATCATATTTGTTCAGCCAACGTAGACAGCACTGCTTGTCTAAGATACCCTCGAGATGAGCTTGCAGATTGAATAATGCGGCGTCATCAGAAGCGGGAGGAGATGTTCAAAGCACCGCTTGCACCTCAACCTCCCTTGACTGCGATCCTTCCTTCAGGCAGGCGAGGACAGCTTCGAAATGGTATAGCATGTTTGGCCAACCTCGATGGCAAGCCTTCTCAGTATTGCTAGGGTCGCTTGGCTTGATGCCTGCATGGCTTGGCAACAACCAATGAGCTCTTCAAAAGCAATGCGGAGAGGCAAACCCGGCAGATCGTGGACTTATCACGACTAGGAATGAAACATCCACATGCGGCGCGTAAACGCTATTATCGACGGCTCATGGTATCTGAGAGGTCCTGTCGGCGCATTTATCACATTCCTATCGACAGTCACTGAGTCGACAATGTCATCACCTGAGCAATCTGACCCGGATTCAAGCCGACAACGAACAGTCAGAACCACATTGAACTCATTATGGCATCTTCCACATCCTCAACACCGTCGACCACTGCTCTCTGCTGGCCAGGCACAGTGCCCACGAAATTACCTGACGTCTCAAACAACGTCAATTGGTGTGCTACTGAAGGCACAGCAAACCAGTCTTTTGCCAGAATGACAAACTGTTGTGATCCAAGCCCTGTGGGAGTGCTTGGGGGATGCCAATGGTGTCTACTCCCTCCCAAATTTCTGAATGGGAGTCATTCGCAGACGGATGTTCTAGAGAGCTTTCACAGTTGCTTCGATGCCACGCTCGGGCGCGACGGTGGTAACTATGCGTTGTACTGCAGTACGCCGGATAGGTCTGGCGCTTCGAGACCGCGTTGGAGCTCGGGCGCTGTTGTAATACTGTTGATGGCGGCGGCTGCGCTTTGCAAGCTTTAAGCGTTCGATGGACGCGGGAGACTTGCTGAAAAGGGTTGACTAGGCGCCTAAAGATGCATGAAGGAGAAATGAGCATGTCGGTACGTAAGTGCAGATTCCTGTGATCGGGCGTGGAAGCATTCTTTGCTATCATTGTAGCAGGTTAATGACAATGCACGGAAGGGACATCTCAAGAGCTAGGAGACCTGGGGTACAGGCCACAAACTGACGCCATTTACTCGACCGCATTCGAAGAGCTTCAGCTATTTCGATCACCACAAGGACATGGAGCTGCTAAATCGCCCATTCAACACTTGGGACAGGCTTTCATCGAAGGCGTGCATCAAGGCCGCTGTGCAAAATCGTTCTTCTCCGCCATTTCCGAAAGACGAAGTTTAGGCCAGCTCTTCTCGACCCGGGGCGCAGGTCAGATGAGAAGCTGCAGCTCAGATTGGCACCCAGTAAGGCTGTCGTACCCACCAGTGCTCACAAATCGGTCTTGGACCTCTTGGCGGTCTTGGCTCGTGTGACAGTCCACCAACATGACCCGATCAGAGCCTTACCGGACGGAACGTGGTCCGCCTGCCCAGCAAGTTGCTGCATTACGACAGTCTGAACTTTCCATTTGAGAAAACGCCTTGCAGTAAATATCCACAATGCTGCTTAAGCAATCATACCACAGCGGTCCGGTTGTATATTCATGACAAACGTACTGAGATCCACAACGCCCGAATATACGCCCACGAAATCAGGTGGCTCTACTGCCATGGACCTTTGCAGCCTTCTCCATGACCGCAAAATCGTCCGCTCGTACCTCAGGGTATAAAGTAGGCCCGGTCGCCAGACACATACAGTACTCTCCTTCACACAACAACCGGCACATCCTCCATATCAAAGCACAAAGCACACCATTACTTGCCCAAAAATCCAGTCTAGCAAAATGCATCCATCAACCATAATCTCGATCCTCGCAACAGCTGCATTGGCCACTGCCTTCGCCCTTCCAACTGATCAAGACCTGGTCAAGCGCCAGCTCAAATAATGTCCAGCTCTCAACAACTACATCTGGACATCCCCCAGCGGCGCCACCAAATGGAAGATCAGCTGCGATCGAGATACCGTTTCGGACGGCAATCATGCTGTCCAGAACATCAATGGCTACGATCTCGAAGACTGTATTAAACCATGCGGTGATGCCAATCATAAAGGCTGGTGCAAGAGTGTTAGCTTTAAGAATGATAAGACTGTCAATGATCCAGGGACTTGTTATTTGAAGGGAAGTGGTACTGGTGGTACTACGCCGAGAGGTGGGTGGAGATTGGCTGTTAAGCAGTGATCGAAAATCTAGCATAGTGGAATGGGCGAGGAAGAAGTTTGAGAACGAGGCTTTCGATTGGATGTGCTAGAATCGGTTTGCGGCTTTCCGTTTGCTGTATATTCATCAGTCGTTACAGATAGCCGAATGAAGTCACGGAAAAGGAGTTTACGAAGTCAGTCGTAAGCAATTGCAGTCTGAAATATAGGATGGATGGAAACACACCATAGAACTCCGTAGTGTCTTTAAAGCACTATATCAGGAACCCCTTCAACTCTCCACCTTCTGATCAACCACACTCTTACACCTCATACTCCACTCGCCCTCCTGCATACTCAAAGTCTCATTAATACAACGACTCGTCTCCGAAATCCTTCCCAGTTTCGGCAGTAATTCCTCTACATCACCTTCACACTTCAACCCAGTATAGATCTGGCAAGTCGCATTCGCTCTCAAGTACTGTGACTTAGGCGTAGTGAACGTTCCTTGTTCAGTAGGTTCTACATATCCTAGAGCATCTAGGAAGACAATGTCGATTTCTGGAGTTGAGGGGATTTGGTTGAGTACGATGCAAGCGTTTTCTTCGGGAGAGTCGAGAGGCGTTGTTCCGGTTAGGTTGGTCCAGATTGAATAGTATGCTGCTTCTTGAATTCGGGCGCCGCAGTCAGGATCTGAGTAGGCGGTATAGCGCCAGGCTGAGATGGGGATTGTGGCGATCAGGAGCACTAGGAAAAGTTCGGCGGCCATTGATACGATGTGTTAATTTGAGACTCCAAACAGCTCGTGAAAACTGTGGTGGTCAGTAGTAGCATGCAGCAGGGATCTGAGATTGAGGTCTTTCTCATGATCAATAGAGTTGACAGGGTAGAACAGGCTGATTTCTCAAGATCGCACATGACGGGCTTTGTGGCACTTTGAGGATGCGAGTATGTACGACTTGGTACCGAGATGTAATTCGTTTCATGAAAAGCCATCGTTACTCAGTAAAGCTGTACCGGCAAGTATACTACTCTTCCGCCGAGGTGCAGTGGCCAGCAAAGGGCGAATGGAGGATGGCTGTGGCAAAAGGTCTTTTCTTGCACGATTGACATCTGCGTGGTCGCGCATTGAAGTTCCACCATGAGCTGCAAGACGCCTCGAAACATACCAAGAAGAGAAAGTTACTGCTGTACATGTGAAGTCAACTGTCGAGTGAATGCCAAGCTTTTTGCCCAGCAGTCTCTGCCGTGCTCCTCTCGAGTCCTCCATCGGAATCCATGTCTCTCCAGAAAGATCTCGACGGCATGTCATTGAGGGACGGACTGAAGCGCCTAAGACACATGCCCAGATGATGAAGTTGCTGCCGTAGTATCGGATTCAAGAACGGAATGAATGCCAAGCATTTCGCATCCCCGCCGAGCAGTCTTTGTTCTTTCTCTCTCTCACTCTCGTGCGAACACAGTGACGCCGCAGACAGTCCGAGAAGACGACAGCATCTGAATCTGCGATTGCGTCAATGATATGAAACATGGCGAACAGTCTTATGCAGACGACGTCCTTCCATCTGGATCCCAACCCGCGAACTCGGAGTCTTCCGATCTTGGCTCATCCCTCTACCAAGACCTGCCTCCATGTGGGTTCCAGTCACACGGGTTGGGATTCAGCTTCCTTCGTGGTAGCCATTTTTATCAGTTTCGAACAGCATACTCGACAAAAAGTCCATGGTTCACAGCGGGAAGGGCGGCCGTGGCGATTATATACTCGCAACGCCAAGCCAAAGCACTGATCGGAACCAACAAAAGTCTAGAAGCGATGTGTGAACTCTAATTGACGCGGTACGCTACCCAGTCGTGTGATCATCGTCAACTTCATACAAGACAACGATGGACGTTGCCTTTGGGATGAAGCCTGACAGTCGACGCTTGAGAGTACAGCATGTCCGAAGATCAGGACCGGCCACTACTCTTTCTCAATGTCACTCAGCTCAGTGACATTGTCGCCCCTAAAGCCGAGCGGAAGAGTGTGGTCAGGTCGTGGGTGAAGAAAGAGCACTATGCCCGGATCCGAGAACAGAATCGCAAGCGAAGCCAGGCGTCTGCATCTGACAAGAAGGGTACTGTCTACCCATCGCCTCCCGAGTCTCCCGAAGATGAGCTGCTTGAAAGCCAAGCCAGTGCAAAAGGCTCAATCACAAGCTCCAGGAAACAGTCGAAGTCGGAGGTCTTGCCTCGCAGACCTCATGTTCGGTCAAGTCGCGTCACGCCAGTCACCGATGCAGATCACAACTTGCAGCTGGTACGCCAAAACGAATATCTGCCAGGCGTTCTACCATTCGGACCGGCCGGAGCACTGAGAATTGAGAACGAATCCCTTGCAGCACACTACCCGGACACGACACTTTCTTCCTCGCTCCTGTTCGCTAGCTTGCAGGATCCAACAGACGTTCTAGGCAAGCATTCAAAGCAAATAGGCTTGCATGGATCAGTCGTATGGGATAATTATCTCCAGCAACAAAGTGACCTCGGACGCATGTTCATGTCGCAGTATGAACAGTTTAAGGAGTGCCGAGGCTCATTCGGCCCACTCATACTTGCCAATCAGGCTTTGCTAGCCATCACTGTACTCTTCACCGGATGTCGAATACGACAGCAGAATGGACAACCAATCATGACTCCTTCCATGCTGCAGCTCCGGTCCATCGCCTACAGGCTGGTTCAAGCGGCCATCAACAGTGAGCAAGACCAGATCGCCGACGACACTATTCTAGTCGTGATGAAGCTTGCACACTTCGAAGCAATGTTTGGTCAAGGACTAGAGTACCAGATACACATGCAGGGGTTGGCAAGGATGATACGTCTGCGTGATGGCCTGAAAAACCTGGGAATGGGAGGCTTCCTCGCCCATCTCTTGATCTGGTTCGATGCAAACTTGTCACGCCTTGCTGGCTCTCCTCGCTACTTGGAACAGGAAGCGAGAATCTACGAGACGTGAGCGGAAGAGCACTTCTGCAACCCTTTCTACAAATGGGTCATACTATACTCTCGTACGGATTCGAAATGCTGCCGCCAATGCAGAACCGGCCTAAGGCTCTGAAGGCACTTAGAGGTCAGCCTTCAAGCCGACCTCCACCCTCTGATAATCTGCTTCCGGCTTGCCTTCATCCCAGTAGCGATGATCGTACTCGTCAATGCGAGTGATCTTGCCTGCATCATCAATTTTCAAGAAAAAGCCGACATGGTTCCGGAAGGCTCTCCCACTGCCCTTCATGACCACCTTACCATCCGGACGCACGATGTCATTCTTGCACGTCCCAATCCAGAGTTGCTGAACACCTGCACCAGTCGCAGTCACCTCGAGACTCTGCATCATGGTCAGCAAGATGCCGTATTGTCCATCACTAAGCTCGACCGACCTTGATCTCCGCCTGAAAGGGCTGATTGCAGTGCAGAAAGCTTTCGTGCAGCCCCAAAATCGCCTTGTGTCCCACTCTGACCACATGGAAGCCATGATCGTACCATTCGACCTTTGGATCGAAGCATGAAAGCAGGATCTCGGGAGTGTTCTCACCGTCGAATGGCATGAAGCTCTTGGTCCAGCATCTCACGACGTTGGTGACTTGAGCAACTCTCTCATCACTTATGGTGATCGGCATGATTGCTGAGGTCAAGGATCTGCGACAAGGGATGAAATATATGCTCGCAAGAGGTGATGATTTCGATACTCGGTTTGTGATTTAGGCATATTATATGCTGGACGACATCTCTTGTCCTGGCCGAAAAATGGACTGATCAATGATCAATAAATGTTGGCAGCCTCGGCATCGGCAACATCATCCTCTTGAAATCTACCACCTGAGATCTTGAGCTGAATTCTGCTTGTTCGTTGCCGGATTGGGCGGACTTCAGCTCGCGGTAGGGCACAGCTGAAGCAGGACCCACTTCCACGTCTTGTGGCGCTTGTTGAATTCCACGCTAGCGTTCACGCGAGCAATGAGCCCAAGCATGCAGAAGACAGGCTGGTTGAGTGCCGCATCTCAGAGAAGCAATATTCTGATCCCGTGATCTTCGGAGTTGTGCTGCCTTCACGAGCTGGACCACGGACCATTCTCCTTATTCAGATTGAGCCATGCACCGTTGCCGGATCCTCTTTCATGGACCGCTGTATGTTCTAGAGGGCCTGCGATCTTCAAGCGAAGTGCAATGCGTGACTTACTGAATCTATGGTACACAACATCACACGCGTACAGAGAATCAGCTGCCGATGTTCACTACCGTGCTGTACACTGTAGCACATAGCCTATCCCAGACAGGAGCCTCAACACGAGCATTGAACACATCTTCCTGTCAGTATCATGATATCTCCTCTCTATTGGCCAACACTTCATCTCTGGCTGTCTGTGAAAGTGAATTCCGAGGAATCAGTCTATGGCCTGTGCGCGCCCAAGTCGCGATGGCGAGTGAATGATCGCAAGGCCTTCTGCCTTTGACTCCTCAAGCGCCCTTCTTCTCCCATTGAACAGCACTGGAACACCTCGAGTCGGCCGGACTGTGTTGTTTGCACCTCCAACTTTCGCATACACGTTCTCAATTACCAGACATGGCGCATCCACCGGGCAGCTAGCAAGGTGCGGCGCGACACTGGCACTAAGCTCATCGTCGGCCCAGAAAAGATCAAATTCGAATTGCCAAAGTCGCTACTCGTCGAAAAGTCAGGTACGTGCTTCCGACTCGTGTCTTGCGCGTTACCATACTAACTTGTTATGCTATAGGATACTTCCGTGCCGCGTACAAGACTCATATGAAGGAGGCAAGCGAGAATACCTTCACGATCACCGACGTCGATGAAGAACATTTTGAGAAGTTGGTTAATTGGTTCGAGACCGGCGAGATGGAGCTCGAGTCCAATGCCGATGAGGAATTCGATCACGTCTTCTACGAAGGAACCACATAGCATGGAAATTACTCATGTGAGGAGTATTCTGCTTACGACAGCGATACTGGTCTTGACTACGAGGACGACTCATTCATCGAAGATGAATTGCGAGAACGTCTGCCAGGCTACGATGCTCCAGGGACGCTGCCGCCTTTGGTACCAGTGCCTCGAGATCTTCAGTTCATTCAACGGATTTTCCGCGAAGTGCAGTCGATGCTTGATCTCGACGCTTACCAGCTAGACGTGGTAATCAAGCTTCTTGGTCCTTATCAACACGATGACTGGCGTGGCGAGTTCGATTTTGTGGACGAGTGCAGAGAGCTCTTGCGGAAGAAGTTGGCAATCGAACCCGATGTGTTGCTTGTCGGTGATGCTCTGCCCTTCGCGGATGAGGGAAAGGCTGAGGTCGATGCGGAGGCAGAGCGTGAGCTCAAAATCTACGACAGCCTTATTGACATCTACATCCTCGCCGATCGTTTCGACATCCAGGAGCTTCGAATCGACATCATGAATGAGCTCCAAGCGCATCTTCATGAGCTTACTCTGCGCCCAAATTCTGGTCAATCTCTACCCAAGTTCGAGACTGTCAATAAGGCATACGAGAACCTACCCGGCTCCTCCGATTTGCTGCTCTGGCTGGTGCACGCCTACTCGACTTACTGGATTTCAGGCGCGGATCGTGAAGATCAAGTCGTGGCTAAGGAGCAACTTCCGGCTGAGTTCTCGCTGAGTGTTATGACTACCATCGCGGAGAAAAGCTATTGCGGCTTGAAGGAGGTTGATGACGATGAGGAGATGCCAGAATATCAGGATATGTGCCGTTACCATAACCATGATTCTGAGGATGAGCGGATTCGACGCGAGAGGGCGGTTGAGCGCGAGGATGAGGATGATGACGATGAGGAAGACGAGGATGATGAGGAGGAGGACGAGTAGAGCCAAGACGAGGCAGCGAAGCATTTGCTTCTAACATTAGCCGAGTTGATGATGGTTGCTACAGTGAGCTTGACCTGTTGACCTGATGGATGGGACCGGGACGACTGCTAGCAGCTGCATAGGCTTGTTAAGCTATTTTGTTGTTAGTGGGCAAAAGCGGAAGGATTCAGCTGCATATGGATGGCAGAAACGGAGGGTGGGCATCCGTGCATATGTGCTTGTCGTCGACAGAATAGCAATGGCATGACTTGCCTTTGAGAGCTCGGAAAATCGATGATAATTCTTTTCTATCGACGTCAATGTGATCAGATTTTGCGCTTTCCATCGGGCTCACCTCGGATGACAGATCATACCGCCAACCTTAATCTCACCACAATTCTTTCACAGCACATGCAATTGCTCCTTGAACAACGCCGGCTTCTCAGTCGTACCGCGTCGAATCCAGAGGCAGGTCAGCACCTTGCAGCGTCCGAATCCACGGGTTCCATTGAGCTATTGACCGCTGATAATAATTCGGATTGGCCACGAAACTTCATTGCAAAGGTTGGCACCACCGGCAAGAAATTTAGAATCCATCTTACGAAGCATTGGATCTTGGTTTCATGCAGGGCACAGCGCCACGTGTGGGAAAGCGAAGTGAATGGGGTGGGAGTCATGCCACAGATGAGCAGACGCACTGCTTGAATCGCACCGGTAGCAGATTTGTCGCAGCCGTCACAAGCAGCGCCACCTGCAATTGTCAAGGTGGTCGCGAACAGCCTCGTGGAGAACAACATGACAAGCAACGCCTTCGACGACATGTGCGGCGGAATGTGCCATGTGATGCAGGAACCAGCTCCGTTGACGCAATCCAGATCTTGCTATAGCGGTCGCGGGCAGCGATTCCTGTAAGGTATCGTGGTTGAAGCGGTGCCATTTTACGTTCGAGATGTCGAAATCATCAATGCTCGAGCCGCGAAGTCTAAGAGAGCTGTTTGACTCAAGCATTGCAACATCAGCGTAACATGCCGAGAGCATTATCGTGGCAACTATGAGGCTTGTCGCTCGCTCGCACGCTCGCAACTCGAAGCTCTTCCGCATAACTCAAGCGAGTATGTCGGAAATGCGGTGCTTGACATATACCACAGGACGGCCATCACCCTTGATACCGCGGTGTCTGCGGTGTGATAATTCAATGATATGCTCTACGTTCGCAGCCCAAGACAACCCACCAATGCAAGCATCGACACAGGTCGGTCAAGTGCCTGTGAGAGATAGCATCGGGCCCGAACATCTTCTTTTGGTCGAAGCGCTCTTGCAAGGGCGGATACTCGGCTGAGCTCGGCGCTGAAAAGCCCAAGTAGTGAGGCAAAGGCTCAACGCCAAATGCGAAAGTATGCTGTTCAGCTAGACAAGACGGAGTATCGGCATAGGGCTGGTCTCTCTCGCCGTGTCGATGTCCCTCGTATGGATGAACTTGAGATCAAATTTCCCGAAAGACACCAGCATCGGACATTGTTCATTGCTACATCAGAAGCCGGAGATTCATACAGCCTGCACGGGGTCGACCTGGGAGCAGCTGTTAGCCTGTCAGCGATGCATGTCTGGCCTTAGAATGGATCAGCCAATGCAACGGGAGTCTTTCAGGAGAGTGCTCTCATAAGACCAACCAGGACATATGATATGTGCCTCTGACTTTCGCTTCCGGCTCTTACAACGCTCCCGCTGACGGAGCTGAAAGCTCTCCGGAACTTTGAGGTTGAATAAGGGTGTGACAGCTACTGAGTCGGTAGAGCTACCGAGACATTCTCAAACCCTCTGAGTTCTTTTCCAAAGTTTCCCGATCGCATACGGTGACAGAAGGCCCCAGATCCTGTAGCGTCGCCCGATGTCGCATACCGTGCTGGAGAAGGTCGGTGTCTGATCACATAGCAATGCGACCAGCGCACACGCTACGAAGCTGCTACTACCGCTTAGGACAATGGACAGCCGTCTCACCCAGGTTCTCGGATCGCTGTACTGGAATCCTTCCGTGCTGTCATTCTTTCGGTGGCAGGTATTCAGACGGTGAGTAGCACAGCAGATGCTTTACTTTCCATGATACATATTTTGAAACGCTGGTTGTGCGGAGCAAGAGTGTGTTTTCCAGCCTCAAGCAGAGGATGAGGATCATCACCTGACGAGTGTTACCTTGCAAGTATCCGCGTTGTCCCGAATAACGTGAGCAGAGCCTAACCACCAACCCGGCAGGTGGGATTGCATCTGATGTGATTCGCAGTGCGTGAGCGGTCCCAAGCTTCCTTCTGCTTCTGATCATGCAGCTGTAAAACGCCCTCACACTTCCGCGGGTGCAGACAGCAACAAGGCCACGCATGCATGCCATGAAGTTGCAGAAGCAAAGGAGGAGCTCGCCAAGGTATGGGCATCCTTGCACGTTCTCGACCTTCGAACTCTCCTGCACAGCCACAGCTGCTTGTCGATCGCTACTTCTATGGTGCTAGAGAGAAAGTGATCTTCAGCGTCAGGCGTCAAGTAGCCTGGCAGAACCACTCGAACATGCTCGTGCAACGAGGTTCTCTGCATCATACCATAGCACTGGCGTTATGACTCTTCCAGCTTCATGCAGGCCGCGGGTGATAGCTCTGGGATGGTGAAATCAAAATTGAAGAGATGCTGTCCAATTTGTCACTCGCTCCACTAAACAATGTCCGCCTCATCGGCCGGCGTCCGAGACTGCTTGCACGGCAATTGATGGAATTCGGAAGCGCGTGCAGTACAACGTGAGCTCAAAGGATTGCCATGCCCGCGTTTTGCTGTGCATTGCCGACACGACACGACACGTCAGAGTTTCTGGAATGAGGCGTCGCTCAGAAACAAGAAGATTGGGCACTCGAGCCAAGAGGAGGTAGGAATCTGTAGCTCTCAGAATAGTAATTAGAAGATCGTATTGATAGAGCAATAAGTGCTTAAGCAAACAACGATCTGTGTTTCACCTTCCTGGAGGCTCAATGCTATTGCAGGGCTTGAAAGGCGCCACTCCATCGCAGAGGGCGTTCGGATTGAATTCGCCTAATCTTTCTCCAGGGTATGCATGAAGGGTTCTTCCATGTGCAAGCAGATTGGGTTGAACTTCAAAAAGTAGCTCAACTAGCGTACCATATTAACAAATTTCTGAGCCACTTGCTGAGTACGTATCTGATGTTGGTCTGTGGAGTCGCTCCAGCCTTTGTGCACCCCACGAACAACCTGGCAGATGATCGAGAAGGGGACGACTGAGGATGGCTGCAATCCTGCCGCCTTGAAGTGTCACGGGACGCCGTGCATCAGAAAGCAACGACACATCATCAGTCGGTATAGACACGATACCCTGAGAAGCAATGATGAACCTATGACTCGTAACATTTGATTATGTGCCGGCTACTACTCTGTGCGCAAGTGGGTATCTTAGGTCTCTTTCTAGCGGGCTGGCGAAAGGCCCGCGCTCGATTGCTATTGCCAGTATCTGTGCTGTTGACTGATGTTATAGATCAGGTAACAACCATTATCCATTCTGAGGCTCTGAAGAAGTAAGGTATTCGCCTGTTCTGCGAGCAGGAGGCCTGCTACGCTGCTGCTACATGGCCTTCCGTGTGCGTGACTTTGCTCAAGGAAAACCGTGCCCAAAACCCCGTGTCCGTACAACCATGTATTAAAAGTAACAAAAATGCTTGCTGCAAATGATTCGTCCGTCCCAATCTTCGCTGTGGTGGGTATCATAAAAGAGAAAAAGTTGAGCCCGATATCAAAGGCTTGGTATCTCAAAATGCCTAAGTCTCGAGGCGCGATATCTTAGAGGTGATCCGTTCATGTACACGGTGAGGTTTTTTGCATAACAGCAAGGGAAGACATGATCCGTCGTGTTGCTCGTCGTTCGTGATATTAAGGAGTGGTCTGTGCTTCCATCATGGGATAGCCATCGCGATAGAATCAAAATAGCAGCTTCAGCTCATAACCGGTGGAGCTGACATTTTCGATGGTCGGCAAATCGCCATCACACTGGATATCGGTGGGTCCGGCGTCCCATTCTCGCTTTGGTTTTACTGGAGTGTCTGGCTGAACCTCGCAGAATTCGGCCGTCATATCCTGTCCTTCTGGGAGTTCGCGGATACATTCGTCGTCAAAAAGTACGTGAAGACCATCCCTGTTGATGCGGTACGTTCGCAGTACCTGTGTAGGTTCGATGCCGCATTTCATCGCCAAGGTGTTGTTGAACTCTTTTAGTGACCGCTTCATCAAGTAGATGGCGCGGTAGTAGTTATCAGATGTCTTTCCAGCCACGCGAGGCTGGACGAAGAAGCATGCGACCGGCTTGACCGGTCTTTCGGGAGGAGGTCGGTAGCTGTGATCTACACCAACTGCTTCAATCCAGCCAGAAGATGTGCCATCGTCTGAGGTTCTGGTCTGAACCTTGGTGGGTTGGTTGTCTGGCGGGCTTTGCAGTTGCTCGGGAATCGTGGGCTGGATGTCCATCGTCGCGGTCTGAGGGTTATTGCGCCATTCATTCGAGTTCACTCGAGAAGGTCCGTTGATCGGAGTCGGTTGCTGCATCGTTGAATCCTTTCTGCTGCCAATCAACGAATTGTTGCTCGGGGTGGGCGAAACTGCGGAAGATCCTTTCTCGTCACTATTCCTCTCCCAACTCGTGTCTGCAGAATCTGTCCTGACCAGCTCGATTTCTCCCGTGAGCTTGACTGGCTGGAGATCTGGATCGTCCCCATCTTCACCGCGCAGATAGAGCACACTGGCGGGTCTCGTAGAAGTGAACATATCTTGCAGTGTCATGAGTTTCATGTGCAGATCCTCTTCGGCGCTGCCTCTGCCGCCGTTCGAAGTCACGGAAGTCATTGACCAGGTCCGTCTGTGTTTGGGAACCTTGCCAGGTCGATTGTCAAGGCCTTTTGCGACTGAACCAGCTCGTTTGCGCTTGCCTAGATCGCGCATTCCAGATTCGATCTGTGCAATCTGCTGGTTGAGCTTGTCAATGGTCTTCTTGACGTGTGCGACATCGTTGGACAATTTTCGTTCGGCGCCATGATCTCTGAACAGCTTGACTTTGCAGTAGCAAACTTCTGGACCTGTGGGCGTTGTCGACTCTTCGACAGCTTCTGTCTTCGCACAGAGTCGAACAGGGATGCCCTTGACGCCCTTGGAATGGCTGAAGTCGGTCGATAGGAAGTTGAAACGAACAGAAATGGGGCATTCCGATGCGCCCGCGGCTGGACTCCAAGTCACGCAGAAGCCATCGAAAGATGAGCACTCGAGGTCGACCTTTGGTTTCGTCGGGTCCTCTGCGCCTCCCATCTGACCGGAGTCGACATATTCGACGGCTTGCAGTCGGCCACCTCTTTGATGCGCCTCATTCGTGCCGCGACCCTCCTTCCACAGCTGCCAGCAAGCCGCAGGCTTCTGTCGTTGCTGCTCGTCTTCGAAGGATACGCGTACGAAGGTGCGGTATTTTGTGGCTGGTGCAGTCGTTTGAGCATGGGTATCGACCACGTTAAGAGTGTACGCTTGGCCCTTGTTTAAGTATGTCACCGGAATCTCGTCTGCATGCTTGATCATCGCCGTCGGCGCGTTCAATGTGACATGGTAGCGAAATCTGTTCAAAATTAGCACCGGAGGTTCGTAAACAGTGGCTTTGACGGATACGTACTTCTCGGCGGACGGATGTAGCGGAGGTGGTTGCATCGTGTTTTGAAGGTTTGGAGGGCGAAATAGAAGGTCCGGCGATTGGTGCTGAGGTGGCAATCCCATGTCCATACCCATGTCGTCGATGGGTGATTCTCCGACAGGGCCCTCCATCGATTCAAAGGACGGTTGATGCGTGAAGTGCGCTGGAGGAAAGCCTTGTTGTTGATGCATCTGGAATGGGTTGACATTTTGAAACTGGTGAGGTTGAATGTGTTGTGGGAGATGTGCCTGGAAACCATTGAATGGTGCGCCCTGCTGGCCAGCATGCAAGGCACCTTCCGAAGTGGGCATCGACAGAGGTGTGCCCAGTCCCATGCCAAAGGTCGGTGTATGTAGGTCGCCAGCTTGGTTGTGACAGAGGGTGTTCGAGCCACCAGGCGTGGGCGTGTAGTAGCCCGACATCTGGTTGGCGAACATGTTGAAGTTGTGATTGTTTGGATCCATGAGTGATGGTGTTAGGCCTGAAGTTCCAAAATTCCAAGGCTCGTTGGAACCTCTTGGAGTGGGGTCTGCATCCTTGATATCGTGCGGCTGATTATCGAGAGACCTGGGCAGCGATGTCAGTGCTCGTTCTAAACACGCAGTTGCCTGCCACGCAAATCGTGTTGATCTGTGCTGGGTATATTGTAAGAACAGACAGGGAGAGGCCTACCGCGGGTTTAGCGGGATATCGAGGGCTTCTGCGAGAGAAGTCGTCGGCTGTGCCTGAGCCGGTGCACTCGACGTTGGAGAACCGTTCGCACCGGACAGTTCTGGGAAATTCGCCTTGAAGTTGCGATACAGCTCGTCGCTGGGCTTTTGCGATGTTCTCCTATTTGAATTTATTTGTTAGCAAGCGCACGCCTAATGATAGCGTTAAAGTTCCAGCGTTGCGCAACGCGGAGCCTGGAAGCCGATCGTGTGGCTGTCCAGCGCTCTGCGAGCTGGCTGAGAACGCGAACATCGACCGACTCTTTTGCTCGCCCGCTCGCTCGAGATTCTGCTTACCGATTTCGAAACATGGCCGGTCCAGCGTGGAATGCTTCAGCAACAGCAGCGCCGGGACACGCAGTGCTGAATGAGCATGAAAGAAACACGCACAAGGCGGAGGTGAGAAGTAGTAGAGCTTCTGCGCCGTGGTGAAACTGCGAGAGAGATTATGTTCAAGCCACAGCAGATGGCGAAGACTCCTTGAATAAGACCACGGCAGAACTGACAAGGGGCTGCACGTCTCGCTGGGCTAGCGCGTTGACTCCCGCGGCTGCAGAACGATCACTCTCCGCCTCGTTGTAAGAACATCCCGATCGATGAGGGAACGCTGCTATAGTGCCAGCAAATGACATACGTACACCGCTCTGATCTTTTCTCGATCGAACGCTCTGTCGTCTTCGCTTCCAAGTCAGCAAATGAGCACTATAGAGCCTTAGCGAGGCAGCCATCGTTCTCGAGAGCCAGCACCGCCACAAAAGATACACTGCAGAGTGACTTTTGATGGGTCTTACGCCACAGCATAATGCTGAGCCTTTTGCTTTCTAGACACTAGCCACAGTGCAAGGATGGCACAAGCTAAGGTGAAAGTTGTGGCATTCGTGCTCCACCTTGCGGCGTCTGTTTGGCTCGATGCCGCGCGGAGGACACAGCACTCATGCAGACCCTCGCCTAGCGGTATCGCTAGACGATGCCCTTGTGTTCACTGTGGCTCGTTTCGTATCATGCTCCGGTCCCCGCTTGATTCTGTCGCGGTACGCCAGCGCGAAGCTCACGAACCGCGTCGTATAGGTGCTTCATCTTTTAGCTCAGCGTATGAGAGCTCGTAGACTCGTTCAAAGATTGTTGGATCCTTAGTCCTTTCATGTCCTTCCTTTCACAGTATTTTCATCAGCCCATTTTAGGCTCTCCCGTGCTGGGTAGCAATGTCCTCAAGACTGGACCCACTGAGCGAATGAACGAGAAGGTCGGGCTGCGTGGGACCCCCAGCCCGCTGCTGCCGTTCACCGTCATCATCACGACTGGCGACTCTAGCACAGACGTCTCGCACAGTGGTCCGGAATGGACATCGCGGTCTGGAGTTGCGCGTGTCAGTGACGTGCGATGACTGCTGTCCTTCATCAAAATTCTCCTTCGCCCTGCAAAGCACTGAAAATGGATCATCCCGGCTACACATCCCATATGCCCGGTGTCGCCCAAGCAAAACCAGTGGTTGGCAGCGAACTGTCGTCCGGCACGTACATCCCAATCGCCGGATCAGCAATGATTTCAATTGCTTGTGCTCGCTCACGAGAAGGCATGTATCCGAAACATTCAATTGTGGTCCAGAAATGCTTCAGTATAGTTTCCATATGAATCTGCGCCACATGCTTCTCGTGATTCAGCATACTGTACTAGCCGAAATGAGCACCGGAAATGGTACTGAAGACCCTTCCTATAGGAGCTATATCAGCAGCAACCGTTGCGACTGCTCGGCCATTCCCTTCACAGTTGTGCTATTCAGGGCACAAAGGCTCGCACAGCGGTGAGAGTTCCGCTGAAAGCTGTAATATTAGTCATTTCAGGATGAATTCCTCTCATCTCACATAATGGATATACCAACGCGGACAGCGGAGCCCTTCTACTCATCTCTCGTACTTTGGCGTGATTAGCACTATCAAAAGCATAGGCGCCAAGGCAATATGGTGAACAAGACCCACTGGGCTTGTGAATCGTCGATGCCTATAACATCTGCGACCGTCGAGACACTGCGAGATTCCAGCTCCTAGTGCTTCGTTTCGGCTGCATAGGCGGCGGAGACGATATGTTAGACAGCTCCTATGTGTTCCGAGACGTGATCGCGTTATGCAGATGCCCAGTCACGCGCGCAACCGCTTCCGCGAAGTTGGTTCGCGAGTGTAGGAGTAGTAGATTGTGTCGCCGATGGCTTCTGCAAGACATGCAGACATCGAACCTGGAAGCCACTGCTTGCACGAATCCGTCGACAAGCTCATCGACGAACTTGCGTGCCTTCGGTGCAAGCGATAGTTTCTCGACTTCTAGTGTGGATGCAACGCTATCTGGCCGCGCGCTTGAGAACGTTTCGGTCCCGTCCTGTGGCATTGTGGCACTCACACTGTGGCATCCGGAGATTTTTGCCGATGGATTGTGGCATTTTGGCAGGGCTACTGATCGACAGACCACGTTGTCGCGATCGTGCACAGCCACAATGTGCCGCAGCGGCAGATGCCACAGGCCTGCATGCTGTTCTGTTCTGTTTGGTTCTGGGCGCTGCTCCTCACCCAAAGCTGACGTGGTCTTGCAGTGAGTCTTCTGACCTGGAGTCAATCTCACAAGAGCATACGGCAACTCTCACGAAGATCCTGCCTGACCGTAGCTTGTCCGATGATGTCCATGAGGCTCGCGGCAGCCACACCATGTGCGTCACTGCAGAAAGACAGAATCGACGGGCCGTTCGAGCCCGGAGCTGTCGTTCCGGCGGTTTAGCTGGCGTGCTCCTCAAACCACGAACTTCACGCCAACTCCAATCTCCCTGTCACAACCGGAGCTGGAGCCGAGGGTCTCGAACAATGTGTTCACGGCAAGACCTCGTAGCGACAAGATATGACGACTGATTACGATCGAATTCATCTGCGAGACGTTGAGCAAAAATTCGAGTGCAAGAGTTGGCTTGCGAAGCAGTTGCTGTTACTCTCCAGGTACCGTTGTCAGTGCCTGTATCAAAGCACTTGAAACGCGCTTGGAAAGTATGATCCCTGCCTATACCTACAAGATCCATGTCAATAGATGTACAGTGAGCTCAGAGTTTGCCACAGAATGATGGCTGCCGTGCTGCCAGCACAGCTTACTCACAGACACCGCCGGCAGTGTTGCGAGAGGAACCGATCAATGAGTTTCCGCCATTGGAGACTGCATGACTAGTTGGCTTTCATGTGAGGCAGCAGGCAGCATGACAAGCTCTTGCAACACGTACTTTCATGTACGTCTTGGCAGAGATGTGTCACGATAAGCCTGCGAACAGTGTGACAACGCTGGGCATCCCGACCCGTGTTGCTGTACATATGGGAGGTAGACCGACTGCTGCCTTTCGTTCGGCAGCTGAGTGGCAAAGACTGCTGCCAATGGTTCCAACTCTCACAGCCTCAAACATCCCGTAGCCTCCGAATGCACAACGGCGATCCCATCACGAAGCGCACGTTCGCGAGGACCATGGCGGAGGCAGACTTCGTCGTCAAGAACGTGGACTGACATCTCTCAGCATGGACCTCATGCAAGCGACGACAGCAGGCGCGTACACATGCACTTCGCCAGCCTCTCAATATGTGAAGTCAAGATATTGTCTCAAAATGCATCGCGTGCAGGCTAGAAGTCTTCATCCATTGGGCGAATGTTCTCCTGCCGAGGAGCATTAATGTCGGAAAGCTGGCTGTATCCGGGCTGGTTGCGAACGCACGTCTGTTGACCATGACCCTTGGACTGGAAGCTCACTTCGTTGGCAGCGCTGGCGCTTCTTGCCGGTGTCGCGTTTCTGGAGCCCGTGCGCAGAATGTTCGTGTGCTCAAGGAGATTCTTGCTGCTGGTTGTTCTCAACACTGAGGGCGGAAATGCGCCAGCAGAAGCAGGATAAGACGCTCTTGCGGGGTCAGCTATGCTTCCGGTTGGCGAGTAACAGGTTGAGCTGGTCATCGAGTTGCTTCGATTGGAGCCTTCGGCGACTCTGATAGCAGTGAGCAGACTAGAGGCCGAATCCTCTCTTTCCTGCCTTGGCCTAGCCTTCGAATTGAAGACAGGAGTCGGGATTCTTGATGGGGGCCGTCCATCGGTGGGAGGCAGTGAAGCTGAACCGGGAGCTGACACTGGTGGGCTCTGAGCGACTGGTGATAGGGGTTGCTGCAGTGCAGGTGAAGCTGAGCGGTCAAGAGCTGCTGTCTTTGCTGCGTGTTCATTCAGGGCAGCAAGGGAAGCACTCTTCTTCAGGATTCTGTCTTTCACAGCTTGGGGGAGGTCGTGCTGCCGTCTTGAAGCATCGATGTCATCCTGGACGGCTCTCGTATCATCGCCCGGCTCAAAGGAGAAGCGTCTCGTTGGCGCTGGAAATGATGCTGCTAACGTGTCCACTGTCAATTGCGGCTTCAGTCGATGGAAAAATCCCGATGCTTTCGAAATGACCGTCTTGTGCTTTGAACTGCTTCTCTCCGGCCACTTTGCGGACCCTGCAGGCTTTGGTGATGCTAAGCCGAAATTGATAGGCATACTCGCGTTTCTTCTGCCGGCTTCTCCGTTCGCGTCGAACAGGTCTAGCAGTTGTGGTAGCACAGTGGACGGGTCGACATTGCGACGTCTTGCCACGGCGTGAGCAATTTGCGCGATAGAAGAGAAGTCGTCTACGTTTGCTGACGGCGCTGGGCCAAAGGTGATTGTCTCATCGGGAAGCAAATCTCCCTCGCAGCTGAATGTTGAGAATGTATCATCGGAGGTCGTTATGGTGGAAGAGGTTGCTGCTCTCTTCCGTCCCTGCCGTCTAGCTTGTTGCTCCAAAGCAGACGCATTCGTTAATGAAAATCTGGTATCAAGTGGTGGTGTTCCAAAAGGAAGGTCCGCATGGATATTGGTCACTGATTTCTTTGGAGCCAACCGCAGCGACATGCGCTTGTCCTTGTCCGATGGCGATTGCAAAATAGGCGGCTTCATCATGGCTGTTCTCGTGTCAGCTTGAGGAGTTTGGAAGGCCATTGGACTCACCTCTCTGACCACTCCAGGCGGCATCTTCGAACCGTTTCGTCTTCTCGAGAAATTCGAATACCGTTTCTTTCCGGCTGCCTAGCTGCGAATTTCTATTGCGAAGCTTGCTGTCCTGTCTGGCAAGTGTCACCTCTGCGACGCCGCGTTTACTGTTTTTAGCAAGCAGGACTTCAAGACGCTTGACTTCCTCTTTGTAATCGTCTCGTTCTTCGATCCAGTCATTCTCTGCCGCGTTGAACTTGGCGATGAGGTCCTGAGTCGAGTCGAGTTCAGACTCTAGCTGCCGCTGCAGCTGGCATTTCTCGTCTCGCAGCTTGAGATAGTCTTCGCAAATGGCCATGAGCGAGCTGTTGTGCTGAACACCAAGTGGCTCATAGGGATCTGCCATCAGACGGCACATCACCGAATCTATCATTTGCTCCGCCTTTGGGTCTGGATAGAGCTGCTCCAGAGGCCATGACGGTAGTTCCGCAGTGACAGGCGCAAACTCCTCCTGCAAGGACGATTTTTGGTTGTGCCCAAAGTAGGATGACAGTTTTGGCTTCAGCTTGCGCTTTGGTGTGGTTGGTGAGAAGTAGTCGTCCGACTCATCTGGCTCTTGTGGAGTGTATGGAGTCCGAGATCTGGTCGGCTGTATTCTGCGCCGCCACTGCTGTATGTCGGCCATTGCGGCGCTGCTTCTGAGTGCAGTCTGTCTTATGGTGGCAGATGGATATGTCTAAGAGGTGAGGTCGAGATTGGCTTTGTTTACGTCTAGCTTAGCGTGCTTGCCGCTGGAGTTGAGTGAAGGCAGGAGCAAAACGACCTTCGGCCCGACATGGCAACAACACCTCTATGTACAGGTTGTCTGTGCGCGCCCTTAATCAGGACATACGAGAATGCTCTCTTCACACGCAGCGGCATACACCTCAGCACTCCATCAGATCTCCTTTCCATCAATCTCCATCTCATCCATCTCCTCACACGCAACATCTTCATCGACCTTATCGAACATCTCCATCACTTTCACAACTTCCTGCAAGAAAGAATGCGTAAATCGTCCGTCCGCCTTGATGAAACTTAAGTTTCGATCGCCATACTGCCACTCCCGCGCATAAATACACACGATCGCCTGACAGATCCTCGATGTCGGACCCAAAGCCTCAAATACCTTGTAAGTAACCTCCGCGTTGGGCAGATAGCCACAACCGAGAGCGACACGCCAGACATGATGCAAATCCAATTGCTACAGAATCTCGCATCGGAGTGGTTCGACGATTTGCAGACGATCGGCTAGGATAGCCAGGTCGATGAGTTGTGCGAATTCATCATTCTCGCCTTCGGCTGTAGCGTTGCGGCTTTGGTGGTCTGATTCGTGTATCGCGTTGACAGCGAGTCTAGCTTGCAGGATTTCGGCAAATAAGTGGATGAAGCGTTTGGGGTAGTCTGCTGCGTAGGATGGGTTGTGGAGCAGTTTGATGAGGATGCTCAATTGGTATGTATCGAGCTGTGAAGCGCGGCGAATACCGCGATTGAAGTGATCTGGGAAGTGGCGCCCGATGATGAACGCTTCGGCGTGATCTTCGCTCTTGGAGTTCAGATGGGCGCCCGCCTCTTTCATTCTGCGATACTCATCTGCCAGGTCGAGGTGGACTTCAGCTGCGATCGGCCCTTCTTCGTATCTGTTCCGCGATGGTCAGTAAAGTTCGCTGATGAAAGCGCTAGATATGACTTACTCGTAGTCGATGTCATCGTCTTCGTCGTACGCAGTATATTCTGCATCCTCATACTGACATGCATCGTCGGAGTCACGGGTCTCACCGATTTCGTTGCCGTTTTCGCTGTACAGACCCAAGACACCTAATCCAGGGCTTTTGATCACAACTTTACCAGTACGCAGCCATGTGATCAAGAGGTGCCATGTGTCGGACGACATGCCGAAGTCAAGGTCGAGTTCAATTTGTTTCTCTCCCTCGGTCCTCCTCTTCCGCCAGGCAGAGCGGTACCATGCTGACTTCTCCATCAGCAGAGCATGGGAGTGAGCCAATCTCTCTATCACGTCGTCTTCCACGGGGCCTTTGGAGGTGGGCTGATTGGCCGGCGATGCTGTCTGCTCATTGCACTGCAGCGGGGCTGGCCGCAGGGGAATCTGAAGGGTCACTCCTGGAGTATGCCTGTCTGGCGACCCTATCAAAAAATCGCTCTGCAGCGGAGCTTGCTTCGCAGTTCGGATTGGGATTTGGAACTCCATACTTGACTTCTAAAAGGTCGAGTCGGCGACTGCGTATTGATCGATAGTCCGATGCTGTCAAAGTCAAGGGTGGAGTCGAAGTCAAGCTAGCCCTGGACATGTTGACTTCACATAAGTGGAGCTGCGGTACTACCCGTCGCTTCAGAAGCAAGTGAAGGCCTTAAAGAGATAATTTTGGTAGGCCCTCATAGTTAGCTGCGTCCAGACCGAGGACTTCTATACAATCAGTCGTTCATGGGTATCTCGTATGCAGAAATCAAACAGAATCTCTCACGCCTTCTCGCGACGTACGCGCGATGGTCCCTTCTTATCATCCTCCTTAGCCTCTTTCTCGGCAAACCACTGCTCAAAGTGACTCCAAGCAAACTCGTCCTCGGCACTAGCAACCCCTTTATCCGCCCTTGCCTCCTGATCTCGCGTGTCCATGACACGATCCATCTCCCCTCTTCCACGTTCGACCAGCGCCAGCAGCTGTTGTTGGTGCTCAGAGAGATGTCGTTTTCTGGCCTCGGCGCGAGCCTTCTCGGCGTATATTCTCTTTCGAGCTGACTGGTAATGCATGAGACTTTCAACGCCATTGTCATCACGCCAGAGCACGAAGACTCTACCAGTAGGAGACACCACAACGCCATCGGCCTTTCTCGCCATCTTGATGAGCTCTTGTCGGGGAACAGGCACAGACGTTTGGGGCGGAGAAACATTGAAAGTAGGATGTCGTTGAGTGTCCAGCGGAACACCTTCTCTCGTTCGCTGCATGCCTGCTGGTTCTTCTGCACCGTCGTCGGTGTATGTACGAATGATCTTACGGAAGAGCACAGGTTCTTCGCTAGTTGTGGACGGCGGGCTCTCCTCTGCTCGTGTGCGTGCATCGATTGCGTCTTCAGATGAAGTCGATGAACGTTCCTGTTGCTCACTGCTAATCGAGGCAGGGCTCTCGACAAAATCGACGGTAGCAACAATGCTAGCCCGTGCATCGTATTTCTGAGGCGAGGGCCCATCTGAATTCGCTTTCTTCTTGATCGTCCTGGTGGAGCGCTCTGCGGGGCGGACGGTCACTGTATCCATCGAAGGGATGTCGGGGCTAGCATAACCCAGCCCGGCTCTCGACGCCGATATTGGTGTGTAGGAGGTATCTGACTGGTCGTGTTGTCGCGATATTATTGACTGCTTGATGTTCCAAGTATTAGTATCGGCACTCAAGTGGACTGTGTCGGCACCCGCAGCCGGTCGGTCCCCAGCGGGCACGGCCTCTGCTTCTTTGAGAGCAAGCTCACAGACACTTGATATGCGCGGCTCAGGCTTCGCTGGCATCGTTGCAGAGACGGTGGCCAACTCAGATCCAGCCACGCTTTGAACTGGGGTGAATCTGACTGATTCCGTCTCGCATGCAGCTTTAGACTTCGAGTTTCGCTGAACCCAGGGTGTCTCTTGATGTGCCATACTCCATCGCTTGAGGCGATACACTGTCTGACCGTGCTCATCAGCTGACGGCAGCGCAGAATGTATCTCTGCTCGAAGTCGTCTTTGCAAACGAATGTCCGGTAGCGTTCTACTTTGCCACAGCGTCCAAATTGCTTGGTCCAGCTTCATCGCCACATCTTCGCCTTCAATCTGTTTCACCAGCGAGAGGACATACCGAACCTGTGTCGTTGGAGGTCGCTTGAAGTCCTTCAACGGCCTGAGCACTCCAGCGGTGACCATGGCTCGGGTCAAGAGAGAAGTGATTGGGGCGCCGCGATCCTGGAGGAAGCGATAACACTCCCAAACTCTTCTGAAGGCCACTCTCGGTCGGAGTGAACACGATTTCGCATACTCGTGGGCTACCAGGTGAACTAAATCGATGTGCGCCTGGGAAAGCCGATTGTGGTCACTACCAATCCGGTCTTCCAGCCGCCAGACGAGATCTTCCGCAGTCTGCCGGCATAGGATGTCCCATATGAGAGATGATGGAGTGTTGCCTACGCGAGCTAGTTGAAGAGGCAGAGAGAAGTACGTACTCAAAGGCAGCGAAGGAACGTGCAGGAAAATCTTACGCGCGAAGAACGTTGCTCTCGCACTCTCACTCCTCAAGAAATGCCTCATGAGCTTGTCGTCCAAGCCAGCAGGTACACCTAGGCTTTGATACAGCTGCAGCTGCCGGAAGGTAAGATAGACCACAAGAGCTCCATGGCCATTACTCTCCGCTTTTGCGGTAAGAATAGTGAACAGATGGTGAACAAATTCCTCATGGGGAATGCCATGATCTTGCAAAACACTGAGCATGAGGACGAATGGAAGTCGATCTCGGCGAACAGTTGCCCAACGTCTGTTAAACGCAGCGAGCAGGATGCCTGGATCAGTAGTGCGCGGCCTATTCCAGACAGTGCGACGAATTATTGACTGCATCCTTTGCTCTTGACCAGTTGGCGCAAAGTTTGGCGCCCAGAACTCAAGAAGGACTAGGCATAGCTCCACCCTCTGAAGATGATATAGATGAGAGGCCGCTGCTGCAGGGCCAGACGTCCGTGAGGCGAGGACTTTGTACACACTTTGCCAGATAGGGTCATCCACTTGATTGACTCGAAGCTGCCGGCATTTGCGCAGATCACAGAGCCACCTCTCGATTTGCTCAGGCAGTTCTTTGACTCTAACAAGACCCGCAAAGGTATGTTCGAACAAGGCTTGGGTGGTTCTTGCGCATACTGCTTGGAGAGCTTCGCGAGACATCGTATCCAAGACTTGAAGGGCAGGAGATTCATGAGAGCCTGACATCAGCAGCGCGGTCAAGACGTCGGGCAGCTCTTTGTCGTCCATGGTGCCGAGCCGTATCTTGTCTAAGACGACGTCTGTCAGGGGACGAATTGCGACGTTCTCGAGCGACTTAGACGCCAGCCATTGGCCCAGTCGTTTCATGTTCTGCGCTTTGGGCTCATCGTTGCTGCTTTGCAAGAATTCAAGCACATCACGCAGATCGTCCTGCTTAATCTCCTTCACATGCTGCTTGCTCTCAAGCAGACTTTGAAAGGCTTTCTTGCTCTCTTCCACAGGATCGATAGACGATTTAGGGACATCCAAGATATGTTCGAAGACGTTCTTCCTTTTCGCCATTTTAGGAAACATCCAATGCTCCTCCTTCTTTTCTTTCTCTCGTCCTGGGGCCTTCCAGTTCAGGTCTCTAGCCGGATCGAAGACCTGAGCTCCATAGCCTCCAAAACCGAAGAGCGCTCCAAAATCAGCGCCACCAGGCTGTATACCAGCTCCCGAAGCTGTCATACCCATACGTCGCCTAGATAGTCGACGATGGGCCTCCAGCGGGCCCGGTACATTGCTGCCATATCGTCGACCTCCACTTTGTCGCTTGTGGTGGGCATTGGAGACGCGCAAGAAGCGATTGAAGGCCTCATTGAGGACATCGTCGGTGATCCAGAGACATTCTTGGCTTTGCGCTGCCCGTAGCGCTCGGCGACATGGCATAAGTTGTATTAGCTGTTATCGAGGCATTGGTGACTGTCTGTGGGAAGAGTGAATGCTCGAGCGGGAGTGGTCAGCAGCTTTGCGGACTTTTGCTTGGCATTCGGAAGATCCTCATTCGATGCGCCAGCGACATTCAATGTCCATCGCTCACACACGATGATAATACGATCGCTACGGCCGCGGCATGGTATGAAATGGAGACATAGCCAGGTATTGACACATATACTGATGGATGATAGGCCGAATAGCCCTACCACGACAACTACCAGCTCGACGATACCAGTCCTCCCTGGAGCATAGCAGCCAGGAAACACAAGCACCAGCTGGAGTACCCGTCTTCAGCGCCCCATCATCACAGCAAGATGCCAGCGTGCAGGCAATAGTACGCGAAGTGCCACTAAATGATCCCAATCACCCAGTGGCGCAAGACTATGCATTCTACAAACACCAGAAACGAGTGACCCAAAACGTTGGATCTGCCATTGCGCCCCATTATCGACCTCACGAGCTTTTGACAAACCCGCCGCGACCCAGCGATATCACTCTAGAACTTCTGATTGCCTCACAAGCGCATATTGGACATAGCACGTCTTTATGGAATCCAGCCAATGCCAGATATATATTTGGAGTCAGAGGTGACCACGACCCAATTCATATCATTTCGCCCGATGTCACGGCTGCGCATCTGCGGAGAGCATGTAAAGTGGTCAGCGGTGTAGCAGAGCGAGGTGGTCTGATCCTCTTTGTGGGAACCAGAGAAGGTCAAGCCAGAGCTGTGGTGAAAGCAGCAGAATTATCGAAAGGCTGTCATTTGTTCACCAAGTGGATACCTGGTACCATCACCAACGGCCAGCAGATCTTGGGACGCTGTGAAAAGAAAGTCGTCGACGAAAAAGACCAGGACGTAGCAGGCTTTGAAGACCAGCTCGGCGCGAAAGCTGCCATCAAGCCAGATCTGGTGGTCTGCTTGAACCCGCTCGAGAACTATATCTTGCTGCACGAGTGCGGTCTCAACAACATCCCGACAATCGGCATAATCGATACGGACGCGAACCCAACATGGGTGACATATCCTATCCCAGCCAACGACGACAGTTTGCGCGCCGTACAAGTCATTGCAGGCGTGCTCGGCCGGGCCGGTCAAGCTGGTCAGGAGGCACGATTAAGTAGAGCGGCTCGAGATGGCTTTGTGGTATATCCTGCCATTCATGGTCTCACAGCACCAGGAGGCCGGGACTCAGACGACCGGAGAACAACGAGAGAACCCAGACGTCGAGCAATTCGGCAGCCCAGCGCTACGGCTGAGGAGGTTTCCACCGCATCAAGAGCTGCGGCAGTCAGCCCAGCAGGAGAAGAGGCGGTCTTCCCTGAGGACTACGATGGCGTGGACGTCAAGCAAAGCGAGAAAGATCAAGCACTTCTGAGCGAAGCTGAGAAGATGATGGCTGCAACACACGAAGACTTTCCTTCAGCAGCCAGGGACGGCGTGGAGGGCGCAGCTGCTGTGCCTTCAGCAGAAGAAATGTCTGACATGGACGCAGCGGAAGACGATGGGATGGTAGAACAAGTCGATCCATCGCTGACGGACGAGAACTTCGCCAACACTGAAGCGTCGACTAACGACGAAGACCTCGCCCAATTCGGCATCCACTCCGCGTCAACGATTGATCAAGTCGACGATGTACAGAAAGAACTGCAGGAACAGCCAGAAGGTGAAAGCACATTTGAGCAGGTGGCAGATGTCGAGCAAGAGCTAGGAGAAAAGGCGCCCGAACCAGAAGTCACTGGTAATCCTGACATAAAAGATGCGGATAAGGAAAGTCAAAAAGAGGTGGATGGACAGAAGAAGATATAAGACATATGCGAAGGCTTGAATTGTACAGATATGATCAACATGCATAGCGTGGAAGCGAGTCATCCTCATCATCCCAGCTTTCTCAAATTTGGATGGCTGAACCTCATTTCTGGCATTGCTGACCGCTAGGCACTATCGACTTGAGCTGATCGAAACAGACCGTCCTCAGCTCAACGAAGGATAGTCGGTGATGCATTGGCACTGAACGTGATGATACGTTCGAGCATATGCATCGACCTGTCCGTGATACTTGAGACGCATTCCAATGACTTACACCAAGTGACCGTTGCTCTGAGAATGGTTGTCAACACCACTTGTATTCCACTTGGTATTTCTACTCTGTCGAAGACCTGATCTATTTCGGAGCAAGAGAGCTTCCTACGCTTCTGAGCTCTGACTCTGGGTCTATACATGACGGACGATGATTCCGATCTTTCGACAATCATTCTCGGCTCAATGGTGTAGGTGATCTGTAAGTCGTCTTCCATTGCTTCACAAGGCGCTTGATCACGGAACGAAGGCAACCAGGAGCATAGGAGACTATTTCCTCTGCATCCTCGTCGATCTCGTTAGCTGTTGAGCTGTGGGCAATTTGTTTATGCTTCTTTTTGGACTTTGAATATAATATATCACATTGGTATGATGGCATGATTTTTTTTGTCGAATTCAATATCTCTTTTCGACGGACTCGAGAAAGAACGTTGGCGCTATGATGGGTTCTGATGGGTTTTGGTAAGAGAGCCGAAGATGCTTTGCGGAAGTAGCTGTATTTCGTCTAGCCATCCATGGTGTGTTGATATCAAGGCTGGTACGAATAAAGGGCTTCTACGGCAGGTGATACATCCACAATAACAGAAGGGGTCACGAGAAAGCAGAAATCTGATGTCTGATGCGCAAAGCACAGTTTTGATAGCAAAAGCGAGCATTCCATTCCTCGCTCTCTTCGTCGTCTTACAGCCATTCATCTAAGTATACACATACACGCTTCCCAAACACCCATGCGACTGACGGTGGTATCATGCAAAGAAACAGCAAAAAATTGAGAAAAGAAACGGCTAACTCTTGCTTTGCCCCGGTCCTGGCTTTGACCCATGCCGGCTCCTATGACGCTTGAAGTTTGGAGGAGGATCCGCACTGTGCAGGGAGGTCGGTGATGTTTCAGCCATCGTCCTATAGCTTGAGGGCGGTTTGAAATTCTGTGAAGGCTCTAGGACGCCCATGACAGCTGGTGATGCCTCAGCCATCCGTCTATAGCTCGACGCCCGGTAGCTTCGCTGATCGAGACGCCGCGACATCGTTGGGTCAGGAGGAACTGTAGTGGATGAGCGGACAGCTTGAGTCGCCAATGGATCGCTCTGGGTGGCTGTGCGATCGCCACGCTGAAACTTAGACAGGAGTGTGTTTGCCTCTTCAGCCTCTGAGAGCAAAGGAGAGTCGCGTCGCTCGATAACGATGTTGGATGCGTCGTCTTGATTATTCGTGAAGTCCGTTTCTTCTTGATGTATTGTAGGCGTTGGTTGAGGTGGATGATTATGCAGATGAGTCCCATCCCTACGTACTACCTCTTCCTCTCCTGCGCGGTTTGCTTCTACTTCGGCGATGCGAGTTATCGTGAGGGGCTCAACGGGCTGGAGTTGGCGACTCTGCGCAGGTCTCTAACCTGGGATGACAGCCGGTTCATGTGTGAGTGTGGGAACCTGCTGCTGCTCTTGAGCCAGCTGTCCCGGCCTCTAGTTCGGGACGAGAGTCGCTCCATTCGTGAACATGGGTAACTGCTGCTGTTGAGCAAGCTGCCCAAGATTCGGCGGCGTGACCGTATTCGTTGGTGCAAGCTGAAGCGGTGGAGGGTTGGTCTGATTTGCCATTCGCTCGCGTTCGGCCTTCTCTGCCTCCATACGCTCTCTGTCGGCCTTGGTGATGCGCGGCTTACGAGGCGCGCCAGCCGTTCGGCCTCCTCTGCTACCTCGACCTCTTGTTGGTGCGTTGGGATCTTTCGTCTTCTCTGCATCTGCGCGACCACTCGCGTTGGCGTCTTTAGCACCACGACCGCGGCCTCGACCTCTTCCACCACCTCTGCCGCGACCCGAAGTTGTCGATGACTCGACCTGTGCAGCTTGTCCTTCAGGTACGAGAGGACCTGAGTAGACAAAGAAGCCATCTTTAGCTACAGCAGCTTTCTCTTGCCATGCTAATTCCGTATCATCAATGAAGTCGTCCTCCTTGTCGTACTCTTCTTCCTTGCGTCTTCGCTTTCTCTTTGGCTTGTCATCATCAGCTCCAGTAGCGGTGTTACCACCATCATCCATGCCACCCATCTCGACGTTACTATCGCCGTCCACTTCTGACATGAGATCGACAGATAGGTCGTCACCATTCCCACCTTCGAGTCGATTGGCAGCAGCTGCGACCTGAAGCAGGCGCTCTCGATGTGCCGCTGCGCGAGGATTGATGGCATCACGTCCGTACTTCTTCGCGATTTCCTGAGCAATATTGATCGTGTTGCCACCAGCGGGATTGAGCTTGATCTGGATGCATATATCGACGCCGCGTGGTTCAACATTCTGCTTTGAACCGGGTCCGCCGAAGAGGTCACTACTAGCCAGAAGGCCGGTACCAGCTGCTTTTGGTGACGATGCGGCCTTCTTCTCCTTTTGAAGCTGTGGCGTGGGCGCAGAAGAAGACGATTTCGATTGCTTGAGTTCCGGGCCAGACTGCAGGGCTGGCTGCTTCGGAGGAGCGTCAACATCCATTGCTCCATCCATGTTCGGCATTGAGGGTGGTTGAGTTATGGGTTTCGAAGGTTGTTGTACAGGTGCAGGTTGAGATGGCAACATCGAAGCAGATATAGATGCTCTTGGTGGTGTAGGTGAATGCTGATTTGAACCAATGAAAGGCGGCAACGGTCCGTGCGTTTGCTGAGGCGCTTGTGAAGAGTAGGACAGAGGTATCGAGGGCTTTGTTGCTGGAGGGTCGATCAAACTTGTGATCGAGGGTGATGCCTAGCATAGATGTTAGCAAAAGTATTAAAACGAGACGATCAAGGGCCTCGATGAGATCCTAACGACGGCAATGCTCCTGGATGTATTCCGTCCGCAGCGTTGCATTGATAGCGGAGTCGACTTACAGATGCTCGATTGATCAACGGCGATGCATGAGCTGAGCCGTTTGACACGACTGTTCGCGGGGGCGGTGGAGGTTGTTGCGGCGCTGAATCAATTGTCGCGCCGCGTATAGGGTCGTAGTTCTGTCCACTCGAATATGGCCGCGGTGTGGGTGGCTTGGATGCGGGCGGTGGCAGACTGTCTCGCATCACTGTATCTGGTACTGGGTGAAGCTGTTGAGGTTGTGATGGAAGAACTAATGGCGGATAGTTCTGCTGTGGAGGTTGTGGTTGTGGTGCACTTGCGGGCAGTCCAGGTGCTTGGAACTGCGTGACCATTTGATCAAGGGTCTTTTGCGTGTCTGCAGTTGCAGCCTTTGCGCGTTTGCGCTGTGGGGCAGGTGCGGATCCATCCTCGTTCTTAACCTTGGGCTCACGCGGTTTTCTAGGCTTCTTCACGGGCTTGTCTTTTTCTTCGCCTTCTGGTTTGGGTTCTTTCGGCTTGCGTGTGCGCTTTTTGGGTGCTGCAGCGGTGGTGGTGGAGGCAGCGGTGGGATCAGCGGAGTGTGGAGCAGCTACACCTCCGCCCGATCTGGCACCAGCAACACGAATTTCATCAGCGGGTTGTAATGCAGGAAGAATGCCAGAATTTTGGTTTTGCGGAGAATCCGGGCCGGGAGAGGACAATGAAGAACTCGATTCTCGATCCGCCATCTTGCATTTGGCGGTATACAGGAAACACATCGCCAAGAAATGTTACAATGCGACGGGGGCGACAGCAAGGTGTTCCGACAAGTCCAGATGTGTTCCGACAACGACTGAGCCGAAAGACTGCTGTTTGGCAGCACAAGCCCTCAGTCCATCTTCGAGTCGAAACGACTTGGGGCTGCCGGATATGAGCCAATCAGGCGCGGAATAAGAAACGTCGCAGAGGACGACAGCGACGACCTCTCTATTTTTCGATACCACTGGCGATAGTGATCAGGCAGGATATCGAAAGGGGCGTAGAGTTGCCGACGTAGGTTGCAAGTTTCCAGTGCTGCAGTTTTTGTGCCGAAAATTGATGGCAAAAGGCAACAGGAGATGAAAGATCTGGATGACGATCAATAATTATGAGCGCAAGAACAGAAGGAAGGAGAGGGAAAAGACGTCGTGGACGTGATGGACGGAAGCTGCAATTAAGAGGGAGAGCAAAAGCGCAGACCCACGACCGCGACGCCCACAGCTTCGAGAAGAATAGAGCGGGCCGCACGCACCAGGAACGAGGAGACGAGCCTGAGCACCGTGACGACTGGTTAAAGGGACACGGTCAACCGTGACAGCACAGGTGTCAGGTCAGATGTCCAACGATTCGAATGCTCACTCCCAGCGGACCAAACAGCCGTAGGTTACCTAGCCGAGTCCGATATGCCTACTTTCTAGCCTACTACTTGCATCCCTGCAGGCTGCCTTCTACTTTCTTCGTTACATATAACAGTTCTTTCTCATTACATGAACCGCTGGAGAGATTCTTGATCTGTTTCACGGATTGACATCTACTCGCGCTATTCATGCATTGTCATGGTCACGACCGTACTCTTATGATCGCTGGCGTTGCCCTCAGCCGAATCTTGGGAGGGCTTTCCTTTCCGAGATGATGAAAATCCATGCAAGCCACACATTCGGAACTCACCACAGCACAACTTGACATGCAATGCTTTTGCATCACTTCAGCCTCACTTCTAGATCGACAACATCCATCATCAAGGTGGCATTCGAGCATGTCTATGCGATGAAAGTGAATGGAGTGATCTGCTGACGGAAGCGCCCGCATTTGATGCACGCTAGAATAGTGCGCGTTTCTCCCGAATTAGTGGGTCAACCTTAAAACCTTAGATCTTTCGTCAGGGCCTTCCTTTGTGGCTTCAGCAACCACACACAATAATCTGCCGACATGATCAGAGGCGAGCGAATAGAGCTGGATCTCGGTTCGGATAGCGAAGATGATGCATCAACGCAGAATGTGCCTCTTCCGGCTGCGTTCGTGAATGATGTGCTCGAGCGCAAGCCGAAAGCTCCCAAGCCTCCGTCTGCGCCGGTGGTGAAGACGAAAACGGGATTTCCAGAGCACAAAAAGCGGCCGATAGTGAGCAGGTTCAAACAGCAGAAGTCTGAGGGCCTTCAATATGATAAGACTACCGAGAAGTTTGAACCAGCGCCATCTGGACAATGTCCAGCGCAGTCTAACACTGTGCCCTCTCGCGACCATGCTGGTGGCAAGGCCAAGACCTGGGAAGAAGAAGAGAAAGAGCAGATAGATCATGAAAATCGCCAGAAGCTCGCTTCGATGTCTCCGGAAGAGATCGAGGAAGAGCGTCGAGAACTAATGAACAGCCTCAGCGCTGGTTTCTTGCAGCGCCTCTTCGCAAAATCTGACGTCGGAAGTGGCAGCAACGAAGTAGATCTTTCAGCTCATGTCCCTGCTTCAGACCCTGCAATTACAGACGTACCGCCACCTAAGCCCAAAGCTACCAAATTTGTGAAGTTCGAAGAGCAACCAGAGCTAGAAGACGCAGACGAGGACGAAGAAGAACGCCTCGCCAAAGCAGAGGAGGACAAGCCCGAAGCACCGGCAGTAGACGAGCTACCACACGACACAGTTCACTTCCCAAGAGCACCACAGCCGCCCGAGCTAGACCCATCATCGGACAGCTTCCTCGAAGATCTTCATCAGAAATACTTTCCCTCCTTACCCTCGGATCCAGACAAGCTGGAATGGATGCAAACCTCAAAATCCAAAAACACATATGATCCATCAGCCTCAGCTCTGAACGCCAGCGACATCCGCTTCTCATTCAGAGGCGAGATCATTCCGCCCTCCAAGGCAACAGAATTACCAGTCACGCTCGGCTTACACCATCATGGCGATGCACCAGATGCGGCAGGCTACACGATCGCAGAGCTAGCGCATCTGTCACGATCGAGCTATCCTGCTCAGAGATGTATCGCTTTTCAGACTTTGGGGCGTGTGCTGTACAGACTGAGCAAAGGCGAATTTGGAGATCCTGGAGAGCCGGAGCAGTTGCTGAACGAGGGTGTGGTTGAAGGGCCGGAAGATACGTTTGGTGAGCTGGCAAGAGGATTGTGGAGGGAAGTCGAGAGATTGCAAGTCATCCAGACTCTCGTCGACGAGAGCGAGGGCAGAGGGGTCGATGCTGGGAAGCATGTGAGTGCCAAAGCCTTTGCGACTGAAGCTGTGTGGTTATGGAGAAAAGGAGGTGGGAGGAGATGGAAAGCAGCATAACCTTACGGACTAGGCCCCATACCTCTCTTAATCGCGCAGCCGTTCATGCTACTGATCCTGCTTGCTTAACACTGCCTCCGTGCTGTCCACACATGCTCACAATGCCGCCTTCCCACCAGCCAACCCCCAACTCCCATCTCCAAACTTTACAACCTTCCCATCCCCTTCCAACTTAGCAAGGACCTGCCTAACCCCACCCTCCGCCGGCCCCCAAAGATTCTCTGGATACTTCCTATAAATCACCTTAACCAACTCCATACTCGTCCAACCTTCTGTTTTCCCAGGCTTCTTCCCCTCCAACGTTCTTAGCACTTCCTCCTCCCTCTGTCTCCGATGCTCAATATACTCCCTAACCTTCCTCGGTCCATCCTCAATGACAGCTCCATGCGCAGGATACGCTTTCCCAGTAAAAGCTGCTTCCATCTTATGTAAAGAGTTGATGTAAGTGGCGAGATCTTCGAAAACTGCTGTTCCGTGACCTAAAACGTTGTCGCCTGTAAACATTGCATTTTCTTCTTCGAGGATGAAAGACATGTGGTCGATAGTATGGCCTGGGGAATGGAGGGCTTTGATTTTTGCGCCCTCAACTTCGAAAACCTCCCCATCCTGAAAATCCACCTGGTCCTTTCCTGGTTCTGTTTGGTTCTTATAGACCTTCACTCCCTCATTCCCACTGACTTCTTTCGCATCCTCGACTCCACCAACGTGATCCGGATGCCAATGCGTTAAGATGATCTTGTCGATCGTGGCGTTTTCATCTTGGAGGACTTTTTGTAAAGAGGTTTTCCAAATGGGCTTGCCTTCTGCGGTGTCGAGTAATAAACGTTTGTTTCCGGTTCCGATGAGATATGTGTTTGTGCCTTGAAGTGTGAATTTGCTGGGATTGCCTCCTAAGATCCTTATGACTCGAGGACTTAAGCGCTCGATGTCGGGGAGGTGAGGGAGTTGTTCCATGTTTGCGAATGAGCGAAAACCGATGATAAATCTTGATGTTGTTATGCTGGTTGATGGAAGACGGAGGACGTGGCGGGCGAAAAGGGTCATCTACTCTTGGGCATTTCCTGGGTTGATGTTGCGACGCCTAGTAATTTTGGATCTGGTCGCGAAATTGTTCTTATCCACTTCTGCGATGGTATGCATTCATCGGCGGAGTCTTGGTCATCGCGTTGCGAAGTTGGGAAGTACGAGCACGTCACAGCCGAGGTCCGGCCAAAGGATGGACCAAAAATGCTGCCAAGACATAGCGCTCGAAGGCATGAGCGATCTCATGGGTAACACAGAGCAGTAAAACCGGAAGTGGACATCAATCTCGAGTAAGTGCTTGGTAGACAGAGTTGATCTTTGTAAGTATACCAGCCTTGAGCGTTTAGTATCAAGGCCACCGAAATGCTTATCTACAGTCCTCTTGATCGAGAGCCTTTCCTTCCTGATGATTCAAATACACCGTTTTCGATCGCGTCAGCTTTTCACTGTTGCGGTGTGGAAACGCCATGCTCCACGCTTCCATATTCCCATCTATAATTTCCTTCCCAATCCCTGCTTCAAATGCTGATTCAACGTTGCTACTACTGCCGATAAGTGCTAAGACGTGCGAGGATGTCTTGCATGTTCTGCGGAGTTTGGCCAGGCGGCGGCTGTTGCGGTGCGCTCGCTGCGTTTGGCGTAGGAGGATAATGTTGTCCTTGATATGGCTGTGCAGGCGGATATCCTGGCTGTGGTGGCATACCATAAGCTTGCTGCGGAGGTGCGGCAGGAGAGGCGGTATTTAGTGTCGAGAGCAAGTTCTGCAGATTGTGCGAGTCCACTCTCGGCGGCTGAGGTGGATATCCAGGCGGTGGCATGGCAGCAGGCGGCTGAGCGCCGTAGTGACCTGCTGAAGGCTGTTGTCCATAACCGGGAGGATAGCCAGCCGGAGGACCAGGGTATGGTGCTGGCGCTGGCGCAGGCGGTTGCTGGTAGCCGTACTGCTGAGCTGGCGCAGGAGTCGAGTATTGCTGTCCAGAATATCCGCCGTATGACGGCTGAGGCGCATTCATGCCTAGACTCTGCCTCTCTCTTATCACGAGTTCCGCACAGATATGAGGCTCAAGATTGTCGTACTCCTCGAATTGCACATCCCTCGTGCCGCCTCGGCGCTTGAATATCGTCAGACCAATCTTTGATGTGTCTTGGTTGATATGCCTGAGCTTGCAGATGGCGATGACACCTTCCATGATCTGACGCCGAACGACAGCCTCCTCGCTCAGTCTTGGGGAGATCGTAAGGACGTCCACGCGTACGTCACGCGAAGAGAAGGCCTTCTCTACCCAGGACAAGAAGTCGCGGTTAAGAGGCTCAAGTGCGATGACCTGCACGTCCGGCACGTCTCTGGGCGCACGCCGTGGCAGATTGAGGTCATCGTCTGGCTCGCGCCGAGGACTATTGCCTCGATAGCCTCTGCCGTAGCCTGGAGAGCGCGACCTTGTCCGGTACCGCGCATTATATCGATCTCGCGGAGAGGGCGAGCGATACGAAGGTCGATACTCTCTGCTATTCCTGTCGTCTCTTGAATCTCGGCCATCTCTTCTGCCACCTCTGCCGCCATCGTATCGTCCTCCATTTTGACGGTTTCTGTTGTCGGGCGAGCGCGAGCGTCGGCCTTGGTTTTGCTGCTGGTTTCGCGATGGTTTCTGGGGTTTGCTGATCTCCAAATCTGTCACTCGTCAGTACGTGTACGGATGAGATGTGACTCTCGGTTGATCGCCATAGATCGAAGCATAGTACTTACGTATGCGCTTATCGCGAATTTGGCGACCCTGCTCAGCATTCAAAGCTCGCATGCAGTCCTCTGTTCGAAGGAACTGCACGAAGCCATACGCTTGCTTGATGGAGATTTGTGCCAGCTCGCCATAGGTATGGAAGACGTGAAATATATCTCGCTTCGTGACCTTCTCGCTGGAAAGGTTGCCTGAGCCCCCATTAGTCGCGCTGCTGGTCTTGTCTTGTTGTGAGCGAGGCATACCGACGAAAAGGCGGGAGCCGTTCGGAAATTGGTCCCAACGTGCCTCGTTCACATATCTTCGCTCCTCCTCCATGAAATGGTCGTATTTG
The DNA here is from genome assembly GCA_014298035.1 of Pseudocercospora fuligena. Taxonomy (NCBI): domain Eukaryota; kingdom Fungi; phylum Ascomycota; class Dothideomycetes; order Mycosphaerellales; family Mycosphaerellaceae; genus Pseudocercospora; species Pseudocercospora fuligena. The sequence continues at coordinate 240,654 of JABCIY010000031.1, forward strand.
CGTTGGATGTCTGCAGTCCATGGCTGATCTTCGAGTGTCGGTGTTTCGCCTGCAGCAATTTTGAACTCTCTGCGCGACTCTATCGGAGTGTTAGTCGTCGAGTATTGCTGCTGGAACTGCTGCGCTTGGCCTTGGTTGACCGACTGAGTTGGGGAGAAGCCGACGGCTGACGACTGTTGAGTTGGGTAGTTAGCTCCATTTGCGAATTGCGGCGCAAAGCTGTTCGAAAGCGCTTCAGCAGGATTTCCAGAAGGTTGCGGTTGAGGTGGCTGTGAGGCTTGCGTCGCTTGGGTAGCCGGATTGGCTGCATGCGGATGATAGTCGCGAATATGTTGAGAGTGGACATAATTTGGGTTCATCAACGGCTGTTCTTGCGGTGGAGGACGCGGTGGCAGGCCGCTGGGTGACGCGACTACACCTGACACTGGAGACGAGGCATTCGCATCTGGAGCAGAAGCTGGAGGTGGCTGTTGGGCTTGGGGTTGCGAAGGCGTCATGGAAGTTTGCAGCGTCTCCAAAAGTGCTTGCACGTTCACAGCGCTTGGGAGTGGCGTTGGCTGCGTCTGCTCAACTGCTTGGGCTTGAGGGGCATCTGCAGCTTCAGTGGGCACACTTGGATCTGATGAAGCTGAGGGTGCTTCGATGGCAGTAGCGAGAGCGCTGGCATTGGAGTTCGCGGCATAAGAGAGGTCGTTGGAAGTCTGGATTGGAGCTGCATCATCATGTCCATTCGACAGTGGTTCTTGAGTGCTATGTGCTGCGTCGTCGTTCTGAGTTGACTCTGCGTTTTGAGCGGAGTCATCCTCTTTGTTGGTGCTCTCGGTGGCGTCGCCTCCGGTGGAAAACGGGGAGGGCTGGTCGGCAGATTCGTTTGGATCCCGCCATGCGCCTGGCCGTAGCTCAGTGTCGCGCGCGGCGTCCATGTGCGCTTCAGTCTGGTTGAAGCCTACGTCCATCATATTATCCAGAACGGGAATATTGCTGGGCTGCGGGAAGTGTATGGGCTTTGGTGAGGCGGGAGACAGTATATTCGGTTCCGCCTTGAGATACGCTTCCTCAATGTCGGGCTCTGAATTGAAGGCATTCATCGGTGCGCATCAGGTTCTGACAGGGCTCTCAGTCTATCCGCTCATACTCTCGACGGGGATGAGAGATGAGACGCACGGTGGGCTCAGGCTGGATGGGCTGCACATACTGGACGATGGGCAAGGTAAGGTGAGACAGTTCACGCGCGGGCAAACAACTCCGCCGTGTCTGCTGCTGCCGTGCTGCCGTGCGCAAAGCCAGAGATTCAAAGACAAACACAACGACCAGGAGCCAGAGGAGTAGAAGGGAGGTTTGGTTACCTTGAGGAGCTGACAAGCTGCAGATGGGCGAGATGCGATGGTTTTCGCGAAGTCGGCAAAGGCGCGCGGCTTGCGCGGCAGAAGGTGCGCTGCGTAGGCGAAGACAAATGCAAGAAGGAGGGCAGTGTGCGCAGGCGAAAGTGCTGCGGGGGCCGGCGGCGCTATTTGTAGTGGACGTGAGCGTGTGGCACGATGTCGATGGATGGATGGATGGATGATGCGACAATGACTTTGAGTTTGCGCTAAAGTGAGGTGCGCACTGGCCGCGCCTTCCCAATTAGGCTGTGCTATCCAGAGCCTCACTTGCAGATGTCGCAATATCAATGGTATTTTCTCCCGAGCAACGTAATGCGGTATGCTTCGCTCGTCTACCAGTCGCGCCTTTCCCATTCTCCTTGGGCGCACTGGTTTGAAGCTGACAAGATGCTTCGCTACCAGACACAGCGGCGATGTAGACGAGGCAGAATTACAGGCAGCCCGTAAGTGGCTGAAAGCTCTCGATCCCGAAACCATTCCTCGTGAGCTGTGTGAGATCAGCTTTTCCCGATCGTCAGGGCCAGGCGGACAAAATGTGAACAAGTGAGATTTCCATATCAGAATCCCAAGGTTACGAGACTGATTAGTGCGTGATAGAGTGTCTTCGAAGGCGACCCTGCGTATTCCCATGTCCGTCCTTCTCCAGCGAGTTCCCAAGTTAATGCATGGCACTATTCAGAGCAGTCGCTATCATGCTGCCAAGTCGGACGATCTAGTCATCCAAGCGGACGACTCTCGCAAACAGAATGACAACGTCAATGCCTGCTTCCGCAAGCTTCACGAGCTGATAGTGCAGGCTGGCAAAGACAATGTGCCCGGCGAGACGAGCCAAGAGCAGGTGGAACGGGTCAAGGAGCTACAGAAGGCAGAAGCTGTCGGCAGGCGCAAGATGAAGGAGTTTCAGAGCAAGAAGAAGAGTGCTCGTCGTGGTGGAGGTCGAGGCGATGATTGAGCAAGTGCATTCGCCGGCAGTTCCATTCTCGTCATGGCACACCTGAAGATCTCGTTAGTGCTCTTGGGACGACGTGGGCTGACGCGATGCTGCTCAGGCTTATTCTCTTGAGTGGCAGACGGATCGGAGCAGTTGCTCGGACTTCGGACGAGGATGAACGCATCACCGACTGGTCGCATTGAAGGATGCGAAAGCTAGCAGTGAGCAGCTTGTGGGCGCGCTGGCCAGTCCGAAGGCTTCCCTGAAACATTCATCACGCGATATGGCTACCAGTTCCAGCGTGCAGCAGCTCACGTGTCCTCCTGCCATATATGGACCATCGCTCGCAGCTAAGCACCAGGAGATCGCATTGCTGTGTTTGGAGCCTATACATCGATCAGTCTTAGATTCTATGTCAGGTAGGTGTCTTCATGGGTCTGCATGCACTGCCGCTGCACCAAAATAAGCTTTCAACGCTCATGCTCACTTCCAGTGAGACAGCTCTCTTCTCGAAAGTCACCTACTCATGTCTCGATTCCGACCACAATGACAATTTTCTTCGATACGATCTGGCGGTAATCGGTAAAGGGTATCGTTCTTCAACATGGTGCCACAGACGCTACGCTTCAGTTTTGACATTGCATCGCCTCCAGTCTACAAAGCGACCCATCCTTTCGCCATCGAGCACGCCCTTCAAATCCAAGGAGATGTCAAAGAGATCCAAGAATACAGCGAGAAGCAATATGGAACCACGATCATTACGTTGGAACCTGTCAAGCACGTCGGGAGGCAAGAAGCCATTCACCAGAGTCAACGGTTCACTTGCAACATCACCTACCCAGAGGATCGTGACAGCTGCTCAATCTTGAAAGATCTCTGCAACTTGGCCATACAATATTTTCGAGCCTCTCGCTTCTTCTGCGACACCGGCTCAGGCATGGGAGAATTGAAGTGGCTGTCTGAAGCTCACAGCGGAATCTTGAATGAAGCCGAGAGGTCTCTGACAAAAGGTCTATCAGAGGCAGAGAAAGCGGCGTTCAAAGCGGCTATCTCTACCTGCGAATGCAGCAATGCTTCGTGTCATCCACAATCCGATATCGAAAAGGATCTGGAATTACTCGACACAAAAACGACGAAGCGGGCAAAGCATAAATCTTCATTGCAAGCAGACAGCTGCGAGATCAGGTCACAGCAGGAGAGATCACGGAAGGAGCAAATAGAGTTCCTGGAGGGAGGGCAAGCACTGGTTCAGGCATGTAAAGAGAAGTTAGAACTCTGCAGGTTGCGGCTCCGCCAATTGGAAGAGACGTCTGAGATTGGACGTGGTGGATGCCAGTCCATCGATGCCACGCAGCAGGCTGAGCAGATATGGCATGACGCTGAAGAGGCGCTGCGAGAATTGATGGTCAACGTCGCATCAAGACGAGAGAAAGTGAAAAGGCAGAATCGAGTGGCACTCGCGCAGAATGTGATGATTTACCAGCTCGAGATGGAGAAGATCATGAATGAACGCAATCAGGAGCGCCGGAAGGAGGATCTTCGATTGTTCGTCTACAGAGCGCTGCTGTGCCTTCCCTTTTGCCTCTGTATTGTATTATGTGGAGCCAATCTTCTCGTCTGCTTCGGGCTGCTCTAGCTTTTGGTCAGCTGCTCTGGAATTTGAGGAACTTGGTCCCGCGAAGTTCTGGTTCTGCAGCGGAAGGAATGAACCATGTTCACATGCCCGGACGATTGCAGAGATAGCTCACGGTCCGTCAGACTTGTAGACAGCTCGAGCAAGGAACAACGAGATCTATGTTAACGTCGAACAATTTCGAACCTGAGCTTCGACTTCTTCGAACCCGAAGCCGATCCACGCGTCACTTCGCGCGCAAGTCGCCTTCGCAAGCTACCATATCACACCGACTCCATCTTAACCTCAGACAAGTAACACGCGAACATGTCGACACTCTTCGGTTTCGACGTCAAGTCGCCACCGCGCTATCGAACCGATGACCAGACGACGCTCAATCACTACGAATTCGTCTGGAAATGCTGGCTCCAATTTCGTCGCGACCTCCAAGGTGACTACGACAGCCGCACTATCACCTGGGTCGTTGTCATGGAGGACGCTATCTTTACATCCGGCCTAGCACCACCCGAGAAATCTGATGCGTGTTCCGCCCTTCGATTCGTCCGTAAAATTCACGAAAATCGTCCCGAGAGAGCTATCGCCATCGTCCAAGACTTGCGCCAACGCGCCTCTAGACATTTCGAGTTCCCTCGCTTCTACTTGCAATGTGGAGACCACAAGTTCAGCGAGATGCCACACATGCTCGATGCCTATCGCATCGTCAACAAGCACATTTGTGATTCTTCGTGGGAGCAGGAAGGCGTTGTTGCAAAAGACGAGGAGAAGCGCTGGAGGAGAAGACTCCTCCAAGAGAGCGATCGTGTGATCTTCTTGCTGGTTGTCGTTGTCGCAGCTCTCTTGTTCGCCGAGATCGTCGGACATTGAGAAAACCGGATTATGATGGCTCCATGGGAGGACTCCTCTACTTTCGATGTGATGGGAGAGCTTATGGAATTGGTCAGGAATAGCAGAGAATGGGAAACCAGCTCGCAGGAGCCTCTCAACATGAGCGTCATAGGCTTGAAACCTGGAGATCATTCAAGCGTAGGCGCTGGGAAACAGACGACCTCTGTCGGGTGCTTGTAGAAAGTGCGAGCATAGCGTTGAGATAGATTGTCTTACTGAAGAGCAATCAACCTTGCCTTTGATGACACAAATCATCACTGCATATAATTCGACCTGTTGACCATCCACGATTCACATCCCATTGCATTGCACCTGCACAATTCACATGTTCGGAACAATGTCAACCAGCTTCGCCTTCGACGTCAAACCTCCAGCAGATTACGCCACGGATCCCAAAGTCAAGATAGCCCACGAAGCCACCACCTGAAAGAAGTGGCAACAGTTCAGTCGCGACCTAAAGGAAGACTACCCGGATGAGAACAAAGTCGGCTGGTTCACCATCATGCAAAGTGCAAGCGACTTCAAGGACTATTCCCACGGAGCACAGCTGTCGACGGACAAGCACGATCAATTCAAGACACCTCGACTCCGATTTGGCTGCGTCGTTCAGTACCCAGTGGCGACCCAGGCTATTGGAATCATGAAAGACCTCAGCGAGCGAGCAGTCAAACACTTCGACGTCGAGACATTACTGTATCATGCTCCAGGCGTCCTTGCACCAGAAGTGCTCGACACATTGGCTTCAAGCATGAGAGACGAACTTCAAAATACCGTTGCGAAGGAGGAAAAGCAAGCGGTCATAGCAGACAACGTCGTAAACACGGCTCAAATCGGTCCCCTCACGAAGAACGAAGCAAAAGTGGCAGACAACATCGCAACAATGATCGATATCGGATTCCTTGGCATCATGGCCGTCTTGACATTGCTAGCATACGGTCTCGTCATATTTGGACCCAAGTTCGGTATCGAACTGAAGACGCATACGATACTAGGTGCCGTGTTATTCCTCCTCATAACCGCGCTTCTAGTATATCGACAGGCTTTGTGGTCGACTGTAAGGAGAGGACATTAAGAAGTGTGGTACTGAGAGGGTTTTGGGATTGGTTGTGAGTTTGGAGTGGGTAGTCATCACCCTGATCTGATGGATGTCGAGTACATGGGTTTCGGAGGAAGGGTGATGCCTAGTAACAGGAAGTAAGAAGCTGTGGAGATATCTGCCAATGCAGCAACAGCTACAAAATGAAATATGTCGCTCCATTTGCTTTGGCCAAAATTCTCTTCTTTCAAGTCAGACGTGGTGATACAGCTCGGTGACAGGAAGCTCACCATGGCTAGGGCGGATAGTTCTGTTACATAAGCGTGTCTAGATAAAGCTCATGATAGTGAAAGAATGATTCCGTGGACCTCGCAGATAGCTCTCAGCACGTGGGTCGTCCAGACCATTGACGATATGCCCTAGATTGTGGTACTAGAAGCAGGAACAATCTGCTCGAAGGGAAGGGGCCGGTCAGAGCTCGATGTAGCGACGTGTAGCCATGTATCTGCAGCCACGTCTTACGGTTTTCGGCTCCCCATTTCAGGTCCCGTCTCGACAAGGCTGAGAGCTCAGGTCTGGTGCAATCGTTCAACTTGTAACGAGAGAGCCATCGATGTTTAGGCAAGGATTTGGATAGCGATACTTTGCTTTTCCTGTTCTAGAGTGCGATAATGCTTTCCATGAAAGCGCCGCTGAGCGCTTGATGTGACGGTATCCTGAGAACATGTCGATGGAAGTTTCGATGCCTTAAGGGCAGTATGTTGCAATGCGAGTGAGGAAACGCCATAGCGTAGACCCAATCCAATCGACTACTTAGGAGGAGACCTGTAGGAAATTGATCCATCGTCTTCAATTGCATGTTGGTCGAGAATTTGGCCTCGGAACCTAGCGGCAGGGTCGGAGGGGCATGTCTATGCAGACCGGGTGCACATGTAGCGTGTCTGTTCGGGGAGATCTGCAGCAGCACACCCAAGCCCATTCTCGATTTTGTAGAGATTCTTGAGTTCGAGCTTTGCATGTGAGTCTAGCTACAACCTAATAGTTGAGCAATGAATCCTTGTCAGGTTCATGAGGCATGCAGAAGATCCTCCTGAGATGCAGCTTAGCGAGCTTCTTTGAAGTCGCTTCGTTGCGTACAGAGAGCCTGGAATCACCATCAGCTGGAGGAGCAAATAGGTTCTGACAGTGGTTGATTTTTCGTCTGCGAACGCTTTGCTAAGCAGGAATCCAAGTTATCCACACCACGATGGTTACTGTTCAACATGAGCATATCACGATTGCATTGAAGAGCGATTTCATTTTGGTCCTGCAGACGCATAAGCATACCTGAGGCCAGCTCACCGAAGCTGACTCGAGCCCTGGCAGGAGGACCGAACCGTCTATTCTCAACGGTATGATATCGTAGTGTTGTTAAGAGCCCACAGATGGCGTTGAGCTCGCTCTACCGCTCCAGCGTTGCGTCCCCGATCTTGAGCTAACCCTCACACGGCCCGTGGATCAATAATCCTGCATGCCGGGTCAAATTTAGCCGGCGGCAGGGTCTCTGGCAGCGGAATTGTCGAAGTCTGGGCAGATATGCGCTCCATTGCGAGCAGTGCCCATGACAGGACTCTGCTGAATTGGCGATTGCCATATGTGCAATGGGCTGCTGACGGAATCCAGGCTGCTTCGAATCGCCCGGTCTCAATTTCCCTCGGCAGGACGTGTAGTGCGTGAGCAGAAGTCGAAAGCATGGCCCTTGATGGTTCAACATGCCAGTGATCCTTCGTGTTGCTTGAACGTGGTCAATATACGACAAGCTGTCGGTTCCACTCTCGCGGCGCGACCGTGACAAATGCTTCGAATGCGAGCAATCCGGAGTGGTCTCCGCAGCGGAGGCATATATTCATTCTAGTGAGGCACTCAATGCCACTCATCAGGATTGTGGAGATGGATGAAAAAGCCGTGATTGCATGTCTAGCGGGTAATTTGGTCGCTAGCGCAGAACCATCTGCGACTTCCATGTTCAGCAACCGTAGCAGCTGCAGTTCGCCACACGATCTGCATCTGTCTACACAACCCTCTCGGAACAAGATAAGCGACCGTGTCAGACGCGCCATATCTGGCGAGCTAGAGGACCGTGTTACAGGACTGCCGCACGACTGGATGTTGCGGGAATGCTCCTGATTGGCATTTGGAGCTCAAAAAAATCTCCGACCATTGAGGGGCGAGCCATTATTTCCACCACAACTTCAACAGTGAAGGCAGTGTGCTTCACACATGTGAAAGCGGCTGGGCCATGATAAGGTGTGGTTTTGCCTCAATCGTTACCGAGTCGTTATTCGAACTGTCCAGGGTTCTACTCCAAGCGTGGTCTGGAGATAGGGACTGATTTACCTGCGACTGAATGGAATCCCTGCCGTGCGAGTTTATGCTATGGCGCCCAGACTGGATTGGAGCGATGCGGGTTTTCTGAACGAAGAATTGTGCCATCTTAAGTCCAAGGAGTCAAGACTGCTGGGGTTGAGGAAGGGTGCCGCGGCTACTCACCATCCTTCTCACGGTCAAGCGACTCCTGGCTATTGTGCAACATACGGAGATTCCTCCTCAAGGACTCCTCTTTTGCAATGCAGATCTGTGACACGTCACATCTGAAGGCGGCTCCTGCCTCTTCCAGCGAGTCCTGCTGAATTCCTCGTGAGAAGCGACCCTGAGAGGCATGCAAGATTGAATTCAGCATGCTGTTTCGTCAGCTGGAGTTGATTTTATGTGGTAGTGCATATTCGGGATTAATTCACAGAACTAATAACTCTTCTCAGGGACAGCTGTGGACTGCATGACATCGGTAAAGAGAAATCTGAGACATTGTGGGCGCCGCCGTCCTCTGAATCGAGGAGCTAAGATCTGTGAGATTGGCGAGATGCACCGGCGAAGTTTGTGCTCAAAGCTATACCCTGTGAGGCATGGTTGGAGCGAGACCATTCCACATAGCACCTAGGCTGCTGTCCCGCTCAGCAGGGCCGACAGAGGCGTGAACCACAAATCGAAGCTCGCAGAAATTCGAGTTTGCAAAGCACTCTCGACGAAGTCGGGGCTTCTGCAGTCAGTCGTGACCACAGAGTGCAGACAACGAACAAGCAAAGTGCCACATCGCAGTCAACTTGTACTGCTGGCAGATATTTGCCTTCCCAATCTTGTCGAGGCAGTTGAAGCTGCTTCCGCGATCGGCCAAAGTCAGACGTTTTAGACTTTGGTTCAACTCCACCCCAAATGCCGCGCCGCCTATACAGGCAGGTCAGAAAGGCGCAGCCACTTCCTCCCCGTGGCAGCCTCAATGTCATCAGAATGCAAGCGCTTCTGCAGAGCATACCATTATGCCGGTTCGCGGCAGACAGTCAACGTCCCTATCATGGCTGGTCGCAGTCACAAAGTGGTTGAGCATTGCTGCATTGAGTATGAAAATGTTACACCGCTGACTGACACTATAAGCCAATCTCCCTACCTGAGACCAGATGGGGCAGCAGCCATTGGCAACGCATGGTTGACATGCTCGCAGAGAGGTAAAAGGCGCCACCAAAGACCGCATCGCTGCTCATGCTTCCATCACACTTTTGTGGTCGCACAGAAACGTCGCTTGGATACGACGGAGCTGGGCCCGGCAGGGCAGGCCGAACGGGAGTCGTCTCGTCCGTCTCACTAATGCAAGATCTCTGGGGAGTCGCCGACTCGGTGTGCGCCTGTCGCTGTTTCCTAAGGAGTTCTGGTGCGAGCAGATCGTCACCCAGCAACGTCACAAAAGTGCAAAGCCGATGGCTGTGCTGTCACAATTGGTCTGGACGGAGACAGGTTGTGGATGTTTGCACATCGCTTGTGAGCTAATCTACGAGCGATGGCGCTAAGATCTTGCTCCTCTGTCCCGCCGGTAACGATCGTCGATTTCGAAGGACTTGCGATGCACATTTCTGTGGGCAACTCTAAATCGCCGGGTGGGCATTCCCACGAGGAGTCGCTGTTGGAGCTGCGGGAACGAGCTCGCAGGCCTGCGAGTTAGCCTTGCAGCTACCGCATCCTTGTCGTTCGTTTCCCAGCACTCAAATCCCTTCCGCAGAGGGAGGCTTTATCTGTTCCCGGGGCCCACGCACGTTGTCTCTGCCTCTCCATTTGCCACTCCTGACAACCTCACTTGACAGCACACGCCAGGAACATTTGTTATTAGACAAATCTAAGGCAGTATATCGAATCACCAGACATCGAGTTCTCGATAACTAGGAAATAAAACAACCTTCTCGCCACAGCTTCTCCCCGCACGCATCGACAGGCTTCCCTTGGAATCGGGGAACGTACCATCGCAAGCTCAACCAAGTCCATCCCACTGAGTAAGTCCCTCTTCTTTCGACAACTCGACAGCACGCAAGATCTCATCGCGTCAGACATTTGACTGTACACCACTCAGTCGTCCTTTTCTATTCGAACCATTTTGGTTGACTTTGTACGACAGACGCGTTGACTGGTGCAACCGGGCACGCTACGATGCCTCCAATTCGAACAATGTCCACCGTCAAGCCGGTCAGAACCGAGCGTACCCACGAGGAGAACCAAGAAAGGTATCTATTATCATCACTATTGATCATAGATCTTATCGTTGACACTAGCCGTAGAGCATACATCGCCGCATCGAGACGGAGTGATCGTAGTCTCGAGGCGCGAGTCGAATCTGCCCGACGCGCGTCAGAAATCCACAAGAAGAGAACAGGTCGATCTCTTCGAGTACGAGAGGAAGATGTCATGAACGAGGAGATGTATGAGGAAGAAGACGACGACTTGCCAATGCAGTTCCGACGGATAAATGCCCTTCATCCAGGTCTTGCTTTCAACCCAGCCTTCAGCGACAGAGTCAACAGCTACCTTGCCGGCCAGATTGGCGTTCGAAACTATCTTCACCAAGCCATATACCAGGCCAACCAGAGTCAGTACAACAACCACTTCCTGAACTCCATGATGCAACAAAATGGCTTTCAAAACCCAACGATGCAACCTCAAGCAATGAACGGCGGACCTCAGTCTCCATGGCCAATGAATATGCAAAACGTACAACCAAGTAGTCATGGCCGCTCTGCATCGATAGCAACACCACAAGGCTTCGCCAGTCAGCAGCATTCAGGCACTCCGACCGGCTTGGACACTCGCCGCATGTCACTCAACGCAACATCACCCGGGGCCACCTCTCCAGCCATATCTCACCCTCGTAGCGCACACTCAAGTCAACCGCCGACGCCCCATCCGCTGGTCAAGTCTGGGTCATCGCCAAAGCAAGTGCCGACGCCACCACATTCCAACCAAACAGCCGCGTCACCTGTGCCATCGACCGCATCTGCTGATCAGAATATTTATCCATTGACCACCAAGCTGCCCATAGAATCACAGCAGCTCCTCGATGGCCATCCAGGCTTTAATGTGCCTTCTTATCAGATGACTCCAGGAGTGCCTATGCCATCAATGGGAGCCTGCAGTTACAACCCTAATGGCAAATCTGTCAAGCGGGACTCGGGAAGTGGAAATCAAGGGGGTCTGAATCAGACGCTCACGCCATTCTATCAGCAAAATACTAGCCCCCATTCACCGTTCGATGAACCCCAGTCTGCAGCAAGCGCACCCGCAAACTTGGACTTCAGCTTCAACCAGGACATGTACGGCGGCATGAACATGAGCGATTCTAAATACGCATTCAATATGGACTTTGGTAGCGGCACCAATAGTGGCCAAATTACTCCTGCTGCAGGTCTCGACTCCGCATGGAACCCAGACGACTTCTTCAATTACTCCGCAGCATCCGACTGAAGTCATATCATCGAAGCGAGGGAAGCTTTCGCTTTCGTTCAACAATGAACCACTCTACATCAAAATATTCTCATGCTCGATGAGCTTGTCCTTGGGTTTGTGAACAATTATTGCGGCCTGCAAAACCGAGCAAGCAGTCCAGCAATATCTGGACCGCTCATGCTCAAGTACACAAGGTCTTTGTTCTCGATGACAGGGCGCCGACAAGGGTGCAGTCGAAAATCGGCGACCGAAATCTGGGTTGCTTCGAGCCTTTGAAAACCTAATACAAACGGCCTGCTTTTAATGGACTGGTGCCTCGGCGCCATGTATACTACGACAATTTCGATTCGAGTTGTAAGATTTACGACACTTTTTAAGCGGAACCTTGACAGCGGAGTTGACTGCAGGACGACGGCGGAGATATCAGTGTACGGCGCAATGAGACGAGGATACGAATTTCTTTGAGATACCATGATCTTTGCAAGGTGTTGTGGATTAAGGGTAATCTAAGCACGAGACGGCGAATGCAGACATGAGAGTCTTGTGGAACTTTTGAAATATGGGAGACCTGGAAGCCCAGGCAGAAGTGCTCGCAATGAGAGTTCGAGCTTGAAAAACCTGGACGCTCGGTCGCAGGAGACGAGAAAATTCGTAATTGGTGTAGGCAGTCCGCTGAGAAACGAGAGACTCTCCACTACCCAATTACGATCGCTCTCCGTCTCAATACTGATCCAAACAGGATAGAAGAACGTGTGAGCTGACACTCCGTCAAAACATCCAATCTCTGGAAGCGACACGACGAAGTCAATCTGAAGCACTAGTAAGAGTATCCAATGCACGTACGACTTTCGCACTTATAGCCTCCTCTCACCACTTTTCCAGAACACAATAGCACAAAATTGCAAATGCTCTCGGCACGTCAGACCGACTAGTAAGCATGACATCTTCACAACACTACTTCTGCAAGCGCCACTCGAACTTCCAGCCTGCACGAGGACTATTATCTCATAAGGCTGGAACTCAATTCTTCTGTACCTCAGAGCCATGCCTTCTAGCTTCCTCGTCATCGCGCGAGCTGACCAGACAGATCGCTGACAAACAGCCACAGCCGGTATTCTGGTTGACTTTGCTAAGTGTACCAGAGGTGCTTTGGCGGATATTGTGGTAGTGGAGCGAACGTTAGACGTCCTCTCAATGACATTCTTTGTGCGATCGAAGTTGGCTACGGCGCAAGAGGGCGTAGGCAAGACTTCTTTTCCTGGAGGCAAGGATTTACGGTGGTGCCACGCCAGAATAGGAAGGTGAAATTTTGGACGCTATGCTGGGGTCTTTGTAATGAGACAGGGTAGCTGGATTGGGACTACAGGTCGTAGTGGTTGTCGTGAAGGTCACATGCTTGCAAGGAATCGTTGTGGTCGGTCTTCTGGCGGGTGTTGTGAAGCTTTCGGAGTCTGCACATAGTCATGTTGAGTGCCAAGAAATGCGCAACAAGGTCTTCGCGGTCGATGGGCTGTACAGCTCAGCGATGTTGTCGAGCGCTGACTGCGGATGGTGTACGCCTTCATAGATTGGTATGTGTATTTGTTCCAGAATTGGCAGGAGATTGACGCTGGTCGCGTCGAAACCTGGAAAGTGGTAAGCAGAATTGTGCGCAAGCAGGTTTGCCTACGGTATGGAGACTTCTTCGATGCATGTCCTCAGGTCCTCAGAATTCGTGGTATATATTCTTCAAGATGTTCGCTCCCTATTCCTTCAGTAACCTTTCGCAATATCGACATTTCGTGATCGCTCTCAAAAGACCATCGAAAATGTCTGCAAATCGACGAAGCACGCGCACTGAAGCCAAAGAAGCTATCAGACTCGCAGCCGCCAGAAACCGTCAGGGAGACGACCTTGACAAAAATCGTCCACACTTCTCTAGAGAGCAATGGTGTACAATCATTTTCCTGCTCATACTGTTCGGCGGCTCTATCTTCGGGGTCGTACAAGAACTATCCGATGCTCTTGGATCATTCGCCAATCCTGTGGCAGCGATCGTGCTCTTATCGTTAGCGGGCATAGCCATGTTCTTTGCGTGGCCGAACGGGCGCAGAGCCTCGCAGTCCCGACTCCAAATCAGGCCTGGCAAGGAAATTAAACAAGAATGGCAATGGCCGAACAAGTCTGCTCGTGAGGATGGAGTCCTTCGAAAGCCGCGAGACCAGAAGAGAGCGGACCGGGAGAGCAGGAAGGCGAGCCCCAGTGCGAGCACGAATGACGAGCGCAGGGACAGTGTACTCGCAGAAACCGAGCCAAAGTGCGAGCAGGGGCCAGAGATTGATCTTGAACAAGAGCAAACAGTGGACGCCGGCTGTCAAGTTCAGACTGCATGGCGCAATCTTTGGGAGGACCTGGAGGCATGGACCGGTATGGCTCGATGAACGCAAAGGATTCGCAAAGCTCAATCCCGTGATGGCAACCTCGTTGTGCGACCTATGTCGAAGCCGTCTGCATACTTTTAGAGAAGGCTTTTTGATCCGCTTCAGTCTGCTGAGAGTTCGTAGCCGCTAAACGCACATCGTAGGTAGGTTCAATTTCTGGTGCTCTAAAAGTCGTCAGACAAGCTGCATCCGTGAGTCTTCCACGTCGAATTCGTTCCCAGCACGTGGAAAAATTTACGTGTGAAATGTTGCAAGTCGCTCCATTTCGAAGGCCGCGTGAAGGGCTGCTGCGAATGAAGTTGGCGTCGGAGCCGACCTCGTTTTGTAGAAGCACTTCTGTATCCTGAACTGTTGGCTGTTGCTCAATTCTTCCAGGCATGCCATGCACAGCGCAGTCGATGGTCGCGCCCATGTGTTCGTGGCGTTTGGATTTTCGACCGTTGTCAAGCGTGTGCTTTGGACCATCCGGCAGTATTGGGTAGAGGGCTCAGCAATGCTTCAGACGAAGCTCACTCCAAGGCACAGCGTGAGCTTATGCTGCCGTTTCCGACACTGCCGCCTCAGTCGCGCACATCCTGTTGGAGTCATGCCTTGTTCACAAAGCATAACCACATGAGCTCTTGCCTGGCTTCCCATGCACCGAAGCGATCCGTTGCGCGCTTTCCATGTCAGTCAGACCGTCGGTGAATGACATAGCGATGCATGTGAAACGGTCGCACGTGTCGCTTGCGTCACTTCTGCGCATTCATAAATGCACCCTCACTTCGCAAGAATGTTTCTGAGAACATCGTCATTCAAAGCCACTGCCAGCCTGCCAGCCGCCTTCGCCACCATGGATCCACTCGAGAAGGCTCTCGTTATCGCACTGCTGCTGACACTCACAACCATCACAGCCCTCGCGCTCATCGCTGGAGTTTCAGAATCACATCTGCAGCGCATACTGGCAGAGCGACCAAAGTTTATCGTAAGTGAGAAAGAAGCAGTGCTTCACCCGTCCATATGCACGACTAAACGTAGCTCCATTCCACAACGAGCTCCACGCATCTCACGTCGCGGCTGGAACTCGTCAAACGTTTGACTATCTCAGAGCGACTGCTCCTAGAAGTGCTGGTCTGACTTGATTTTTAGGCTTCCAAACTCGATCAAGGCCCTCTCGCAACACCTACAGACGACTCTGCCAAGGACTGGAAAGCCAGACGTTCCGCCAACATCGCCAAGGTCCGAGAAGAATGGGCATCTCTCAAGCACAACATGTACAAGCGCCTCAAGACAGCGGACGAGATGTACGATGCGAGCACGGACTCAGAGGCTGATAGGATTGAGGCTGAGTGGGATCTATCACCGCGAAATATTTCTTTCGAGTAGGCCAGGCATCACACCGAAGCAAGGGCAGGATGTAGAGGAGCAATGCAAACGCGAGACCACCAGTGCGCTCGCTCCGTTGGAAAGGGCGATACAACGCAATCGAGTCATCAGGCATAGGTATTCTCGCAGGCGAGGTAGGCGGAGTTGCGACGGAGCAAAGATTTGTCCTGGGGAGGGCAATAACGATTCTGGCTAGCAGAATGGAATTGCATAGCATTCGGCGGTCGCTCGCAAGCATGATCGTAGGGGTTTGGCCTAGGCTTCAACAGGTTTCCTCGCATCGTCCTCAGTCTCCTTTCCCGTCTCCATCGCGATATACGCGCACGCCCCAGATCTTTTCAACAGCCCAGCTATGCCCTGCAACGCTGATCGGTCCTCCTCTCCACAACGGCAGCACTTGGCTTCGATCCTTCCTCCTTCTTTCCAATTCCTGAAATACTGTGCCCTGCTTGAACCCTTCCACATCACCACCCCTCAACAGGCCCGTCTTCACATCTGCTGCCAAGCTCCATAGTCCTACAGCCTCCACCACTCCCACGGCACCAAGTCTTTCCCTAGCCAATCCAGCAATCTCACCGCACGTGTAACCCTTTTTCTCGTCCACATCCAATCCCTCTAATGGGGTGGTCTTCCATGTCACGCTGGGGACATGAATCTGCAAGCTGAAAAAACCAGTATTCTTCAAGAACAGATGTCTTCCAACAGCAACACCTAAAGCAACAGGGAAGTCCAGGCCAAGCGCAAGATTCCCAGCTATGGAGTCCTGAAGACGGATGGTTTGGGAGTCGTGAGGATTGCGGTTCGAGTAGAAGGACAGGAGGCGGTGGAAGGGAGGGACATTCGAAGAGGCCATGACAGGCTTAAGACATGGGAGGAGGGACGGCAGAGTTGGACTACAATAATGATCAGTGCTTCCAGCGTCGTTGACATCACGATGTTGATGGAGTGCGTACTGACATCTCAGCACGGGGGAGTTGATTCGTGCGGAGCTCAGTCCGCTTGTTTTGCCCTGAAAGCAACCACGACCTTGCGGTTCGCGTTGCCGACGTTTCACTACTGCCGACCTATTTGGCTGTTGGAGAGCTGAGAGCTCAGAGCCTGAGTGTAGTCGTGGCTACGCATTTGGAGAAGAAAGCCTAGCTGTATGATACTCCGCCTCGGAGTACGGCAAAGGACGCAGAGAAGATGAGTATGGCAGGGAATAGAAAGCCAGGATGATATGACTATGCGAGCAGACCAGACATGGTTTGGACAATAGTGTCCTGGGACTGCAATATGGATGACTATGTCCCAGAGGACTCATCGCAGAATAAAATATTCGCAGCTCTCACAAGCAGCTGTTGCTGATTCAAAGATCCTGCCACGAAGATCCAGCAGCAACAAAGGCTTCAGATGAGGCTGGGTAAATTGATGATGGGTGCAAAAGATAGCTCTTGCCTGCCGAAGATGTTGCCTAGGCTTCGCGACCGAGCTTGTAAGGTGCTGCTTCCACGCTCAACCTCAACATCACTTTTCCACACACTACAAATCATCTCAATCACCATCGAAACGACCTTGGTTCAGCCTATCGCCACCAAGCAAAGGCTTGAAAATGCAGCTGTCTCGCCCAGACTCGCATCGCGGCTTCCGCTTCCTCGATCTCCCGGCTGAGATACGACTCAATGTCTACTCCTTCCTCCTCGTTTGCCAAAGCAAGTGCCCTGTTGCCATCTACTACAACTCTTGCCGGAGCCACACCAGCCGCATCACTGGCCTCAGTCGCGGCATCGCCATTCTGCGCGCATGCAAATTGATCTATGAGGAAGCAGCGCCTGTGCTCTACGGCAGCAACAAATTCGTGTTCTGCTCGATTTTCTTCCCAATTTTCTTGGCACAGATTGGCATCAAATCAGTATCACTTCTGCATGAAGTTGAGCTGAACTGCATCGTTGATCAGGGATGTTTCGATCGTGGTGTGCGCATGCTTGGCTCAGCGGTGTCAATGAACAAGTTGACGGTGGGAAACGGCTTGTGGTCGCCTGAACGCCCGAGACTCATGGCATCTACGCTGTGGCCGATGGTGAAGAGTCTCGATGCTGCACGGAAGTCGAAATCGGACCCGACGCAAAAGCGAAACGACATTCCCGAGATCTTTGGTTTTGTGCAGCAGACTTTTTCTGAGGATCGATTGCGACTGCCAAAAGAACAGGCGAGAGATGATGCTCTCGAATTTGCAAGCAAAGTCAGAGAGATTTTGCGAGAGAATCTGCTCATGGGCTTTTAGCCGCAGCCGCAAGGCTGGAACCAGCCGCCATACAAACCCACAATCTGCGTTCGAGCAGGATTGAGTCTCATGGACAACAGCTTCATTCGAGGAATTGGCAAGCAGCAGACATCAATTAGCAATTGCTCTAGCTGGTCTGCTTTATACGCTGCGATCCTGGAGGAGGAACCGCTGGCTTACTCATGTACATGGCTCTTCGACACATAAGTGTATTCTAAGCAGTATTCAATGCAACTCCAGGATCTCACGTGGCAATTCTAAGAGCTCAAGCACAAAGCTGCGCAAACTTGCTCAAGGCTGAATCCTTCAGGTCTGCATGCTAGCCAAGAACAGTTTAGCTCGTGCTATTCGTTGGCCTCTTCTGCAGACACTCCACAAGCCAGACTCTTCTATCACAGTTCTGGCGAGCGCAAACGTTCTCAAGCACGCGAAGCATTGCGCTAGGGCTTCTGATCCTTGACAGCAACGTGCTCTGCTTATCAACTCTTCGAATGTACTTGGACATGAAACCCTGGCCGTGTCGCTAGCTCTTTTCTATTGCAACGTCGACTCTAAACAAGAAAGTACAAGCAAGACCGCAACCTCGAAGTTGACGAGAAGTACTCATAGCCATGGACGGCATGAAGATGGGGACACCATGGTTGGACAAGCCCTTGTCCGAGACGTACCGAGAATTTACCTGCCAGTTCAACGACACAGCTTTGTGCGAATATGAATCAGGCTATTGGAGATTCTGGTAAGCATAGACCCTGTGCCAATTGCTCTCTACTGCACGACACTGATTGAGAGTACAGGTACGAAGCCGACCACCGCTATGCTCTCCCAACAGTCGCTTTCTTCCTCGCCACGATCATCGTCTTCGCCATAGCCAACACCTTCAACGATTTCGCCCCAGCACACATACACCAGAATGCGTACATCAGACAAGTAAAAGCCTGCTCTCGCTTCCTCAGCTATAAGGTCTTTCGGGTTTCATTCCTCAACTGGAACTCAGCACCAATCGGGATCCTGTCTTTAGGCGCGATTGGAGCAATCTACTTCTTCTGCATGACATTAGTTCCCAAACCATACTACTGGCCCAACACAGAGACAACCAACTTCGGCAGCTCACCTCCGATCGCTACAAGATCAGGTTGGCTTTCTTTGGCATGCATGCCATTTGTGTTCGCCACAGCAGGGAAGAGTAATTTCATCACGGCTGTGACGGGAATCAGTCATGAGAAGTTACAAGTGTTTCATCGATGGATCTCTTATGCGTTTTTCTTGACTGCGCTTCTACATACGTTCCCGTTCATCGTTTATAATATCAAGACCGGGACCATGCGGGAGAGCTGGGATACGCTGGTATTCTACTGGACTGGAGTTGTTGCGCTTATTGCTCAGGCGTGGTTGACTTTTGCGTCTTTTGGACCTCTGAGGTAAGAAAATCGTCCTGGGTCGAGAGTGAGGATGCATGCTGATCTTGAAACAGGACACTGTGCTACGAATGGTTCAAGTTCTCGCACTTTGTAGCGGCACTGGTATTTGTGCTTTTCCTGTTCTTTCACTGCGATCATACGCTCTCGTCATGGTAAGATCTTCTTCAACCACACTCATGCCGTCGATAGAACTGACTTCCGCCTGTTCCAGGGACTACTTCATCGCAACCGGCGTCCTATTCTCACTATCATGGCTCCACCGTCAAATCCGAATCTACTTCCAACACGGCATCAGACATCGAGCAAGCGTCAGCATCGCCGCAAATGGCTTCATATGCGTGCGAATCCCCACGCAAGCATCTTGGGCCGTCGGACAACATTTCTTCGTACGATTCATGTCACTGGGCCTCCACGCTTGGACTATCCACCCATTTACCGCATGCTCGCTTCCACCAAGAGCTTCGTCCCTCGAAAAAACAAATTCCGAGCTTGTCTTGTACATTCGACCACGAGGCGGCTTCACCAGCAGACTTGCTCGTCACGCAGAAGCTCACCCCAACAGTAAAATCAGAGTCCTCCTTGACGGGCCATACGGAGGTGTCGACATGCAGAAACTTGTCACAGGCCAGCGTCAATTGATCGTAGCGGGAGGCTCTGGTGCCGGCTGGCTTTTGCCAATGATCAGTGCTTTTCTTCGAAGACAAGAACTTTCTGGTCCAGATGTCGTGCCTTCGAGCGCCAAAGTTGTGTTGGCGACACGAGATATCGCTACACGTGCTTGGTTCGAAGAGACCATTCGGGACTTATTGCCTTCTGAGGAAGGAAAGTTGCCGGAGAATCTTGAAATCGAGTTGTACTATACCGGGTCTGAAGAGAAAAGTCAAGCACCTGTAGCGACTGGCCAGTTCTTGAATACGCTTGAGGAGCCGGAGAAAGCTGGAAACGTCCAACAAACACTTGAGCGGGAAGGTTCTCAGTCTGATTCCTCCGAGGTGTCAGGCATCAAGCACTTCCAAGCCAGACCTGATCTGCGAGCCATGGTTCGGGCAGAAGCAACATCCTCAGGTTTGACGGATGAGCTCGGCGTCTTTGTTTGCGGTCCTTTGAGTATGCAAAGTGATGTATCGAACGCCGTTGCACAGGAGCAGGTGCCGATTATGAAGAGTGGAGCCAAAAGCATCTATCTTCACATGGAGCACTTTTCTTGGGCTTGATCGGTTTGTAGAATGGAGCAAGAGTAGAGGCACTTTGGACTTCCTGCTTCCCTTTATGCTGATTCCAGGTATGATGGTGACCTTGCTGTCGCTTTTGACATTGCTCGGGATTGTCGCCTGAGCCACTCGTGCCGGTCATCTCTTCGGGAGGATCAATCGCGAGTCCCTCGAATCCCTCGCCGGCTGTGCAAAGGATTAATGCAGGCCAAGACATCTCCCACACCAGTAAAAGGCCTTAGACAGAATATTTCCATTCTGCCTTCGCTCTTCGCCAAGACCAGTACTGACTCCTTCAGGTGATTATACTCCAGCACTTCAAATCAGGCAACCTCGGATCCGGACGCAGGTCTTCGAATGGATACCCAATTCCTCGAAGCAATTATAAGAAGAACCACGAAAATAGCGACGACCCAGATATAAACTCTTGCCCAATAATCGCAATATTCATCTCGTTGGAGTTGTCGCATTGTACTTCGTGGGACGAACATGTTGTGTGATGGCATGGGTCGAGTGGAGGAGGGGTTCAGGTTCCTTTTATGTATGCGACTTGGACAAGAGGATTCACATCATCGTCTAGTCTCTGTTTGGCGCGAAGGAAGAAGTAGAAGAAAGACAAGCCGGAAGCTTCGGATAGCTTGCTGACATCTCATGTATATTTTTCGGATAGATACATGGACATGCAGCACTACTGAGGAGAAGCCAAGAAGCAGGGGTGATCGCTTTCGTTTCCATATTGGTATCAGTAGAACCTCACAATTTTCCCATTATGTTTCCTTAACAAGTCATCCGTCTCTGCATCAAGTAACTCATGCCACTGGCTTCTCATCTTAGCATTCTCAATCTCACTTTCCTTACATTTCGCAAAACATGCTTTGACTGCTTTGCAAACGGCCACGATTTCGCCAAGCCTGCAGTGACCCAGTGTCACAAGTACGTCCCCGCCGCAGGCTTTTGATGTGGAACGGCTGATCCGTAAATCGATCGTACAGGGCTGCTCGGTGAGGTACATGCGCATTGCGGAAGTGTTTTCGAGGCGGAGGAATTCTGAGGCGGAGTTTTGATATACTAGAGGAAGAGGCGAGTTGCTTGTAGGTTTGGATGGGGAAGCGTGTGGCCAGAGGTGCTCTGATACTAGAGGGTTGAGGTCTATTGTGTCGATGGTCATTTGACCTTTTGGCTTGTTATGTCTCCATGGTATGATGCTTCGCTTGTAGGCGGTGGTCAGAAGGGCTTGGTGGTGCTTTTCGTAATTCGCATCGTCATCGGTCAAAAGGAAGACCTTCTTCTGAAGTGGCTTTGATCCATAGATGGTATCGCGGAAAGTCGTGCTGACACGAATGCAGGTCAAGATTGTTCTTGGTGAAGTGTCAAGAAGTATCTCTTCGAGGAGCTCAACGGTGGTGAAGAGAGGACTTGTTACTGCGCCCATCAAGCTTCTGCGATCTGATATTCTCATCATCTAGCTTCCTCGATTTACTCCAGATCGTATGTCATTCTCTTTTCGAGAGGGTTTCCATCGAGGACTTTTAAGGTTTGGCACATGTACCTTTGACATGTCCCTTGATCGTGGTCGAAAAATCAGGTTGTCACGAGGTCAGCACGCTCCATATTATGTAGCAGAAACCCAATGTGAACATGGCATGCGATGCAATTGATCACAGCAGCATGAGCTGAGACAACTTCTGTGCAACAGCCATGTTTTGATAACGTAAGTCCAGGAGGGGTTCCACAAAGCCGGCAAGGTTATTCTCCGTGGCTCACAGTCGTTCTCAAGCAGCTCTAACGGCATGGCGGGTACTGTAGAGATCATTGGAAATGGGCGCTCGAATATGTCGTCTCCAGTTCTCCGGTCGCGCAGGTTTGCCTGAATTTGTTATGAGCAGCACCAGAAAGGTCAAGCAATGCCAGTCCAGGCCTGTCCACAAGTGACCCATCGGGCATTGCAATTGTGATTTTATCTTTACAGTGTGGTCGGGCTGGCCATCTCGAGATACAGCTCCGATATTCTGACACGCTTCGAGGCTACTGAAGCGCTAATCTAATCCCCGGTATAGCCTGCAGCAGTGAGCTCCTTCCTCACTTGCTCCTCAGTACCGATCTTGAGCACCTGCGTGCCTTCGAGTTTCTCACCTCCAGCCTGTCTCATCTTTAGGTCGTCAATTGCTCGCAGCTTCTTCAACAGTGACCTGATCTTCTTCTCTTCAGGTGTGCCCGCACCTGGAGATGTAACACTTAGCTCGGGCGCCTCAACGGCAGCGGGGGCAGGAGCGACTGCGGCACCATTAGCGCGACCCTTAGGCGCGGCAGGAGCGCCAGCGTGAGGCTGCTGGGTGTTTACTGGCGGTGGTGCGTCGCGCCTTCTCGAGTGAGGTCGTGAGCCGTGCTGCTGATTGCCCCTCTGCGTGTTCGAGCGGCTTCGAGAGCGTTGATTGCGATCGTGTGGTCCTTCGCCGTTCTGTCCAGGAGCCTGCAGACCTGACGACTTCGCCTCTGCCTCCTTCGCTTTCTTAGCCTCGCGCTTCTTCTTATTCTTGAGAGCTGCCTTGCTCAAATTCTCGTCGCCATCTTGTGCAAGGGAGACACCTCCACCTGGAGCAGCGCCAGGAGGAAGGTCACCACTGACCGTCTCAGCACCAGGAACATGACGTGGTCTGGGCGCCCTAGGCCCGAACCCGTTCGTCGCTGGCTCTTTCCCAGACATCATCTCTCTCACAAAAGCAGCGCCACCCTCGTCTTCACGCTTGAAAGCCAATGGCGTAGCAGTGCCGCGTGCGCCAGGAGGTCGATAAGCACCAGCAGGCTTGGAAGGCGTCTTTCGAGTGCCAAGGTAAGCCAAAGCTGATGGATGTGGAGTCGGGACCGGGTGAAGTGCGTTCTCGACCGGATGTTGGGTAGCAGACTGTGGGCGCCAAGTGACCTGGTATAGTTCCGTCATGTCTTCGTTGTACATCAAGCCACCTCCGACATGCCAAATACGAATACCGTTGTCTACGCGAAGACGCGGGCTCGTGGTGGCCGTCAAAATGTGCTTGCCATCAGGGCTCCACTCGCAAACGGAGGCATTGCTGGCCTCAATCGTGCAAACCTTCTCATAGTTCTTCGACAAGTCGTAGATGTCCATTTGTCCTGCCAAATTTCCAAAGCCGGCAACAATAACGAAACGACCATGCGGAGAAAACAGGATCGTGTTCCTGGGCCCAAGGTTGAAGCTGTGCTGAGCGATAGCACGGTGGTTGAAGATGGTCGTCTTCGCTGGCATGTAGCCGTAGACGACACCGAACTCCTTCGAGTTTGGAGACCACGTCACGTCGTGGATCGGACCCTCCTTGTCGAGTGTGATACGAGAGTCGAACCCGCCATTAGCGCTCAGGATGTACATATTCGTCTCTCCGTAGTAACTCTTGTTGCTCTTGTCAACCTCAGTTTGCGCAAGGACGATCAGGCTGGTACCCTCCTGGTTCCACTTGAGCTGAACCTTGTCGCCCTTGAAGAACGTCTTCTGCGACACCGGCGCCGTGAACTGCGGAACGTTGAAGACCTTGACAGCGGCAGGTTGACCTTTGCGCTCAGGCACGAAGACTGCGACAGAGTTGGTCTTGCCAGGCGATAGCGCAAAGTCGGTGACACCTTCGACGCGCAGCTTGTTCCAGACAGTGCCAAGATCTTTGCTCTCGTAAAATTGCACCTCATTGTTAACACAACGAGCGCAAAACTGTTCGTCCTGCGTGTATTGCAAGTTCCAGCCTGTCTGGCTCTTCTGCACAAATTTGCCTACAACAGCGCGCTCGCCATCTTCGCCGGCATTTTCGTCGATTGTGCGCCAAACCTTCAAGTTCTTCACAGCATTTCCTTCTTCGTCCTTCGACGGGCGCTGCCAGGTAATGATGAAGGTGCCAGCTGGGGAGAAGCCGAGCTCGAAGACGTTGTCGGCAGGCAGAGTAGTGACAACGTGTCCCGTGGAGGCATCGACGACGGTTACGT
This sequence comes from Pseudocercospora fuligena, assembly GCA_014298035.1. Lineage (NCBI taxonomy): Eukaryota > Fungi > Ascomycota > Dothideomycetes > Mycosphaerellales > Mycosphaerellaceae > Pseudocercospora > Pseudocercospora fuligena. The sequence continues at coordinate 264,981 of JABCIY010000031.1, forward strand.
GTTCTGGCGAGGCCCAGGCAAAGAATCGGCCGTCGGGAGAGTAGACGCTGCAGCGGAGATTGCCCTCTGGACGCTGAAAGCCAGGGACATTCTCGTAGACGGGCGCTGCGTCGAACACGCCGATGTGCTTGGAAGTGCGGTCTGTAGCTGTCAGCGACCATTACGGTGCGAAAGAATATTGAGGACTTACAGGCAAGCTGCGTCGGTTGTGCCATGGCGGCGACGAGAGCACTTTCTCAACGGCGAGTTGCTGTCGTATTGCGAGGCCGTCGACTTGAAACGGAGACTTGTCGTTGCCTGACGTGCGCGCGTGCTCGTGCTCGTGCGCTTGGACTTTGCAGGTCAATCGAAGTTTGTGGCTCTTTGTTGATGCGCTTGTTTTGGAAGTCTTTATTTGGCAGTGGCTGGTGCTTGTGGCCTGAGTTGAATAGTTAAATCCACCTCAGTGAAGGGCAATTCTCAGCAGTTCAGTCAACTGTAGCGCAACAAGAAGCGGCGGTGGCCTCGAGCAGCTGGAGTGGGATGCAGGTGAGAAGGAGGCTCAGAGTGATCATCCACATTTCAACTTTGGCCCAGACACAGACGACAGACGCAATTCCGCGGCGGAACGGGACTTGCCGAGGGAACCTTGTCTGCTGGCGTCTGCGACTTTCACAACACCTCGTCCCTCCTTCGAAGTTCTCTCTTACCACTCACGCGTTCCAGTCTTCGACACACTGTGCTTGAAGCCGCCTTCACTGGGCGGGCGTTCTTTTAAAGAGTGTTCTGGTCGATATTCGCTGTTATCGCTGACAAAGCACACGACTTCCACGTCACGATAGCCAGCCATGAGAAGTAAGCCTTTCTCAGCAGCAGCATGTTGCACGGGTGCTCTTGTGGATGACGCTGATGAGGAACAGCTCGTGGCCGGTCTCTGCTGCTGTATATCTAAATCTGTCACGCGTCAAGCGACTTTTGAGGAAAAGAAACGCATAGTTAACCAAGCAAAGCCCACGATCATGCAAGATACTCTATCATCCACTCCCATACATAGATCCCCGGTCGTGGTCGTCACAAAATCTTCTAGGTTTACTAGACTGTCTTGTCAGATACAAGACGTGAGCGACTAGGACTGTACTCACAGGCAAAGGGTCGGACTGAACCTTCGACTGCAATTTGGGGAGCCGTTCATTCGAAAGGCTAAGTCTTGAACCGACCACTCCTTGATCTATCTCTTTTCTTATGCTCAGGTTGGAGGTTTTGGACTGTCAGGAGACCTGAAAATCGCGCTAGCGGATTTCATGGCGCGAAGTGAATCTAGGTCCTTTGAACGACGCTCGGGGCCCGTAGGCATTTCTTCAACCTCCTTCCGGCTGCTGCCTCGACTTACACATCGCTTCATCAAAAGCTGCCGTCGGCGCGATGAAATTGCGCAATGGCGAGGGCAAGTGTGCTCCATCCAGCTCTCTCGCAGACCATGCTGACAGTTCGCAGTGCCGTCAGCGCCTGTCGCTATCACGACGCTACCTCCTAACGAGGACCAGCTTCAACCATGTCACCTCCTGGGCTTACCCGCAGAGCTTCGGAACTATATCTATCGGCTTGTCATGCTCGAACAAGACTACATCGACATCACGCCTCGAAGTTATGCGCGGCCCGCTCTGCTCGATACGTGCAGGCAGACTCGGTCAGAAGGGTAAGTTCAAAGATAGGCGGAGAGCATTCATGCTTTCGTATGCTCTTGGAGCAGTATCTCATCGGGGCGCTTTGCTGACGCGGTGCCATACGCTCATAGGCTAAAGATATACTACTACGAAAACAAGTTCGAGATCAAAATCAACGACTTCGACTCTGACATGCACCTTCGCTTCCGCTCTCATACAAAGGAGATGGGACTGAGTAGCAACAAAATGTCCTTTGGGTCCGACGTTCAAGTCGCTTCGCCAAACTGGAGAAAGCTCATGACGTGGCTGCAACGCTACCACGCTAAGGAGATTCGAACATACGCAGCGAAACCTACAACGGAAGTGCACACCGACAGTCGGGCTATCATCAGAAGTACCCTTGGGACGATGTTCGCGACTGCCAAGGCTATGGGAAGTCAACCGTGGCATGCGGTGGAGAAGCTGATGGAATTATCGAGACCAGTTCTTATCCTGCAGGACCAACGATGGGCTGATGACTAGGCACAAGATGGGCCTCAGAAAGAGGAAATTGACCTTGCGCATGTGAGCTTTTGTGCTTGCCTTTGACTGCCCTTCAGTACCGCGCTAGTGAACCTAAACCAAGTGAAGCACCAGAACTTACAAAAGCTGTATGAGACCTCACACAACCACTTCTGTTCCTCAGCGACATCATGTTGGAATAGTCCGAACTGCAAGAATGCAGTTACGGAGTCGAGAAGGTATGTGTTGTTCAAACATTAAGTATTCAGCCTGCTTGCTTACTAGCCACAATAGCGACAATGCCTCTTGCGACGTCGCGGCCGGCGGCAGCGCCTTCGCCAAATGAGCCGCCTTTATGTCACCTGCTACGCCTACCTGCCGAGTTGTAGAACGAGATCTATCGATTCGCTGTCCTAAACAACGACGTCATCAAAGTCGCCGCAGATGGCTATCTTCGACCAGCTCTTCTAAACACATGCAAGGAGATCCGATCAGAGGCTCTGAAAATATGGTACTATGAGAGCCGCTTCAGTGTTGCCTTGCATAATTACGACACGGAAACGCTCTACCGCTTCATTGGCTCTTTGAGAGCCATGGGTGTCAGCCAGCGCAAGATGAATTATAGCGCAAACATTGACTACCGACCTGCCTCGTGGAGCAACCTAGTCACTTGGCTGAGAAGGTATCACGCGAGACATATTCACATTAGTCCAACGCCAGCCGAATTGCTCAAGAGAGGTAACCATGTCGCTTCGAGACATATGTTGGCGATGATATTCACCACGGTCAGAGCGATGCGGAAGCGGCCTTGGGAAGATGTCGAGGAATTGGTGAAGAATCTCAGGCCATCTTTAGTTGCGCAAGATTCGAAGTGGGGCGACAACTAGCGAGGTGTGCAAAGGGTACGCATTCAATTCGTGCTGGCACTCAAGAGCTTGATTCGAGCTGACTAGACCGACAGTCCATGGGAGCATTCTCCATCATCAGATCGCATTCGATACAGGACATCACGCGATCCGGGAGGATTGAATGAATTCATACAGCCGCATATGGGGAAACTATCTTCGCGTAGGTCATTGGCTGATTGGAATCCTGGAGAGCTGGAACAACACCATCGTTTCCGCCAAGCCCCAGACTCGAGTCCGTCCAAAAGCACTTTCTTTCCCGGAATCCTGCTTCTCCTCGCGTCAGTATCTATTCAACAGATTTCACTTTCTCAGGAACCTCCGCCGAATCAAGCTGTCAATTGCCTACCCTTGCGACCCAGTGCTTGCCACCTGCTCGGTGCTCCCGAGTCCCACCGCTGAGTAAGGTGCAGTTCTACGCCCCATCGGCGAGGGACCCTCGCAACGACGAGCTCTGTGTTCCGTAGAGCGTTGCAACGGCGGAAACACTTGTCACAGCGGCGATTGGAAGTTCTTCACGCCTGTTGCTGAGTTCGGCATTGGTCGCAATGCTTCGGCTTTAGACGGCGAACCACGACTTTCGCTGGATGTGCACGGACGAGGCATTATTCGAATCCTTGAAGAGCAGCCTCGCTGTGAGACATGCCAAAACATCAAACTCTTCTCGAAGGCGTGCTAGGAGTATTGCGGACCGAATGAGAGAAACATTGCGACAAGTATCTTTCGCTCAGATGGCTTGGCATGCACCTGCCAAATCTCGCAAGACAGAGCATCGGTGAAAGGCAAGAACCACATCCGAAGTGCTGCAAAGGCGCTGGCGATGAGCATAACGGCTTCGTATACCCTCAACTAAAGACCATAGTCACTTCTGCAGGGCCAATCTATGATTGAGCATTTCTGCGAGCTTCCTCAGCGCACTGCTTCTCAGTTGTGCTTCAGCATTGATCCAGACTTAGATTACAACGAGCGAGATGATCGACTTCGAATTCAAAGATGCATCGTTCGACAGCGAGAAGCCAGAAGACACGCAGAATTTGAATACTTTGACGCTCGCCTCGACACTCACGCATACTCCAAGCTTGCATACTCCAGCTTACGATCTGTCCAGAACTCCTTCGAATGACCGGAATATTCACAATATCCCTGCGAATGTGTTTCAAGCTCTGTCAGAGAAGCAGTTGAACGTTGACCCCAATGGAACGGTGCACTGGAGACCCGACAGCAAATCCCATCCTAGACAATGGGATCTCCGAAGAAAGCTCTACGATGTCTCGATCATTTGCTTATCCGAATTCTTCACAACCCTTGTCAGCAATACCGGATCATCAGTAGCCAGATATGCGAGAGCAGATATGGATATCTCGACTGAGCTCTCCATTTTCTGCTTTGTAACGCTCTACCTTCTCGGACAAGCTCTTGGAGGCCTGGTCTTCCCGCCGATCGCAGAATCGTTCGGAGGACGTACTATCTACCTCATCGGAGCTGCAGGATTTGCAGCATCATGTCTGGTCATTGGTGCATCACCAACGCTTCCAGCTGTCATTGTTGGCCGGTTTCTGTCTGGTGTCTTCTCAGCAATGCCTACGGTGGTAGCGGTTGGAAGCATTGTGAGTGCAGTGGTTGGGAGCATGCCGACTGTACTGATGCCAAGTTTCAGGAGAACATATTTGATGCCAAGGGCCGTATTTGGGCTATTCAGATATGGGTCATGGTCGCCATCTTTGCTCTGGCTCTTGGTCCTCCAGTAGCGACCTATGTGAGCGAGTCTAGTATCGGGTGGTAGGCGCTATTTCTCCTTCGAGTGCAAATTAACCATCAGGTTAACGATTGACTGCCAGGAACTGGGTATACTATGCCTCAGCGATTGGCAATGCAATCATTGCCATCCTATGCTCTTTCATGCGAGAGTCGCGTCCAGCCCTTGTCTTGCACAAGCACCTTCGCGAAATTCAGGAAGCGACCAGATATCGTGGCCTATCTCTTGACGCCGAGCTGCGCCTGCCATCTGCTACGGAATTCATGCAACAGAACCTTGTCCTGCCGTGAGTACTCATTCGGATAACTCGAGTATTCCCCAGTTGCTGACGACAGCTCGACAGACTGCGCCTATGGTTCACTGAGCCGCTTGTCTTTCTCGTAGCACTCATGGCTGCCGTCAGCTTCGGCTTCATCTACCTCTTCGCGGAAGCACTTCACGTGGTGTATCACAACGGCTTCGGGCTCGACGAAAGACAGAGCTCTCTCACTTTCCTTGCGATCGGAGTCGGAGTGCTTTTCACGTGGATTCCCCGACTGTACGATATCCACCTCGCCAGATTGGAAGTCAGGAAAGGAGTACCGTTCGAACCTGAGGCGAATCTTCTGGGTTACTACGTTGCCGCACCGCTTCTTGCGACGGGACTATGGTGGTTCTCTGCAACCGTGCCTCCGCTTGTCGATGGCGTTGGGATCTGGGTGTCGATTCCTTCTCTGGTGCTGGTCGGCTATGGGATCGTGGAGTTTGACAGCGTACTATGCGCGTATCTGACAGATACTTACACATCACACGCGGGATCTGCGAATGCTCCAGTGGCATTCTTGCGAGCTGTGCTGAGTGGTATGACAGTGAATCCTGGAAACTTTTGCTTACACACTGACTTGATGTAGGCGTCTTCCCACTATTTGCTCCAAAGAAGTTCGAAGCTCTCGGTGCCAATAATGCCCTATTCCTCCTGGCTGGTATAGCCACGGCATTTTGTGGTGTTGCTGTCATCTTTCGATACTATGCGAGAACGATACGCGAGCGTTCCCCGTTCGCTCAGAAGTCATTCGGCGGCAGGGCAGGTACCAAGTGCGCAGCGGAAAGCAGAGTCTGAGCAAGACCATGAGAGGACCGTAGTCCATCAAGGTGTTGTAGAGCTTAAGTTGACCTCAATCCGTCCATTCCGGCAGCAGCACCTTTCTTCCCTCATATTTGCCATCGTCCAGATCTTTCAGCACTTGCGGCAAACCATTGATGCTGGCAGTGCTCAGCTGCGGCCGAATCACACCTTTCGCCAGTAAATTCAGACACTCCTTCAGCCCTTCCATCTCACCAGCAAAAGTCCCTTTTATGGTATAGCACTTGGTGACCATCAGACCAGGAAGCAAAGGCGTCTGCATACTCAGCAGCCCAACCACAACAATCGTCCCCGCCGGCCTCACAATCCTCTGAGCCGTAATATGCGTCTGATCATGTCCAACAAAATCAACAACCTTATCTATACCCACACCTCGTTCCGCCAAAACCTCATGCATCGGCTTCTTCTCATACTCCTCATCACCGGAACAAAACGCATTCTCCTTCTTCACACCCAGTCTAATCGCCGCCTTTACTGCCTCGGCCTTCTTGTCCATCACATAAATATTCTCCTCCCTAACACCAAGGTGCTTCACGATTTGCACACCATTCAGACCCAACCCTCCCAATCCAATTATCGCCACCGTATCCTCCGGTCCAACTTCACCGGTATACTTGATCGCATGGAACGCAGTCAAAATCGCATCCGCAGCAATCGCCGCATCCTCAATCCTCACACCTTCAGGAATTTTCACACAAGCATCTGCCCTCGCCGCAACAACTTCTTGCATGAACCCATCTTTCTCTAAACCATACCCACCATTATCAGGTTGTTTGCACAATCTTCGAAACCCGAGGGTACATTCTCTACATTTCCCACGGCCTGGGACGATGTGGATTGAGACTTTGTCTCCGATTTTGAGATTGTTGGGGTTTTCTGAGCCGATTTCTAGGATTTCTCCAGCACCTTCGTGGCCTAGCGTGAATTCTGAGCAGCCTGGTAAAGGTTCTGGACGAGCGATTATGAGGCAATCGGAATGGCAGACGCCCATTGCTAGCATTTTAACTAGGACGCCGTTTGGAGCACATTTCGGGATTGGGATTTGTTTTTTGACGAGGACGTCTGGTCTCCGGCCTTGGTGACAGCGCCAGGCCCATTGGAGACTTTGATCGGCCATGTTTAAATTGACTGTGTCAGTGTTCTTCTGGAAGTATGAAAGAGCTGAGGATGTGCAATGTTAGAGCGTGGGTCGAGTGAGGAGCACGTTGGATGAGACTTGTTCTATAACGAGCTCGGAATGCCTTGCCTACTTCGCTTTGTGAAGACTACAGCTTCTGACTCACATGATGCTACTCATATGTGCTTACCTGACAATCTCCGCATCTAGTGGTATTCGGGTATGATGATGCTCCGGATTGTGCAGAACGTGTAGGCGAGCTCAGCTTCCGCTGCAACTTGAAGTTGGAACTGAGGCCGAGGTTGCGAGGTGCGGTGTTGATTCTAGCCATCAAATTTTGATTCTGTAATTGACCGCTCTATTGATGCATGCCTTTCCACATTTCGCTGACTCTCTCCTGGGCAGCGATGTTTTCCTCATTAACTTGCTTGCTGCTCAGTCGCTCAGTCCTGCTGTATCTGGACGAGTCAAATGAATGGTTGACTCATCGACCCGCAGACGAGATAGACGCTGGGTTGTTAGCCGCCAGCATGCCGATGGCTGCGAGGGAGGCAATGCTGCAGCGCATGGCCTCGCTTCGCACGGCGCTTGTGCATGATGGCTGCGAGGCTGAGGTGCCTTGAGCACCGCCCAAAAGGCAAGTATCTTCTCGTTACTCTGATCGATAGCAGCCTTCAATGTAGCCCGTTATGCCGAATCCACAGCTCGATGTCGCGTCGTACCGGGTTGGCATACTCTGCGCCCTCTCTCACGAACGAGCGGCGGTAGAGGCAGCGCTCGACGAGGAACACGAATGGCCGAGAGACTACGACGAGGATGATGGCAATGTGTACTCGTTCGGAAAGATTGGCGAACACAATGTGGTGATAGCAAGCCTGCCAGAAGGAAAGATGGGGAAGGCAGCGGCCGCTTCTGTTGGCAAGGACGCTTCACGAAGCTTTCCACTGAAAGTCAGGCTCCTGGTCGGTATCGGCGGCGGTGTACCAAGCAAGCAGAATGACATACGCCTTGGAGACGTCGTCATTAGCCAGCCATCTGGCGATCACGGCGGTGTGATTCAGTGGGACTTTGGAAAAGCAGAGCTCGATGGTTTCCGAAGAACCAGCACGCTGAACAAGCCGCCAAGAGATCTCTTGAGTGCCTTGTCGGCTCTCAAGGCACGTCATGAGAATCCAAAGCGAAGTAAAGTCGGCGAGTATCTTGCTAAGATTACTGAAGAGCTGAGTGAGCGGTATGGCTATCAGGGAGTTGAGAACGACAATCTGTTCCCACCAGATTATGCCCATGTCGGCGGCCCTGAGCCCTGCAACAATACTAATCCGTTTCGAAGATGCGACGCGAAGAAGCATATCGAACGGAGAACACGCTCGAACCCTGCTTTGCCAATGATACATTATGGCAACATCGCATCCGGTGACGAAGTTGTCAAAAACGGTCTCGAACGTGACCGCATTGCAAAGAGTCTCGGCGCTCTATGCTTTGAGATGGAGGCAGCAGGCCTGGAGGACAGTTTCCCGTGCTTGGTTGTACGTGGAATTTGCGACTATTCCGATTCTCACAAGAACAAAGATTGGCAACGATATGCTGCCGCAACTGCTGCAGCTTTCGCCAAAGAATTTCTGAGCTTTGTGCGAGTTCAAACTACTGACGATCCCACATCGAAGCAGCGCAGCAGCTTTGCGCGAGTTGACGGATCGTCTTCTTACACTGGTAGCAATGTCTCCGGTGGCCGAGCACATTTCGGTCATGTATTCAACTTCGGCACCCCATCATCTTGTACGTAGCTATCAGACATCAAAAGCGGACGTCGCGAGCTGTGAATCTCATAGCTCAGCAGATTCGGTACCCTTTAGCATATCTGAAATGCCCATCACCGGCAGCTTCATCCCACGAGAAGTCGAGATGGATCAGATCGAGGCCTATTTCGAGGAGCAACAAACGACAGCGCTGCGGCGAAAAGTGTTCATTGTACACGGTATGGGCGGCATTGGCAAGACACAGATTTGCGTCGAATTCGCACGCAGGAATCACGAAAGCTTCAGTGCGGTGTTGTGGCTCGATGGATCCTCCAAGAAGACTTTGCAGCAGTCGATCATTCGAGCTGCCGGTAGAGTCAAAGGCATGATCGTATTGAGCGAGCGTGGGATTGCACGTGCCGCACACCAAGCTCGTGGATCCAGTATCGACGTGGATGAAGTCTCTCAGCAATTTTTGTCCTGGCTCTCGGAGTCGCAGAATACGAATTGGCTAATGATCATCGACAACGTGGACCGAGAGGTTCGGACCGGTGACGACGAGGCTTACGACTATCGTGATTATCTGCCTTCCGCAGATCATGGGAATGTTTTGGTAACCACGCGGCTTGCAAATCTGCAGATTGCAAATGCTAGCCTTCAAGTTGAAAGGGTAAATCCTGAGCAGGCGCGCGCCATTGTAGAGTCGCATGCGCATGCCGCGCTAAGCGATGCAGATGACTTGCTCGCAACACTGGACGGACTGCCTCTTGCTCTAGCCCAAGCAGGATCTTATCTCGGGCGAACGAGGAAATCCATCGCCAAGTACTTGCAGGACTATGACAGAGTGTGGACCAGACTGATGCAAGCGCAGGACAGATACTCTCCAGCGGAATATGGCGAACGGAGCATCCTGACGACATGGTCTCTGTCGTACGAGCAGATCGCAATTGAAAGTCCTCCAGCGGCCGGGCTGCTAAGGCTGTGGGCCTATTTAGATCACCGCAATGTTTCGTGTGACCTGCTAGCCTTCGAGCATAGCCGTCTCGACTTCACACCGCCTGACTGGCTCGTCAAGCTGACCCAGGACGACCTTGCTCTAGAAGATGCGCTGGCGATTCTTGTCGACTTCTCTATGGTCTCTGTTGCGCCTGATGGACAGTCTTACTCGATGCATGCTGTCGTGCATAAGTGGAACCAGAACGAGATCGAAAGTCGAGAGGAGCGCATTAGACTCTTCTCTATATCCCTAGCTGCGGTCGCATGGCTCTCTCTGGAGAAGTCCTCTCCAGCTGCTCACATGAACGACGACGACTTAGAGAGTGTGAGTCATCTGATTGCGCATGCGAGACACCAAGCAAGGTATTACCAGGCAGGTTGTGGTCGTAATGCAGCGATTGACCTTAAGCATATTGGCTACCTGCTCAAGGATTGGTCATTGTGGGCCGAGAGTCAGTTTATGCTGGAAAAAGCGGTCTCAATCCTGGGATTAGAACATGAGCAGTCGGCTTACGCTATCGACGCGCTCGGCTCCATAGCTCAAAGAGACGGTCAGTACAAGGAAGCAGAGCAGAAACATCAACAGGCTGTCGACATCATGGCACTGGGCAAGGGCAGCATGCATGCTGAAACGCTGGCACTTCTGGCAAGCGTCGCTGCTTCGAAAGCGCATCTCGGAAGAACCTCTGATGCTATCCAGATGTACGTTCACATCCTCGATGGGCTCGAACAGCTGCCTCTTGAAGGTTTCCAGAGCAATGTAAGTCTTTATATTGATATCGCGCAATGGCTTCACGTGCAGTGCATGGACCTTGGCTATGAATCCGCGGCCATCACGTTGCTTCGTAAATCATTGTGGGCGAAGCGGCAAACATCTCCAGCTGGCTCTCTATCGTACATACGCACCAATATAAACCTTGCCAAGGCCCTTCTGGATAATGACTACCTCGACGAGGCAGAGGACCGTTACCGAGAGGTACTCAGCGCCCTGTCCGTCTTTGAGGGCGTTGAAGAATTGAAAATCGAGGCTTATTCTGGACTCGATACCATCAATTACTTGCGCGGAAATCTTGTTGAGGCAAAGAACTCAAGTCTAGTGGCTTTGGGAAAGGCCGAGACATTGTATGGCGAGGCGAGCACTGACTTGCTACCTCTGTTATCTGCTCTTGGATTCACGTTGTTGGAGCTCAAAGACTTTGATCAAGCCGAGGATGTCTTTGACAGAATGTGTCGAATTGCTACTCTTCATAGCAACGAGCCAGAATTGAATTATCTTTACGGATTGGCCTGCAGCTACCTCGGGCAGCATCGAGTTCGAGATGCTGATACAGCTTTCGCAAGCTACCAGCATGTTTACCTCGAGCATACTGGGCACCGCAGCAACCGATGGAAGCGAGATCTCAAGAAATGGCTTCGGATCCGAACGGGCCATGTTGGTAAGCGCTTCGGATCTTTCGCTTCGCATTGTGCTAATTCATGGTGTGCGTGTAGTCTTTGACAACGATGACGAGATGGAGGACAACGCCACGCAGTGGTCTACGTTCTCAAAATGTCGGGAAAGAAATGGAGATTTCCCCTTGCCAACGCATTCACGTTACGTCAGCGTTGTGTTTTCGGAGCCGTTCAAGAAAGCACACATCGACACAACCTCATTCTCTCGGGTTTCAACGAACGCGACGGATGATGAAGACATTGTGCAAGGGAGCCGGAACGCGGCTAGATGCGATTCAGACAGTGGGACCATCGAAGACACGGACAGTATTGACGATTTCCTCATCGAGCAGTACAAACAGAGCGCTGCGCACACATCTGAAGAGATTCAGTCACTGTACAGGGTGTACAAGCATACGATCGAGGAAGAGTCTCTCAGCCACTTCAACGTTCTTCGAAACCGTGATAAAGTAAGACCGCCGACGCCGAATGTGATTGATGACGCTGAAACACTACAGGACGACTCAAACTTCAATACCATTTCGGAGCCAATCTCGAGAACCATATTCGAACAGATGCGTATCCACACAAATGACGTTCGGCTGAGGCAAGTCGTCCGCGACAATGGCCGTTCCCCTGTTTACCCAAAGATTCATCTCGACTATATTGAACTTGCGACACTGCGGTACTACGATTTACCCTGGGAATATGACTCGGTATACAATTGACCAGACACAGATCTTAGCGAATGTGCTGACAGTGATACAGAATGACACAAATTACATCATTATCCTACGAGACATGGCTAAGCGCGAGACCGACATTCTGTTCGATCATTCCGTTCGTCTGCGGAACGCGAGACTCTTACTTGAAGACAGTAGAGAAAATGGGGTAGCCTCGTCCGAGCCGGGAGTAATTCATTACGGTAAATCACCGATATATTCGGCCGAGCCTACAGAGCTTCCTGAGAGGGGACATGGTGGGATCATTACACCTCAGCCGGGCGCTCTTGACCATGCTTTAGATCACGTTCTCACCAGGGAAGCACAAGACACATCCAATTCGACGTCAAAGGCGACTTCCTCTTCGGAGAGGAAGAACGACGAATCCAAGCGTGACCTCACTCGGGAAGTGGCAATCAAAAGGAATGCATTCATACGCAGAAAAACAGCCCAGCAGCCAGCTTCACTGACTTCCCTTAATGATACTCTGAAGCGCACGTACAGACACATCAGAATGGCTTATGGACGCAGACACTCTGTTGGGACTGGCATATGGCAAACTATCGAACCCACAGAGGTACAGTACTGGAGCGATCCGAATGATATCACCTCAGATACCGAATCGGAGTCAGAAGATGGCGATAGCACGTAAGAACAATTTGCTCTTGTGTACTTACAATCCAAACGCGCTCATGCTTGGCGCTACCTTGTATCTACCTGATAGAAATGCGAAGTCCTCGCCACATCGTCTATTTCGCAAACACATTCCCACCATCTCTACTTCTTCGCCCCATACTCCTCATCAGAAACCTTCTCAAACCACTTCGTCTCTCCCAACGCAAATACAAAATGCGACATTATCGCATTGTCATCCGCACCATGCCAATGCGTAACACCTGGAGGACACCATATAACATCGCCTTCGTGAATAGCTCTTGGCTTGCCGCCTTTGTCGCATATCCAGCCTAGAAAACCCCAAATCAACACATCATTCGACAATTGCTCCTATCTTGACTTACCTAATCCAGTCGTGACTTTTATCAGTTGACCTTTCTCATGCCAATGCCAAGCCGTTCTGGCACCAGGAGTGAATGTGACATTGGCGATACTTGGACTATCACTTGGATCGTCCGTTTTGTATTGCTCTGCAAGATCGAGTAGGACTCGACCCGTGAAGTTCGCTTCAGGTCCTGGAACGATCTTTCTTTTGTCGCCAGACTCTTTCCGAGGAATGTAGTGGCTTGTGATCTCGGACATCGCTTGAGACTTTCTCGACTGATTTGGGGTTGAAGCGAGTGGTGCGAATGTTATGAAGAGAGTCCGAGATATTTTCCAAAGCGTGTTAGTCAATTGAGGAAACTCTTTAAAGTCAGATTTAGGGATTATGGATGGGCAAAAGGTGTAGGCTCCTGTGGATACCTATATTCTTGTCATGATGCCGCTCTTTCGGCGTTTGCGGAGACAATGATGAGACTATACGGCACGGGCGCCGATAATACCAAGGTCACATTGCATGATAGAGTCCGCAAGTGCTCCGCTCCGCTCTATGTGGTGCTGATGCTGTTGTGTTGCCTCACAGCGGACGCGGACAGCGCGGACGCGGGTGCGAGGAGATCTGCAAATCTTGTTACTTGGGTCTGGCGTACACCTCTTTCTCAGTACCTTCTCAGACTGCGTCTCTTATCCATTCAGGCTGTCGTACGCAGACAATTAAAGGTTCGGACAGGGACGCAGTTGAGCGCCTTTCGTGGGCAAGGAATTTTTTGCGATTATGTACAGGTCCGTCTCTGGGTCATGACAGTCCAGATCTCTATTACACATTGCCAACCAATGATGCCTGGGATGTCGAAGTCAGTCCTTCATTGTTGCTTCGGCGTGGTATCGTGCGCGAACAGCTCCAGTTTGCGCCAAACAATGGTCTTTCTCTCTCCTTATCCAATCCCAAACGCCGCGCCATGCAAAATTGAAGAAGACCATGCTCGCTGCCGCTGCGAGATCAGTTCTCCGCACCCTCGAGGCGTGCTGATGCATCTCAAGACGTTCCTTGAAATGTGCTGGAGTTTTCGGGCCAGGATGGATCTAGGCTCTGAAAGCCGGCATGATTGCTTCTGCTTTGCAGTATCTGCCCGCTCTCCTTTGCCGCCTGGTGGCGCCAGCACGAGAATGCTTTTTGTGCGGACTGGTCCCGGCTCGAAACTTTCAGCTCCTTCTTGCGAATATCTCCAATGTAACGAATCACTTTCATGACTCTTCATTCACGCGGATGAAGTAGGCCTTTGCCAGCTCGTATGCTGACCAGCAGACAGCTGTACTTGGTGCGGCAGTAATCACACGTGGCTTCATTCCTCTGAAGAAACCCTTCGCACCTTCCCTCCGCCATATTATGCTCGCAGCGGGAAAGAGACCTCGGCAATTTCGGATTTCGGCGTCTGTGGAAGTTCCTCGTGTTTGGAGTAAGGTCTTGATCACGTCAAGCGGTGTAGTAGCCGCAGCAGCGAGACCACCTGCAAGTCCTCCAGCAGTGCAGTGAGTGAGCGGATCGTAGCCTGGAGCACGTCTTCGTTGCATGACCTTCGTAAGCGATTCGTAGGCGGTGAACTGGAGAGCAGTGAAAGGCACTGTCATGGTGAGCGTAGTCGGATAGGACACGTAGAAAGCGCGAAGTCCTTCCCGTCTCCAGACCTGAGATGCGCAGTCGACGATGGATCGGTAGGTAGAGCCATGCAGCTGCATTCGCTGCTTAATGACATCGAATGGGTTCATGAAGGCATCACTGGCAATCGTCGCGCAAGCTCCACTAGAGGCTGCGGGATGTTAGTGGAAAATCTGCAGTGAGCTGGATGGGAGCGCTGACCTGCGGCAATCGGGTGGTGTCCGGAGGCATTGCCGCCCATTGCTTGCTTCACAACCTCGTAGGTGGCGAAGTATACTGCGTGCGCAGGTCCTATTAATTTCCGTCAGTCTTGCCTGTGCGATTTGTGATGTCCGCATGTCCGCGCACCTGCTCCCACTATTACCGAGGACAATCCTCGCCATAATGACATGTAGCCTTCCACTCTCGAGATTGTCGCAATGGCATTTCCGATGCCGCTGTATATCGCTGCCGGGTTTGCATTGACGACTTGCATTCGCGTCTGATAATTTCGTTAGCATTTGGACGTGGCTGGCAAGTCCGAGGTCTCCGAGCGCACCTTCAGCAGGTCGATGGGATACATAACCGAGTGTTCCTATGTCGGCGTCAGCATTGTTCGCCCCTTTCCCGTGTCGATGTTCTTACCGCAATGCCAGCGAAGGCACCGGCGGCCATGTTCGCGGCGAGGGAGAAATTGGGCGGGAGGGACTCGTAGCTGCAATGCCATCAGATGGTGTCTCCTATACCGCCTCACTGCATGCGGACATACTCATATTCCTCTGCCTCTTCCAGCACAAGCTTGTCATGCGCGGCCATTGCGCGCGGCTGCGCTACAATCGACTCCACGGTTGCGAGTGGTGTGGACGAGGTCGACATGCGAAAAGTGTATGATGTCGTCGAAGGCTGGGCGAGCGGTGCTCTCGAATATTATCTGATGGCGAAGATCAGATAACTCGGCTGCCAAAACGTCACGCCAGCGTTTCCTTTTGTCGCCAGATCCCGACGCCCCAAAACACAGCAGAAATACAAAGAACTTTTTTCGCAGCTGGTGTCGTTGTAGTGTATTCAATTGGAACAGAGAGAGAAGTAGCAAGTTGGCGATCAGCAGTGACCGAACGGTTGTGGACTTGGACTTGCACAGCGCGAAAGTTTACTTTTGCCCGCCGAGGAACTCTGAACTCTGCAGCGCATCCAGAAGCTCCTCCTTCTCCGAACCACCTGAGCTTGGCCCCGGTCCGTCTGATTTGCGTCGGTGGCACGCTATTTCCTACGATGCGATTTGATTCATCTTTCAACGACTAGCACTCTTTCTACCAATGCCGAGGGCCTCTGCAATCTCCCGTTCCCCGATGCATTCTACAAGAAAGACAAATTGCTTCTTCGGAATCCGTACTGCTATTGCGACTTCTTGTCTCCTGCCTCTTTGCGCGAAAGACTTGAGATGGATCTGTTTTCTCAGATCGACTGCTGTTCCCACCTCCTCGGAGCAGCCCTGCCGTGAGCCAGGATGAGACAGGCTCCCTGGTACCCGACATCGCTGCACAAAGCGTTATGCATGGAAAAATAGAGAGAACTGGGTCTAGCCCCATACAGGCAGGAGCGAGCAGCTCGTGGATGATGACCCTGTGCTGCTAATTCATGCCGAAGGACCTCACCTTTGTTTCGTTCTACCGCAAGTCACAAATATTATACCACAGCTCTCCCTTGCAGTATTGGTGTATTTCATCCAATATGCCTTTAAACGTGCAGGGCAAGGGTCGCTTCTCATCCGTCAGTAAAGCCTCTGCCAGTTGCGTGAGCGGGATGCAATACTTTGCAATTGGAAAACGTTTCAAAGAACGTGCACTTGTATGGCATTAAAGTCTTCTCTTGATGCAGCTCTGCAGTTGGTCTTGAGAAGCCTTCAGCAGAGCCGCGACTATTAAAAGTCCTCCTCGCGTTTGCTCGGGCAGGTCTGACCGTTCTGCAACTTTGCGTGTCGATGCAGCTGACACGCGTCCTCATTCAATTTCGGTCTGGTGCCGCTCCGATCAACCAGTGCCACGAACGCTTTGAGAACCTCGAACAAGCATTGCGATGAAACGCCGCGAAATTCCTGTATCTGCTCCATAGTGCAATAGCTGACAATGATGTCGACGAAGAAGGCACGCGCTTTTGATCCAGGCGCAGTCATCCTATAGGCTGTGTCGACAAGCTCAGTGATGTTTGTCCAGAATGCATCGGTCGACGTGAGCCCATCGCCATGTTGGTCTTCCGAGGTAGCGGCC
Source organism: Pseudocercospora fuligena (assembly GCA_014298035.1). NCBI lineage: Eukaryota > Fungi > Ascomycota > Dothideomycetes > Mycosphaerellales > Mycosphaerellaceae > Pseudocercospora > Pseudocercospora fuligena. Next base: position 281,810 of record JABCIY010000031.1, read on the forward strand.
TTGACGATTCGATCCATAAGAGCGTCACAGAAGGTCATTTCTGCAAGAGTCTCTCCCATGAAGTAGCACTCCCAGATGAAGCGCCACTTCTTATCCCATGGCAGATCTCTCACAGCTGCTGGAAATCGAAAGGTCTCATGATACAACCATTGGACATAAGTCTCAAAGCAGTCTGGATTTTGGTCTGGCAAATTGATTCTTTGGTTGAGTGGAGGTGCAGGTGGTCGAAATGTGTCTGACCGCTCCCAGAGAACGTGACAATGGACTCGGAAAGGCTTTCTGTCGACATGCCCCACAGGTCCCACTTCAAATGCCTGCATAGCGTACCAGCTTCACAGTGTCAGCAGGCTACCACGCGAATGAGCTTTAGACCATTTACTCGACTTCTGAGGGCGGAGGGCTGAGGGTTGGTGTGGTAGTCTTCCTGCGCTTCACATCGCGATCCTGTTGCTGAGAACTCGTGCCATGCTGCTTGGTGTTGGCAGCACCAGGTGACTCCAGAGATAAGTGCATCGTTGGAGTCCCAGATTGCAGAGCTTTCGAAATGAGGTCGGTCGTGTTAAAAGCCAAGATCGTTTGAATTTGGAGAAATGCACAGTCCGTGTTTGCTGCTCGTGAGATGCAGGGCAAGTTCCGCTTCTGCCATGCTGCATATGCTCATTGCCGAATCGATCAAGCGCACAAAACGGTCAAGAACGACCAATTCGCAAAATGTTGAAAGAGGAGATCGATGCGTCAAAGCTGCGGTCCTTTCAGCGACCTGATTGTGTCCCTTCGCTCTTCAGCCTGCATGCTAGAGCTGCATGCGATCGCTCATGCAATGCTACTTCCGCTGTTCTTTGCCTTCGCAAGTAGCTCTTTGGCTTCTTGTATGAGCTCAGCCTCTTTCTCAGCTCCGACCTTGTTGCCGCGACTGTTCAACCAGCCAACGTCAAAATTGCCCAGCCCACCGTTCTTGATGCGTTCCGGATTCAGCTGCTGCGTTGGCGGTATCTTCGGAGCATTGTTGTTCCCTCGGTTCTGTGCCTGCATCTGTTGTTGTGCCTTGGACATGCCTTCACTACCAGCAGCATAAGGATCTGGAGTGATAATGCCAGCCTCTTCCAAGGCATATGCTTGTCTTCGCAGACGCGCCATAACGCCTTGCAAACTTTCGAGAAAATCTGTGTTGCTAGCTTCGAAAGCCTGCTTGCGATCTTCGATCGAGGCCGGAGTGTCATCGTCCATCTCGTCGTCGTCGCGGTGCAGTGGCCGATTTGTCAGTGCATGTACTGCTTGGCCTGCTGAACCGAGCATAGCCGCCACATCTTTGTTGATGTCTGACAGCTCGCGAATGCGCTCCGCCGGCGTGATCTTCTGCGCCGGCGCCATTGTGAGTTATGTTCATGTCATTGCATTTGTAGAACTGGAACCAGTTGCGAGCTTTCGAGGTGGGCTGTCGCGCTATGCAAGGTACGACGCTCGCCTTGGAAAACAGCCGAGAAGCTTAACTCAGTCACGTGATCGAAACTAGCCGCATCTGTGTTCTCACGGTGCGACTTCTGGACTACATCTTCAAGCCTTTGCGACGGCCAGTCTCATCTATCTTTCATCTAATTCATGTAAACAAGCACAATCGTCAATATGGCTTCGCAGCCTCTGCCGCCGTCGCGGACGACAAGCGTTGGACCACCTAGCGCGGGTGGTTTGAACGCGCAGGCCGCGACAACACCTGGAGGTGGACAGCAAAACTCACAGCAGAATCTAAATCAAATAGTAAGTGCACTGAATATTTGTCTCCTTTTGCACCCGCCTCATCATCGTCGTGAATTTTGTGGCAGATATTTGAAAGTTCTGGATTTCCCTACTTTCTGGGCGCGCAAGCTGGCTTGAAGTGAAGCACGAAGAGCGTTGCCTCGAAAACAAAAAGCCAGGACTCCAAGCTTGTCGAAATTATCAGCACCTAGCGCAAGAACGACCGAACACACATCGCAACTACTCGTCAAAGTGGAACAAGCCGACTCCTCCGTATCTTCTGCAAAGTCAGGAAAGACGAATGTCAGTATTATCTTGTCGAACCGCATTCTTCAATCAGGCAGGGCTCGACTGGCCTCACTTTGAACACTTGCAACCATGTCACAACAGCGCAAGGTTGCGCCATCGGATGTCGAAAACATGCCACCCAAAGAGCACACCGTTTCACTTGTATGGCGAGGTAGCTTCTAGTGGGCTTCACTCATTCACATACTGCTTTACCACCTGCGTCCTTCATTATCTATTTGCGCGCACTCTTCATAAGCACTTAAACCTTTTCGTTGCACCTCACAAACACAGATGACCATGGTGAAGGACGACGCTAACACGCGCTGGAAGGTGTTAGAATATCTCTCTAAGAAGGGCTATACCCGCACCGAGCAGACGCTTCGAAAAGAGAGTCAAAATCTTGACGCCAATGGTAACCCCATCGCCACCACAATCGACGAAATGGGCGCCAAAAAGTTCGGCAGGGCGTTCGAATTGACCCAAAACTGGATCGACAACGTGCTCGACATCTACAAGCCAGAGCTCAAACGGCTGCTCTGGCCTTTCTTCGTTTATTCATATCTGAAATGCGTGGCTGAATTTGCTGCGCGCGACGCCGATGAGTTCTTCCAACGCTTCAAAGAACCGTTCGAGGCAGAACACGAAGATGATCTGCGCGCAATTCGAGGCCTTCATGATCCGCATGAGCTGGAACAAAACAACATCGCGAAATTGTACCGCTCCAACAAGTATCGGGTATCGCTCAGTACGATGGCTTTTCAGACACTGATCATGCACTTGGAGGCGAAGGAGAATGAAGGTGGCAAAATCATCACAGGCATCATTTCCGACCACATGGACATTAAAGTGGTGGATAGAGCAGCCGCTGGCGGAGAGCGCAATCTATCGAAGCTTCTTTCGCAAAGGAACGAACAGCAAGACTTTCCAGCAGAAGACGAAGGAATACCCGGCCACAATCCTGGATCGGCCAACCTTGCTCCGAATGCACCTGCTGTACTTTCCAAGCTTTCGCTCGGCCCGTTGCCCATGGAGACGGATTTGATGGAAGACGTCAAGGCCGATCTGCGAGACATCGATTCATCGCATCCTCCAGCGCCAGGTCAAGCACTTCTCGAGGACACATTCGACCAGCATATCAAGCGCGAGCCAAATGAAGAGGCCCCTCGAGATCCACTACCATACCCTCCATCCACTGCGCGGGACGTGGCGATGGAAGTGCAAAAGGTGAAAGAGAATCGCGACAGGTTTCGCATTGAGGGCCGAACAGGAGGTGTTGGCCCTGGAATCAGCGTGACTATGTTCACGTTCCACAACACGTTCGACAGCATCAACTGTATTGAATTTGCAGGCGACAATAATCTCGTTGCTGCCGGAACTGCAGAGTCATATATCCGGGTCTGGTCGCTGGACAATCGACCTCTCACGTCACCAATTGATCCGCCGTCATTTCAGCCATCGTCATCTCGAAGACTGGTTGGCCACTCTGGACCAGTCTATGCTCTTTCTTTCTCGCCTTCAATTGCGCTTCCTGTACCGGCAACCAATGGCCACACAGAACATAGCACTTCCTCCGAGTCGCAACCCAAGTATCTGCTTTCGTCTTCAGCAGACTGCACCATTCGCCTTTGGTCGCTAGACACGTGGACCAACCTTGTTGTGTACCGATCACATAACTCACCTGTATGGGACGTACGCTTTTCACCTTTTGGCCACTATTTCGCATCTTGTTCAGCCGACAGAACAGCACGATTGTGGAGCACACCCCAGATCGCTCCTCTTCGTCTGTTCGTAGGGCATGACTCCGATGTAGAGACAATCGCTTGGCACCCCAACAGCGCATACGTCTTCACTGGATCAGGCAGCGGAGATCGCACTGTCCGAATGTGGGACATTCAGCGCGGCACGGCTGTACGTCTCTTCACCGGGCATGTTGGCAATGTCACCGCCCTGGCATGTGCACCAAACGGACAAGTCGTGGCGAGCGCCGATGATCGGGGAGAGATCATCCTCTGGGATCTAGCATCCGGCAAGCTCAGCAAGCGGATGCGTGGTCATGGTCGCGGCGGCATCTGGAGCTTAGACTGGAGCGTTGAATCAACTGTGCTCGTCTCCGGTGGTGCTGATGGCACCGTACGGGTGTGGGACGTCCAGCCTGATGCAGACACTCAGGGCAAAGTCGCTGGAGAAGGCGGAGCTGGCATCAAAATCGACGGTAATGCCGTTGGAAGTGGTGCTGTCAGCAAGGCGAAGTCGAAGAAGGATGTCGTTGTATCACCCGACCAGATCTCTGCATTCCCGACGAAGAAGAGTCCGGTCTACAAGGTTCGCTTTACCCTGATGAATCTGGTCATGGCAGGCGGCGCATATCTGCCTTAAGGGCAGTCTTTATGAAGGTGAACATATCTGCTTTAGCATGGCGTTCCGGGTAAGAAAGCAGCATCAAGCGGGACAAGACGGTGTGATACCAGGCATTGGGACAGTGGTTTGTACTTGGAATGGTCCTTGTTGAAAGTCGTCAAAAGATGCATTTACTGCTGACTGCACCTCGCCAACTCGCTTCAACTTTTTGTACAGTTCTCAGGCGTGCTGATCGAGCCACAACAATGTCGATCTCTTCGGCTCAAGCTGTGGCTCTTCATCTTATCATACGCAACTGCCAACCAACGCCCGCAAGCCGTGCCACACCAGCAAGACTCGTGAAACGCGCGATATCTGCATCATTGGATGCCACATCACGATCTATACAACTTCGTGGCTGAGCAGAGCATTTCGAGGAGCGATAAGAAGATGGCTTGCGCGCATGTGGTCTTGTTTCGTCACGAAGCGACGATCAACGAGAACTGAATCAAGCTTTGTCTTGACCTAATCTGGTCAAGTGCCAACTCAAATGACGCCCTTTCTCCAGATTATGACGCTGGCTTACAAGGATATCAGGTTTTCTGTGCAGACTCCAATGCTATTCTCTGCCGCGTGTCGACGTCAGGGTCGCGTGGTGGGAGAGAAGCACAACCGGTGATGATGTAGCAAGTGAGACTTGAGCTGGTTGGGTTTGTATATATGCCTGCGCTGCCGCGTTCCGAAGAATAGTTCCTCTCTGCATACCAATTACGATCAACAAACACTTCTCCCACACAGCAACGAGTTCTCACAATGGCACGAACACGAACAACCAAGACCACACACTCCAAGTCAGGAGGTCTTCTATCGCGTCTGCGAAATCGCAACCAAGCTAAGGTCTCTACCACACAATCTACCAATCCAGTCACTGGCACCACAACCACAACACAAAAGACCAAGACGCATCCTAATGGCGTAGGATACCGTGGACATGGAGGACGTGGTCCATTGGCTAGCAACCACGAGAGCCACTACACATCCGGTCCAACTCATGTTCACCACAAGAGGAAGCCAAGCGTTGGTGACAAGATCTCTGGTGCGATGACGAAGTTGAAAGGCAGCATTACCAGGAGGCCGGGCAAGAAGGTACGCGAGACTTCTCGAATAGTATGAGAAGTGTGGACATGAATGCTAATGGTGAGACAGGCTGCTGGTACCCGCCGCATGCATGGCACTGATGGACGTGGATCGCATCGCACGACTGTCGCTTAGACAGCCCCGAAGCGAGACAATACGAAGCGAAGCATTGACACGAAGAGACGACTGTACTATTCTTGAAATGTTTTGACGATACCCGATCTTAAGAGCTGAGCGAAGCGTGTTTTGATAGCATCACAATATGGAATGGGTTTCCATCAACAGCACACTCAACATTTATGTCATTCCTTTTGTTTCGGTGCTTGACCACAAGGAGTGGGCACTCGCTTATTAAGGCCATTCACAGCGCTGCTGCATGTCAGCCAGATTGCCTTTCGTCGTCCATCATCGAGCGAGAATTGATTGTCAAGTATAAGAAGTTGATCACCAATATCACGCAACAACCATTCGAGATCAGCTTCAACCTAATTGAGCGCGAAACTTCTAATGCGCAGCAAAACAATCGCCCTCAGCTCAAAGGCAGGTCTGCATTACATGCATACAATTTCGACGAACGCCTGGTCGTCCAGTAGCCTTTCAATGCAGCATACGCGAGCCAAGCGCCTCATGAATAACGACTTACAGGCTCTACCATTGAGCTAAGAATGATTTTCGAGAGCTGCACATTTCTGTTCACATATCAACAGTGCTAATCTTATGCTGTAGCAAGATTCCAAGCCCCCATAGAGCAAAAGCTTGACAATCGCCCTCAGCTCGACAGTCTCGACCATGTGCCACATCACCACCTTCGTTTTGAATCGATCGGTGGAAGGCGTACGCAGGATCTTCTTGCTAGCGAAGCGTCAGAGAGCGCTGACGACTTACACGCTGTACCATTGAGCTAAGAATGATTGTCGAGATGAGCGCTGTTTGCGAGCGGACTTATACTATACTGTACAGCAGCAGCCTGGTTGAAGCGGCAGTCAAAAAATACAGTATCTGCGAGCATGACTACTTCGGTTCGATCAGTAATCATCATCGAGACAATTTCAACCTCAGCCCTTTGGTTTCCGGTATCATGAGTGTTTCGTAACATCGCATCGGACGCGACTGGTCTTGGTCAAAAAGTCATTCACGTTCGAGATTTTGGACAGCACTAAAAGATGATTGAAGCAAAAGCTTGACAGTCGCCCTCAGCTCAATGGTGTTTGGGGCAAGAGAACCGTGACAACCTGAATCGCCTCGATTCAATCATTGTCAAAGCTAAGCCAATCATGCAAGCCACGCGCCTAAAATCTAGACGACTTACAGACAGCCTTACCATTGAGCTAAGAATGATTGTCGAGATTGTGCCTAGTTGCGAGTGTATTTAAGTGTTCTTCCTGCTGCCATGGATGAGCGAAAAGGTAGAGATGATGAGCAAAATGTTGACAATCGCCCTCAGCTCACTGGAATGTGGGCTACGACAAATACTGGGACAATCGTTTCGATTGATCCTAGTTTCAAAGTCGACCGTCCGACGAGCCACGCGCCTGCTGATCAGACGACTTACAGGCTCGCTTTACCATTGAGCTAAGAATGATTGTCGAAGTCAAGCGAAAGAAATTTGTACTTAGCAACTGCCTCGTCTTGATAGACTCTTCGTATGCGAAATTTGCTCCTATAACACAAGAGTCTTCATATCAAAGCAGAAAGATATGTCAGTGAGAAACATATCGTAGATACACTGTACATGTACTTACATCCCTCAATCATCACCCATCTCCCCATTCTCCTCAAAAACCCTCGCCAATCTCCTCGTCTCCGTACTCAAAACCTCAAAATCCCCCTTCAACTTCTCAGCCAAAACATCATACTTCTCCCTCCCCACCTTACCTTCCTCAAACATCCTCTTCAAAACTTTCGCCTCCTCAAGCAACACAGCCTGACCTTTCTCAATCGTACTCTCAAACCATCCAACCCTAGAGAAAAACCAGGTATCGTACCTACCCTTATCTAACATGAACCTCAAATCAACCGTGGCGTTCCAGGCTAAGCGCTTCGCGATTATGCGTTCGTTTGTTGAGATCAGATTTTCGAGTTCGCTGATTTCAGAGGCCTCAAGGAGTTCTTCGTCTGAGGTGAGGCGGGTACGGGCGGTGTCGATCTCGGATTTGCGTTTAATGAGGCCGCGGACACGAGGAGTGTAGGGACGACGGTCGTCGGGGAGGCAGAGGTAGTCGGAGAGTGTGGTTTGAGATGTAGTTGGGTCGAGGATGGATGAGACGTCTGTGGCTTTGGATGTGGTGGAGTAGAAGCGCTTGGTGTTGAAGGGTGGGAGGGCAGCAGATGTGGAATATGGGCGTTTGGAGGTCCCGAAGCTGTCGTTTCGGGCATGGCGAGGTCGATCGAAGCCGAAGTCGTATTCGTCTTCTTCTGCACGTGCAGCGGCCGCTCTCTCTTCGTCATCTTCTTGCTGTTTCACTTTCCGGGGCTGTTGATCGCGCTCTGGCTCTGGCGTTTCGGAATCTTGATCAGCGGGTTCACTGAACTTGCTGAACTCCTGATATATGTCGACATCTTTGTCACCTTTGCTCGCATCTGATGTCAGACGTAAGGCATGGTAGAGAGGATCTTTGCTGAAATCCTGGCCATTTTGCTCTGGCGGCGAAGATAAAGCCTCGTATGGAACTGATTGTGACGAAGTATGTCCTTCCGCTTGACCATGGTGTTCAGATCCGACATACGAACCAAGATTGAGAGGATCTAACTCATCTTCCACGTCTTCTTGCTGGATAGCTTCGCTTTGCACAGGATCTTCTGATTGTAAAGCCGACCAAGAAAGCTCGGCCGGCTCGATGGCCTCGCCGGCGCTGCGATAGCTCTGCGCCGCATAGCTCAGAGCCATCTCGTTCGCTGATTTGGAAGAGTGTGTGAGAGCATCGACTTTTGCAACCACGACAACATGATCGCCGACTTGTACGCACTTATCGGGCAGAAGATGTGCTTGCATGCTTGCAAGTATACCCCCGCCGACATTATCCCAAATTATTGGAGGACTCTTTTTGGACTTGTTGTGCATAAGTGTTGTGACTCTGGCGTTTAGAAGCTTTTCGAATGGTTCACTGGGTTGCTCGTATGGTTGCGTGAATGCGTGAGCAATTGCAGCTCCCCGGGTCGTTGCCGCGAGAATTGACACTCGCAGTTTTTGCGAGGCATATATAGCATCCCACGTGCGCGACGGCACCTTGATGTTGAAGGAGATGATCGGTTCAGGAGCCAGAGTGATGGTGTTGAAAGAAGAGATAGTCAGCCCCCTCGCCTTACCTAACACTCCATGCCTCTCAGCGAGCGGATCTTTGGCGCTGATGTGGACGACTGGATGGCTTAGTGCTCGTGAAATCATGCGAATGTCTTCGCTCAATTTTGCCTTGCCTTCTGCTGAAAGTGGACGTGCGGAGGTCTGTATTTCACCCGATGCTGATTTTATCTCCACCGAGTGCTCAGCGTACCCTGCGTCATTCCTCGTAGCTTTTATAAAGCCACGCAGCCTGTCCTTGATACGGTTGGCCGCATGTGTGCCTTTCACGAGCAGTCCAATGTCGCCACGCACTCTTTGCGGCTGAAGCACCTGCAAGCCTAAGTCCTTCCTCAGTTCCTCAAGTTCCAAACCAGTTCCAATGAAATTTCTGATGATGTTCGCCTGGCTTGGTCCCTCAACCGTGACCAACAATGCTTCATCAGCAGAGCTCGCTGGGCGTTCGGGAGTGTTCTTGGCCGTCGCTTTGCTATCACCATCTATATGCTTCGATGGTTGTAAAGATTTGACTGCACGATCACGCTGCTCATTGGAAGGCAGATCTACTCGTTTCGAAAATGCGTTCAGCAGTAGCGACAGTTTTCCTTTGATGGTGCTGAATGCATTCGAAACGTCCTGCGGCGATCCAGTTATGACGAGAGAGCGTGCAGCATCCGTCTTATCGGAGACTTCGCTCGTCCTCCTCTGCTCTGGTTCGCCGACGTCTATGGAGACCTTGTGTTGCGCCGCAATGCTGGTAGTGTCGTGTGCGGCAACGAACCTCATGAAGTGCGACTCGAGAAGGCTCATCTCCAGAGTCCAGGTTGCGCCAGACTTATGACGAAGGACATACTCAAGTGGACGTAGAGTGTGTGAAGGACGCTGAAGTACCGATTTCACAAGTCCATGACCGACACTCAATAATCCGACCGATTCCCGGCCACGGAGATGGTTATACAATGCACCTACTTCAGCGAACGAGCCTGATATCAGCACAGAGACGGTCCGCAAACCCGCAGCACCGCCAGCGTCTGCGGGCGAAACGGCGGCAGACAGGTTCTGTACTTCAATTCTGGCTCCGTGCTTCTTGCTTAGTGTGTTCAGGTTCGGCCCGCATTCTTTGAGGAGACGCTCCAAGTGGTCGCTGCGGACAGCGTATTCTATCATAAGACCGAGATCAGATCTGTAACGCACGACCGTGTCGCCGCTTTGCAGAGTATTGAAAGGCTTTGCTGTGGCAGAACAGATTTCGCCTGTGATGAACTTCTTGGGACAGTCGCCATATCTTTTCCGCTGTATCTCATGGTTGTTTGCCTTGTTTGAGCTCGAATTCTTCTCAGTGGGCAGCTTAGTTGTGCCATCATGTCTGCTCGCGATTCGTTCTCTTGCTAGATGTCTGCTAGAACTGCTCCTGCCATGAAACCGAATGGGAAGTTTCCGATCTCCTGCACTCCTGTCTCCGTTATTCGTATTGCCAGTCTTATCTCCCAACGGGGCAGTCCGTGTCGCAATATCATCCTGACCCGCACGAGTCGGGGCTGATGTATGGAAGTCGTGTCGACAAGCTCGAACTCCAGCAGTTCCAGCAGCGTAAGGATCGTTGACCAGACTCCATTTGTAGAATGCGCGATAGAAGCGGCGACTCGCTTCTCCAGGCCGGTGCATTGCATATAGACGAGAAATCAAAGTAGAAACAAAGGTTCCAAAGATGAAGTCAAAGGTACCTTCACCCACCATCAACGCCAAGCCGCTCCTCCGCTAGGGAGGCCCAAATCGACCATGTAATCAATGCCACTTTCTAACTTAATTTTCAACCTATATACGTATTTCTAGCATTCTACATCTTCTATACTTACTAACTACTCGCTATCTACTCGTAAGAATAGGTCTATATATAGATCTATCGTCCTAGAAGGATTAGGTTATAATATAGATCTATAATAGTACTTCGAAGGAAGAGATTATCTAATACCTAGAGCGAGAGACTAGCTATACTATATCTCTAATAATACTATAACGAAGACTAAGAGAGTAGGAAATCTACTATAACTACTATAAAGACTATCGTAAAGTTAATAATATCGAGGCCTTAAAGCTTAGCGTTACTTATACTTTCTATATTCTATAATTAACTAATACGGATACAATTATAATACTATAGGTAGATAGATTTAATATTAGGTAGCGTAGATATATACGTCTACGTAAAGAGCTTAGTCTATATAAGAAGATATTATCTAATAGAGTTAAAGAGGTAATAGAATATATAGAAGTAGTACTAAAAGAGGAATTAGAAAGATCTATAGTAGAGGTATACGGCTAAAGAAATCTATATACTTATATCCGATCGAAATATAATATTATAGGTAGGTAGGTCTACTCGTAGTAGACTCGCTAGTAGTAGTCGACCTATAAGCTATTTCTAAATACTTCTACTTACTACTAATACTACTAATAGAGACCGAATATATCGGATTACTAGTAAGCTAAATCCTAATAGGCTACGAGTCCGCCGCGAGCGTATATAAGAGTATTACGGTATAATTATAACTCTAGGTCTAGGCTACGTAATATCTATAGATACTTACTATAAGCTTAAGTATTAGGGTATATAGATCTATACTACTATCGACGTCTATTTACGCTATATCGTCTAGATATATATAGATATTACTAGTCGAATAGCTATCTCTATACTCGCTTAGTATATTATAATACTTTATAATACTAGTATAGTATCCTAAATTATTCGATCGGACTATAGAGTAGAAATAATTCTAGCTACGGACGCTTACTATAAGATTCGCTATACGACTCGCGGTAATAAAGATCTACCGCTTATATTTTAAGAGGTCTTTAAATACGGTACTAGTAAGATAAACTAACGGATTAAGGTATAGTAGAACTAGTAAGTACCTACTATTACTAGATAGCGTAGTTACTTCTACGAGCTCCTATATAAGTTACTATACGATACCGATAATCTAGCCGATATTATTACCTTCCTTATAATCTATATACTAATTATCTATATAGAAGTTCTAGACTTCGTTTACCTCTAGAATAGCTATCGTATCCGGAAGTAGGCTAATCGACTATATTCTATATAGGTATTCCGTATATTCTATACTGTTATCCGTAAATAAGTAGGTATTCTTAGTAAGGTATTCCTATACCGGAAGGCGTACTTAATAAGATTAAAGAAGATCTATAAGGATTTAGTACGTATAAGACTTATTAGTACTCGCTATAGACTCGCTAACTAATTATACTATAGATCTCGAAGCCTTTCTACCTAAGGAAACGCTTATTTAGTATTAATAAGTACTACTTACTAATAATATAATATAGCTAGTTAGCGCTAGTAGAAATAATATCTATAGAGACCGCCTTTACCGAAAGGTATACTTACTTCTTTGATAAGTAGCGAATCTATATATAGCTAGTAGTAATTAGCCGCTATTAACGGAGCTAGAAAAGCTATTAGCGGCTCGGAGTTAGTCGGTACGGTAATAAGAGGGGCTTATTAATAAGGATACTAGATTAATCGAGTTTATAAATAACGAATAATTAGGTAAAATAGTTAGTTAGGCGGCGAGTCGCCGCGAGTTATATCTCGTATAATTCCTATAGTTCCTACCTTAGCTTATTAATAACCTCCGAGAGTTACTAAGGATACTAGATTAATTAGTCTACGAATAACGCTTATTAGGTAAAATAGTTAGTTAGGCGGCGAGTCGCCGCGAGTTATATCTCGCCTAATTCCTACCGTTCCTTATTTTCTTCCTTTATATACTAATCTTCCTATTCTTCCTATTCTTTACCGTACTAACTATAATAATAACGATACCTCCTTCTACCTACTAGTAGATATATTACCCTAAGACTAGCGCTAACTATACTAGCTTATATACCGATTATCGCTTCTATAGAGAATACGGCCTTTAAAACCCTTATCTATTAACTACTTAATTTATTCGCGAGCGATCGGCGGCTTTATAAGATACGAGTCTACTAGCTAGCGAGTCTATAGCGAGTAGCCGTAGATTTAATATATTTACTTCTTTACCGAGTTATACTAATACTATACGTAATACTATAGGCTATTAGCTTTAGTAATAGTAACCTTATAGACCTAATACTAGATCTCGGAGTCTCTCGTAGCGAGTACTAATACTATTAGCTCTACTATAGCCTATCGCGAAAGTAGAATCTCCGATATAATTCTAATACTATTATAAGGTCTTTATCTAGCGAGTCGATATTATTATTAATAAGTACGACGTTAAAACCTAGATATATACTAAGCTAGTTAGCTACGGCGCTATATACGATACCTAGACTAATTATAGCTTTAACGATACTAGAATACTAGTAATAGACTTTATCTTAGACCGGATTAATTATAAGTATCTACCTTATATACCTATCTATAAGATAGACGATTACTATAGCTATTTCTTCTATAGCGGATTCGATCTAGATACTAACTAACCGGTTAAAGTATTAAGTAAGGTAGTTAATACGCTATTAATTATATAGGCTATATATATCTTTAGAGTAATATATAAGAATAAGCTTAGATACGAAATAAATATATATATCTATATTTAGAAACGATAGAAGTAATAGAAGCGGAAATACTAATTAAGTACTCCTAACGCGAGTCGTAGTACGAAGTATACTCTAGCGGATAGAAATATAACTCCGAGTATAGAGATTAAAGAAGAAAAGGCAATATAGACTAAGAAGATAATTAATATAGGTAAACCGCTAGAGTTTATTAATTTAAGCGGCGAGTCGGTAGCGAGTATAACGAGTATAAAGTAAGATTAAAAGCAAGATTAAAAGGATACTAAGATAGTAATTAAGTAGTCTAAATTTATAGATATTAGTAGCGAGTCGACCGCGAGTCTATAATAAGGTAAATCTATAGTAAAGGATTAGGAACCTAAATAGCTAAAGGGTATAAGAATACGGTTAAAGAAGGATTAGAAGGAGTAATTAAAGGAATAAGTAGGTATAGACTCGCGGCGACTCGCGCCGTACTCGTAGTATAATTTTATTTATCTAAATACTTTTAGCTAGTAGAGCTCTATTACTATCTAGCTATAATCCTTTCTATAGCGTATATATATCCTTAGACTTAATAATAGCCTTATTCTTAAGCTATAAGAACTACTATTAATAATATAACTTAAGTCTAACTACCTTACTATCGAGAGTAGTTAACTTAGCCTCTAGTATAATAATACGCTCTTTAAGAGCTATATTTTTAATCTCTATAGCCTCGACTTACGCCCGTATCGCTACTAACTCGCTAATATCCTTATCTATTTCTTCGTCTTCTTATATAGTACTAGTAATATATCCTAACTTATCCTTATACTTATAGTAGGTATAGACTATTTTACCCTTAGTATCTTTTATATAGTACTTATACGTATCGCTATCCCTCGTATAGTAGTAGTATAGCGATAAACTATCCTTACTAGTAGATATTTCTATTATTATACTAGTAGCCTTATACTTATAAAATATATTTAACGCTACCTTCCTTTTCTTCTTATCGCTAGTATTATCTAATAGCTCTTACTATCTCTTTTCGCTATAGTACTAGAAGTCTAAAGTATTCGTAGTTTATAGGCGGCGGAGAGACCTAAATTTTAGGAAAATTAGCTACGAGTCCTTAGCGATATACTACGAGTAAGCTTACGAAAATAATAACTCTATCTCTTTAGTCTTCTAAGGACCTACCTTAATAGCTCCTAAAGCTACTATAAGAATATCTACGCGCTAAACGCCGTTATAATCGTTAGATATTATAGTAGAGTACGCTAGCGTTAAGTTAGCTCTTAGAGTATAATATAGCTAGAAGAAAGTATAGTAGATTAAGCGCTAAAGATATAGCGAACGTAGGTAAGCTTCGCGGCTATTATTAAGGTTATTATTATTATATATAGAGTAAGAAGTAAAGAAGAAACAATAGTAAGTAATACTAAGTACTATTAATTACATAGTCGATTTGGAGCTCCGTCCTCCGCGCCCTCTCCGCAGACTATCGACAACGACCTCCCATCACACATCTTCACATCCAGACCAACCACCAAAATGCTCCTCTCCCCCTCCTCCCGTCCCATATGTCGCCAATGCTCCAAACACCTCCAAAAGTCCCAACCAGTCCGACACGCGACACTCCTCAAACGCCCTAAACGACCCTACCAATTCACCCAACTCATAACCCTCTCCGACGGCAGCACATTCACACACCGCACAAGCTCTCCCGCACCGATATACAAATCTACAAAAGATACGAAAAATCATGCGATGTGGAATCCTAGTTCACAGAAACTTTTGAATGTGGAGGAAGATGAGGCGGGAAGATTGAGGAGGTTTAGAGCGAAGTTCGGGAGAGGGTATGATGCTGAGAGTATGAGTGGGGAGGAGGAGGTGAGTCTCTACCTACACTTAGTGGTCGGAATTGTGAGGCATGCTAATACTATTGTGTAGGCGCGAGATGGTGAGGATGCGCTGAGTCCGCATGAAGAGGAGGAGAGTATGTTGGATATGATTTCGACGTTTGGACAGAAGGCTGAGAAGAAGGGGAAGGCGAAGGGTTCGACGGAGCCGGCGAAGAAGAGTGGGAAGGGAAAGGGTGGTCAGAAGTGAATGGCATGATTTTCGGGACGTGATATCCTGAATCGAATACCTCTCGCCATTGCGACGCGACAGAGCCCACTCTCTAGAACTATTCTCCGAAGATGTGGAATGCGCTTTGGATTTTTTGCTCATCGCCACGCAAGAAGAGCGACGTGCGAAGGAAATATCGTCTACAGCGATACCACGGCACAGTAAGACGTCTCGCGCGGCACCACATGCGGAAGGCAGCTGTGGAAGCCGGCGCATGTACGTAGGCGTGTTCCTCGCGCAGAAAGGAGAAGAGCAGGAAAGGGAGACTATGAAAGATGCGATCTTGATCTGAGAAGAGGTACACATCGTCTAAGGCCGCATGATACCATTACCACCATGAGTGGCACCGAAACGACCAGTCCAAACCTCTCGCAGTGCCTTATAGTGTTCCTCAACGTCAAGATCACTTCTAACCTTATGCTGCTGGTTCTTCCTCAAATCTCTCTTTGGGGGCTTCCCACCATACGTGAGGCTCTTCTTCATGCTTCCAGCAATACAATGCTCCCCATCATTCCAAGCCGCATCGGCTACCGTCTTCCAAGCCGCAGTCTGATCTACTGCCATCGCAGGAGTGTAATAGATCCTACAGTCCGCTGGCTCGTACTGGAAGTGGAGTGGGATGTTCGAAGTGTCGTTTTGCCTATAGCCGTCTCTCACATTGATTCCAGGAGCAATGGTCCGGAACATGGGGAGGTTATCGTATTTGGCGAGGGCGCTCTTATTGTAGAAGTCTTCGGAGTGGACGTACTTGTATGTGAATGGGATTGTTACCAAGCCTCCCAGAGTGTAGCCGTAGTCGTAGTTGTTCGTGCCTTTGACTCCTCCGACAGCTTGTGTGATGTCTCTATTTGGGCGACCTCCCAGATTGATTGTTCTGACTCCGGCTTGTTGCCTCATTAGCTCGCTGAAGATTGTGCATGTTGAGGCGCAATAGCCATCGGTAAGGATGACGATGTTTTCAGCTTTGAAGCGCGCTTTTGTTATGTTAGTGCGGTTCAAGTAGCCACTGATGACGATGCCGCCAGAATTCTTAGTGGTTAGGACATCGCTCAAATTCCAGCGAATGAGACCGGTGAAAGTGTCTTGAGCAGGACCGAGCTTGGCTGGACTGTATTTATCAGGCCAAGAGGTGAAGCTGGTGTAATTCACATCGACATCCGTGTGGTAGTCGAACGCAGAAGACTGTAGGTATTTCACTGTGTCGTTGCTCTGCGCGATAGTCAGCATGGGAATGTAAGATATGATCGATCTCGGCGCATACATCAAGGCTTCGATTTCCGATGATATCGGAAAAACGACTGACTTCCTGTCCAATAAGATCGAACGCTTCATGTGCCCTGAAGCGGTTTGCACCGTATGGTAGGAGAGCGGGAAAGAGCTGCTTAAATAGATCATAGCCTTGCAAGATCGTCCCACCCGCATTTGCGGAAACGTCGATGATTAGCTTTGTTTTGCTGTCTGCGAAATCGTCAGCGGACGAAGAAGACTTGGATGTTCAAGATATAGCACTGACCATTCGCCGCTTTCTCGATGAAGTAGGTATTGACAGCCTGGAACGGCTTCTGGTATTTCAACCCACCGACGAAGGAAGCCACGCTCAGGACGGCAACGTCCTTGTAACCTTCTTCCTCAATGTAATAGCCGCCGTTAAGGTTGTTTTGCTGCCTCACCACTGGCTTTGGGTAGCCTGGAGCTGGAACCGGGGTGGCGGCCTCTGTAGTTGATGTGGAGCTTGTGGCCGAAGCAGTACTCGTTGAAGATGTAGAGCTGGACGCCGCTGATGCTGCGAGCTGGTAGGCGTTCTGAACATCCCCTTTCCTCACCGCAAAAAAGTTCCTATATACGTCTTCGGGGGACGTGATGTTGTTGAACTCCTGTAGCACACGCGCAAAGTTCTTGTTTACAATTTGGGTTCCATTCTTGAACTTCAGGGTCGTGCTTGGTCCAGGGTAGATCCAGCGGCCTCGACCACCACCTGCGAACGTGCCCAAACCTGTTCCTTTGTTTCCGAGGGAGACAGCTTGTAGCAAGTAGAACATGTTATTCCATAGCGCATCCCGGTCCTGAAGGCTGCCGTATTGCGACCACTCGAGCAAGAACTCGTGGCTATCTCGTCCATCAATGTGTGTGATTGGGCTAGGGGTGTAGGTACCAGTTCCCGCAGTGCATTCCAGTACGTCTGAAAAGGCATAGATCTGTGGTACCATGTCGCCATCTTCGGACACAGAGACCAACGGTGTGGTCCTGAAAAAGGAGAAGACGTAGCCTACACTGTCTGGCAGAATGTAGAAATGGCCGTCATGACTTTTCTGAAAAGCGCGGTACAATTCAAATCCAAATTCATGTTCGTTCGCATACGTGCTGTAACTCTTGCCTTTTGCTTTGGCGTAGATTCGGTTGAACTCAGACCAGAAGTCATAAGGTTCCTGGACTTTCTTCGCGTACTCTTCTGGAGGGTCCTTGACCCACTGGATGGTCGATTGCCATTCAAGATATGGGCGAAGAGAATCCAACAAAGCGACTATTCGGTCAGACGTGCCCTGAGAGAATGCAGAGACTCAGAATGTTTACCAAGAACTCACCTGCTGCAGACTGATTGAACTTGACACTTGTAATGCACTCGTATGCCAGCTCGGCTGGCACTGTTGGAGTTGCTGTGGGGAGTGAGGAGCCCGACTTACTCGATAATAATGCAATGTTGCGAATGCTGCAACAAGCATTGTTACAAGGTGCGCTATGCAGCAATTTTCAGTTCAAGTGCTGCAGAAGTACCAGCAAGAGGACAGCTGCTTACCTCGTTGTTGGAGTCGCGGATGTCGTGATTGGTCCTGTGGTCGTTGTGTTCGTTGCGCCCGTGGTCGTACTCGTCGTTGTTGGCAACTCCGGAGGATGAGCCCCTAGCTTGGTCGGAAGAGAAGGCAGTGCGGGAGTGTAGACCTTGGGTAGATCGGACCATCTATCCTTCCAGTACTCTGCATCTTTCGGCTTTTCGTCGTCCGGCCAGTGTGGCGATGCTGTTGCTATTGCGATACACCTAAAAGCAATGGAAAGAAAGGTCAGCAATGTTTCAGAAGATGCTCACTCCAAGAGACCGTGGTTAGACAGTGCTACTGTCTCTGACACCGCTGCCTCGGCCGTAGACATTGGACTGGAGTGGTGGCTTGTACACAAAGGTATACTCACGCTGCGCAGATGAGTGTGAAACGCATGCTGCCGATGCTTATCGCTTACCCTGATCCCAAACAGCCAGAGCTTCGAGCTCTGGACGAGAATCGATGTTTCTTGTAGGGTAGAACTCAAGTCGAGCGACCTTACACAAACAGTTGTGCGCCCGCATAGCGTTGCATTGCAATCGTATGCCCTGCGGACTTGCAGTTGTACTAGCCAGAATCACGCCGTATCGTGCCTGCAGTATGCCGGCGAGGCCTTTACCCGTCTACCGACCATGTTTATTCGTTCGCTTGGAAGAAATATACTTCTGTACGGGGTGCAGGCCTATAGAAAATGCCTGTACAACGACCCTGTTGCTCGAGTGGTGATTAGATAGGCGTGTCGACGTGACGTTGCGTCTGCAGAAGATCTCGTTTCATGTCTGAACGGCAACACTAAGAAGCCAGAAATGCAGGACAGAGACCGTTCAGAGTCTGGTCTTCCCAATGGCATTAATATCGCCATTCCACTGTAGTCCGTTGCTGCCGCCATATGTACAAGAAGGATGTGTGATATCGCAGCGGCAGCACGCAAATTAAAGCTAATATATTTAGATTCCGAGCTAGTCCGCTTGCAGAGGTCTTCTCGTCAACTGCTGAAGGTGGAAGGTGCGCTGTCGTCTCTCGATGACCTTTACAACGAGACGCATACGAAGAATGGCAACTGCTGTATGCAACACAAGCGAAAA
The DNA here is from genome assembly GCA_014298035.1 of Pseudocercospora fuligena. Taxonomy (NCBI): domain Eukaryota; kingdom Fungi; phylum Ascomycota; class Dothideomycetes; order Mycosphaerellales; family Mycosphaerellaceae; genus Pseudocercospora; species Pseudocercospora fuligena. The sequence goes on from JABCIY010000031.1 coordinate 301,171, forward strand.
CAGACGGCGAACGCAGGAGAAGAGCATGGGACATGATGGCAATTTCTCCGAGGATACGCCGCTGGCTGTATACGCCAAGAGCAAGGCAGAGCAGAGAGAAGTGCCATCTGTGTACACTTCCACAAAGCAGTATTTTGACGGCGCTGAATGCCGCAGCAGCTCTTGCTTCAGCCAAAAGGACTGCACAAAGCATTCGTGAGCCTGGTCCAGGTACAGCTCGGCGACCAGGAATTGAAGGCTCTTACCTTATACTCCAGTGTTGCAAGGGAGAGTAGCAGAGACAGCAGAACTTGCTTTATATGTTCTTTAGCAGCTTCTCACATATCACGATGGAGCGCTCGGCCGGATCAGATCCAGAATCGTACCATATCTATCTACATGTCCGAGTTGACAGTCGGCCGAACGAAAATGCCATCTCGGAGAAGCCATTAAGCTTATGGGATAGTCTATTCACACCTCACTTTTCCTGAGACCTCACTTCATTCAGAACTTTCCCTCTAATCGACATTTCGAGCTCTCCAGGACTGCATTTCGCGCCGGTGTTGACTCATTACCGCATACTGAGCTTTCCCTTTCTAGCCCCGAAGATGCTATCCACTACTTCGCCTGCACGGACCGACAAGATTGACAGGAGGGAGTCCGGCAGTCCATGAGTCTTCTCGTTGCATCCCTGGAGCCAGATCCCTCGACCATCCTCAAGGGCGCCTTCCTTGAACCGCACTGCGTAATTCCTGCCAACAGTCCATCCTTGGGCATCCTCGTCAGGCCTCATGACATGCAGGTCTTGCATCAACTCTTCGTGAACATTGCGCTCGTAACCGGTGGCGGCGACTATCAAATCAACCTCCAGGATCTGGTGCGCCGATGACTTCTGACTGCAAGGTGCGGTCTCGTTCTGCTCCACTACAAGCTGGAGGGCTGACCCGTCTTTCGCTTCCGATGCTCGCACATTCGCGACTGAGCTGTGATTCAAGATGAGGTGTGGCCACGACTCGACCGGCCAACGCTTGACACGATACGCATACTGCGAAGAGTAGATCTTTTCCAGCAGATCTAAGCGAACTACGCCATAGTTCGTCACTTTGTTTGCAGCTATCAGTTGAGCACGCACTTCTGGATCTTGTGCGAAGACATCGTCTGTCTTACTTGGGTCAAAGACTTCATTTACGCTGGAGGTTTAATTAGCCCAGTATCAAAAAAGATCCGCAGTTCGGTCCATCGCTTACAATGGAGAGTCGTCACTCGGTCGAAGCGCAGCGCCCCGTGTGATCAGTACTGATTGCGCGCCGGGAAATCGAGATGGTATATCGTAGAAGATCTCAGCAGCGCTCTGTCCCGCCCCTATTACAGCAACCCGGCGGGGGTAGCAGCCATGCTCGAACAAGCTCTCAGCATGGGTGACGTATTGAGATGAATGAATGATTCTGGGATGTGAGGTGCGCAGTGCTTTTGGAATGGATGGTCTTCCACCAATTGCCACAATCACATGCCTGGCCCGCACGGCGAACTCTTTCCCGGTCTGATGCTCACTGGACACAACTCGAAAGCATTGGACAGCAGCAGTCGCAGACTCACTTTCTACCTGAGAACGATTATCAGCACAGCACGAGAAAGTACGAGACAAGGGCATACCTACAGCCTCTATTCGAGTCACTGTCCTTCCATAATCCACGACGCTATCGAACGCACCGGCGCACCAACGCATGTAATCGTTGTACTCGTTGCGCGAAGGCAGCATCACACCAACATTTGTGAACTGCACCAGGCGCTGCTGATCGTGCAAGTAATTGATGAAGGTGAATCTGCTTCTTGGGTTCCGCAGAGTAGCAAGATCTTTCAAGAAGCTGATCTGCATCTTGCTGTCGTCCAGAAGCATTCCAGGGTGCCATTGATATTCTGGCTGGCGCTCAATAAAGCGCACTTTTGGCCCTGAACTTCCCAACCTCGGGTCTTCTGCTTCTATGCCATCTTGCAGAGCCACAGCAATTGCAAGAGAGGCTGGACCGAATCCGACGCACACGACATCGTGGAGATCATCGTCTGCAGCACGCTTGAGTGAAGTGCTGCTGGCCTTGGTGTTGCTTGTACTCTCGCTAGCGACTTTGCCGCCTGGAGCATGTGGAACTCCGTTCATCACGGCCATCTTTCTGGCCGCAATCTATGTGGACTGCTGATAAGCAAAGATAAAAGTGGTGCAGATCAGAAGCTTGTGATGGCGGATAAGAAGCAGAAACGCAAGTCCAGATCTTTCTCTACGCGCAAGGCTCTATCTTATGCCACAGCCCTACACGTGCACTACCACGACACGACAACAGCGACGGGGAGCCCTCACTTCGTGAAGGGCACATCGTGGGGACTCTCGTTGGGATGCTACTTGCGACTTCGGCGACTGCTACAGCATGACAGGTGGCACGATCTACTGTCATCCTCTGCCTGCTAGTATTGCCATCAAAACTTCACAGCCTGTCAACCACATATTTCGAATAAGACGGAGGATTGATCGACTGGCTTGGCAGACGCAGACGGCGTGCAGCCAAGCTTTTTGCTGGACGGGATGAAACCCCAGCTTTGCCACGGAAATTTATCTGATCCGTGATCAGTTCCATCAACACGAGCCGAAGTTATCTGATCCGAGTGCCTGTGCTAAATTACAGAGTCTGTACGCATCGGAGTGCTAGTCACTAAACTCGGACCGTCGATTCTGAGCAGCGCTATTCGTCGTAATCCTGGAAATGCAGGGTTGCTAAAATCTCCACTGTCACTCCGATGCGTACAGACTCTGTACTGCATGCACCGTGATGAAGAACCTTGCAGTCCCGCTGAGACATGTACTAACAACGCTAAGTCGACCCGAAGAGAATGCCACGTTGGAGCATCGGAAAACGCACAAAGAATGGCTGATCAAAGTGGGCACGTGGGACAATGCTAAACGAGGCCCACTGAATGGTCCGGTTGCACATTCGCAACGATTCGCCTGGATCACACCACAATCGGGACAACATTGGCAATTATCGGTATTCCGTAGCCTCGTCGTGGGCGTTGTTGAGGCGGCTTACGTGGTCGACTTTGCTGCCTTACAATTCGGGACATCAGCCAGGCTGCCAGCGGCAAACGAAGGCGACAAGGCACCCAGCTTGACGAGACAATGATGTTACTGCTGCACCAGCTTTGTAAGGCAGCGTCGTACGAAATGAGTGTCTCTACGAATGGCCCTATGACTCTGCTCGCAATCTCGCAGATCGACGCTGTTCAGTGCTAGACCTGCGCAGAGCGTCCAGAACAACAAAGCAGATTCATGTCTCTCTTGGAATCATTCTAGACGAGCAGGCTGCAGCGTTGGAGAAATATTGTTCAAGCTCTGTTGTCTAACATGAGTTCTATCTACCGTGGAAGCGTGCGTGCGCCGCCATTATATCATCTACACTTATTCCTGCATTGGTACAGAGAGTGTGAAATATGGAACCAGCTTCACGATAGAGATCGAGAGGCGGCCCAAATTGCGCAACTTTGCCCTCATCCATCACGCATATGAAGTCCGAGCTGCCTATCACCGAATCGAGACGATGGGCAACAACAATCGTCGTCTTTCCCTGTAGATTCGCGCGCAGAATTTGTTGGACACGATGGTCTAATTCTGCATCCATTGAAGCTGTTGCCTCGTCCAGCACAAAGATGGCAGCATTTTTCACCAAAGCTCGGGCAAGGGATATGAGTGAACGCTGGCCGGAAGAGAGATTCGCGCCTTCCGCAGATATAGGCGTGTCAAGATCGAGATGATGGCTGTGCCTTGAGCTATCGACATCTTTCTCATCGACGACAGTCAGATTCTCTTTCGAGCTCTCGGAATCGGAGGCTGTCATGGCAGACAGTCTAACTTGGTGCACGACACGCCAAAGGTCGGCATCGTCGTGCTCGCCAAATGGATCCAGATTGTACCTCAGGGTACCGCTCAGCACAGCTGCTTCTTGTGGCATGAAGGCGATCTTGTCGCGGAGTAGTTTTAAGCCAATGTTGGTGGTATCTATTCCATCGATTGAGATCCGGCCACTGACTACATCGCCCATTCCCGTCAATGCCGCGAGCATGGTACTTTTACCAGACCCTGTGCGACCGACAAATGCAACCCGGCTGCCAGCAGGAATCGTTACACTGACTCCTCGTAAAGACGGTGTCAAGTCACTGCGGTGAGCGAAGACAAGAGCTTCGTACTCAATGGCCCCCTGAGATGGCCATTGCTTCTCAGTCAGCTCCTGGTCTCCACTCCGTCTATGCGGAGGCTCTTGAGGTACGCTGTCCGAGTAATAGAGCAGGCGTTCTATTGCATTCATATTCTGCTCAATCTCGGCGGACTGGCGGATCATGTATCCAAACACGCTCTGGACTGTCACGATGTAGCTCAGAGCTACGCCGCCTTGTGCTGCAGAGATCGATCCTCGGCTAGCGACAACGATAATACCCACCAGCAACACGAGGCAGACACCGAGAAGGTCCAGACGCACGCTGAACCATCGTTGACAGGCTACCGAAAGCCAGTAAGCGGAGTTCTCGCGATTGATGTTTTGCGTGTTGCGATCGATCGTTGTTTTGAGTGCTCCAAGCGAGCGAATGACCATGATTCCGGCTAGGGATTCGGTGGCGTGCTCGTAGATAGGACTCCTTAAAAGGGCATCTAGACGCCGAAGCTCTCTCGCGGCTGGTCGATAGTACATGCCGGTGAAGACGAACATGACAACGACGAAAGCCACTGCTAGCAGGAACCAAGGAAGAAGGATGGCGATCAGAACGACAGCACCAACAACCTGCGCAGTGGTGCTTAGGAACATGCGCAGAGCTTCTCCAATGACGTTGTCGATGGTGTCGGTATCCTTACTAAAGCGAGCCAGAATTCTTCCAAGGGGCGTGGTGTCGAAGAAGGCGATGGGAGCATACAGCACGCTCCGAATGGCATCGGCGTGTAAGTGGCTGGCGCTATAGAAAGTGAAGAAACCAAAAGCTCCGGACATGAATAGCAGCCCGAGTGCTTGGGAGATGCCCAGAGCTGCGTAGATGCCCATATACGCTCCGGTACTGACATTGGCGTAGCGATCTTCTTGCCACCATTGTAGCCAGAGGGGACTGAGAATGCTGCCGCCCTGGAAAATGAAGATCGACACCACCCAAAGTGTCAGGGTGAAATATGGCTTGCCTCTTCGAATGTACTGAGAATATGTGCGCATGGTTACGGATCCCACGAAACGCTCCTCGGCTTGCATGATCGCTTTTCCACTGGACTCGGCAGGTTCGGTATTGGCATTAGGTTTTGTTTCATCTGTGACCTGTTTTCCAGAAGCGATGCGGGTCATGGCGTCGTTGATGTTCTCTTCAACCGCTTCCTCATCTCCATCGTCAAGGGAGGGAATGACTTCGCCCTTCGCGATTCTGACTGCCTCTTCCTCAGCTTTGCGCTCCTTCTCGCGTTGAGCTTCTGCTACAGACTTGCTGGCAAACTCCTCCACCAGCCTCTTCATCGCTCCATCCGGCTTGTTCATCAGTTCCGAGAACGTGCCAAGCTCAGCGATCTGTCCACCGCTGAGACAGCAAATTCGGTCTGCATGGCGCAAGAGATGCAGTGAGTGCGTGACAAGCACGAGTGCAGTACCTGGATTCCGGCCGAGAACGACCTTCTCGAAGACGAGAGCTTGCACATGTGCATCAAGAGCAGAGAATACATCGTCCAACAGGAGCAATTGACGTGGTTGGTAGATGGTTCTTGCCAGCGCCACACGTTGACGCTGGCCTCCAGACAAGGATGTGCCCTTCTCGCCAATGACTGTACGGTCTCCTTCGGGAAGTATAGCCAGATCCTGGTTCAAGCAGCACGCTTCGAGAACTTCTTGGTATCGCTTAGAATCCCACTCACGCCCGAAAATGATGTTATCTCTGATCGAAGCACTTCTCAGCCAGGCGGTCTGTGGAGCATACGCATGCTCCGAGCCAAGTACTGCACGGCCACCCTCAAGACATGTCTCGCCAACCAGACTGCCGAGTAAGGTCGATTTGCCTGAGCCCACAGGACCGACAACAATGAGCAGTTCGCCACGCCTGACACGTAAGTTGAAGTCTCGCAAGCAGAAAGCTTTCTTCTCATCTTGCTGAGCCTTCTCGTTCATGGCGTCCAAGTCATTGACACGGTACGAGAAGTTCGCAGCTTCCAGTTCCAGAGCATGCTGAAGCGTCTCGTCAATGGGCAACGAATCACCTGGCTCTGGTGCATCGAATGCATGAGAAAGGCGTTGGATCGCGTTTGCTGCATCACTTTGAGCACCGAGTGCCACCGGTAGAAGCTGAAGCGGGGTTCTCAACAGCATGAAGAAGGTGAGTGAGGCGAAGATCTCAGCTGCATCCAATGCATGGCCGAGCGACGCATAAGTAACGAAGGTAACGACTGCGGCAAGCGTGGGCACGCTGAACGACAACGCAACATTCAGTGCGCGCCACAGAAGTCGATCGCGGAGCAATCTAAGCTCATCGACTCTCAGCTTTCCGATTTTGGCCAGAAGAGCCTCTTCCCAAGCGTATGTCTTCACGAGACGAATCGCACCCAGTGCCTGATTGATCGCAGAAAGCCGAGCATCAGTGAATGGCATACTCCTTTTCCGCAGCGCAAAAAGATGCTTGGCAATAGTGCTTTGTGTCGGCACCAACACCGCTATGAATGCGAAGCCTACAAGAGCACTCGGCCCGAGTGACGAGACAGTCAGGCCTAAACAGATCAAGATCTGAATTGTGCTCGTCCAGGTTGAATGGAAGTATCCCAGTCCAAAGTCTATACGGCTAACATCTGTACTGATCATACTGACGACTCTGCTCGACTCCAGATTGTTCTTCGTCCTCTCAAGTGGCGAGAAGTTGACCGTTCGTCGAAAGAGTGAATCGATGAGCGCTCCTCTGACCAAGATGCCACTTGTGTATCCGCGGTAGAAACCATGGACGTTTGCTAACACTCCGAACGCTAATAAAGCTGCGAGACCGATTGCAAGACCCATTCCTTGGCCCAAAGATGGCTCTGAAAGCCCTGCATCCCGTCTGTCCTCAGATTTCTGGAGGAACTTGATGATTGCTCGAACCAAAAGAGGAGAGCATATTGTCGAGCTGTCTGCAAGCAGTTTGATGATACCTCCTATCCAAAACCATTGGAAGATGGTAGCGTTGATTGCCCTCGCGAGACGCCAAGTGGGTGACTGAAAGCGCTTCTTTCCAGGAGTGACTCCATCCTTCAGTCGTGCAACATTCCGGTCAAGCTCCTCTGAGAATCTCGAGGCATCGCTTGATTCAGGTAGAAGATAAAGTTCATCTTTAGAGAATGGTCGCGAATAGCCCAGCGCGATCAATTCGTCAAGCCATGAGAAGACCAGTCGTTTGAAGATGTTGGTGTTGACCTCTGGTGTCAATCGTCTGTTGCCTCCATCATCGAGGAGAGTCTTCGATGACCTATCAGGCACGAATGGAACTCTTCGATACCATTTCCTTGGAGGATAGGCAAGCGACCCCTCCGCTGCCATGGTCGATGCCAAGAGATTCTCGAGATATGGAGTGGCATAGGTGAAGCTGGATCGGGGAGCTGAAGTCCCGCTTGGTGTTCGACCTCAGAAGCCGCGCACATGGTAGGCTCCGACAACGCAGTGCGAGGATCGACGTCGACGCCATCTCGTAGGTGTACGCCAAGCATTGATGTCAATGCTTCGCGATTCTGTTACAAAACGATGGTCGGGACGACTTCGTGGGATGTGGAAAGCCAAATTATCTGATCGTCAGATTACAAGAAAGCCAAGACATGCAGCCAAGCGGCTTAAGCAGACTAAGCAGAGATGGTGCACTCGTTCTAGCGCCTCTTAGCAAGAGGTGCGTCGAGGACCGTGCGGCCTCTGAAGCTGAAAATTTATCAGATGGACAACCGTGATCATGTTGGATGCAGTGATCCCGAAGGATGCCTAGTGGCTCTGTTTTACATGTGAGTGACATCCATAGCAGCTACCAGTAAAGTGTCTTAGCACTGCAGATCATTCGGAGAAGTTCCCGGGAACAGAGCTCAACTTGACGATTACTTGGCGACGAAGCAGCACGTTGATGATCAGAGCCTGATATTCTCTAGCTGTGGTCCCGAAACACGGCTGATTCTGCAGCGATCGAGTCTGTCAAGCGATTCTGTACGATGATCAGATAATTCTCATTCCTGGGCACTCTATTTGTCCGAGGTCTTGCGCCTAAGGTAGCATTCGCGAATCCTTCAAGCTGATATAGTGTCCAAGACCGTAAAGGAAGGTCGCAGGCGACCAATTATCTATCTAATGTGGAGTGTTCTAAGCACACTTCTGTCCCGAAAAAACAAGTGAGTGACATCTTGTCCCTCTTTCCTAGTCTTCGTCCATGCAGCCGTTCACACATTACTATCATCTACCTTGCGCATGATGAGGCGAGGCAGCATCCGCATGACCTTGCCTTGACATTTTACCGAAATCCGATGTCAGAATTGCCGAAAAACGGCTATTTGGACCATGCTGGAAAACCGAGTCCCAACGCTGAGTCTCTAGTTTTCTCGGTAATACGCATTTTTGAGCTTTTGCCAAATGCCAGCGTTCTTGGCTTCCGTTGCTGGCACGATGGCCTGGGGGACTTGTGGAACTTCGGCGATCTCTCCTGTGAGGTCCTTGTTGTCAACAACGTCCCGCTGTCTGCCGAGATAGTAGTCTGTGGAGGTCCAGGTTAGCATCGCCATCAATATCGAAGTGTAAGGAAGAAACTTACTTGGCATGAAGCAGCTGAAGATTACTGGCAAGGCAGCAATCACCAAAGCAGTAGTGAAGATGATACCGTTCGTTCTTGCATATGCCGCTATGGCGCCGATTCTGATTGGGTCGTCCCAGTCATATTTGGTCTTCAGTGTCTTGATTGAGCTGTAGATGGCCTTGAGTGTTGTTTCAGACGTTCCAGGAGGGCATTCCTCGCGCATGTAGTTGAGCATGCGACTCTGCCAGATTGTGGCTGCAATGGTAGAGCCGATCGATGAAGCCATGGTGCTCCAGAGTGACAGGACACTGATGACCGTCGACAAGTCTTGGTGAGCGACAGATGCTTGAGAACCAACCCGAACACCAATGACCGTCCAAGCACCCATACCAAGGAGAACTTGGCTGATTGCGAGGCGAGCGGTAGATGTAGTACTTCTGGTGTTGCCGTCAATCATGATTCCGTAACCAACAAGCTTGATGATGGCACCGATGACCATTAATGTCTTGTATCGATGCGTGGCTCGATGGATAAGGCCTCCGATTGGGCTCATGGTGCAAAGCGTGAGAGTCGTTGCAGCTGTGAAGACGGTCCAAGCATAGTTCGACCAGGGCTTGGTGATGTAAATGTAAGAAGAGAAGTAGTTGTTGCGAACAGCGGATGCCATCTGGTTGAAGACATCAACTGCCAGAGCAGCAAGGAATGCTCGGTTGGTCAAGATTCGTCGCGGAGAGAATGGCACCGGAGCAAGTAGGGCTTCGTATGCCACGAAGAGTCCGAGAATTACGAAGCCCACTACGAGCATTGCAATCATGCTTGCGTTGCCCCAGCCATTGTCTGCTGATGGGGCCAGATTCAAAGCCAGTAGAATGAGAGAGAATGCCACACCCAACAGTAGAAGGCCGAACAGATCCATTTCGATGGCTGTGGATCGTGCCAAAGCAAGGTATTGTCGTGCGCTCTTGAGTTCCAAACCTTCCTTCCTGGTCACACCAGCGTCACCCATGCTCACCATGCCCATCTTCGCCGCTTTGTGCTGCATAGCGTAGAGTGTGATGATCGCAGGCAACAGGCAGACGGGAACGATGATGGCGAACATTCCTAGACCCCATCTCCAGTTGTCAGGGATGAAAGCGTCAGAGATGAATCCGTTGATGAACGTGGTGACCAGGAATGGGGTACTAAGCATGCCGCCCCAGAATCCACGCCATTGCAGCGGCGTCAAGTCTCCAACGATAATGTCGCTCAACAGGTCCAGTCCCGATTTGCCGAATGCAGTGAAGGAGGCTCCTACGATGTATGCGGCAAGAGTTGTCGACGAGGCGGCTACGGCGAAGCCAACTGCGTACACAACCAAGACCACCATGTAGGTCGTAGGACGTGAAGTGATGTCGGCAAGCTTTCCCAAGAATGGCTTGGAGATCGCGCGAATGATTGTGCTTGCCGTATTGACGGCACCAAGCTCAGCGTGGTGACTGAAAGCCGAAGCAGCGATGGCGTTGAATTGATATGTGATGCCTTGATCGAGCGCATAAGCACACATTGTCAGGGCGATGGAAACAACTAGCACATAGAGCAAGAGTCGACCAGACGGCCCGGAGCGGTAGAGAGCTTTGTTGAACGCCTCAACTTTCGTGATACCGGCCTGCTGATGAACTTCATCGTGTCGATGCTCAGTGGTGGTTTCGCTGGCGCTGCTCTCGTCGATGGCTGTAAGCGTTTCGGGGCTCTTGTCATCAGCCGTGTTTGGATCGTCCTTGCTCGCAGCCATGGTTCCGTAAAGACGTTGTTGATGGTGTGTAGAAGCACTTGTTGAGGAAGAGAACGGAGCAGATAAAGCACTGCCACTCTGTCTGCTGTCCTCCTTGGCCGAAGACGAGGACGTAGGCATCACGCATAGACGAGTCGATAGAAAGGCAATATTACCGAGAAGAGGACTGTAGCCGTCCGGCAACGGTCGCCTCTGCACAAGGACAAGAAGGTGTGTGGCTGGACGACCACGAGAAGAGTGGCTCGACTGCCCACGCACCCGAGAGAGCAGACATTTGCATCGTGTCGACCATGCAGAGTGCCCGAGGTCGCTAACCACGCGGCAAGACGCGAGACCATTCAGCATCGGCTGATCTTATCAGATCTTGGCGGTGTCTTGGCTGAATAGAATTTTTCGCCAGGGGTCCTCGTTCTGCACGTTCAGATCCTTGCCAAGTGTCTCGGTAGGCTAAAGTGATGGACGTGGTGGACTTCAAGGGGTTTGTGTAAGCTTAAGAATAGCGCCGTCTTAGTTGATTTCCTTGTGACCACACGTGCTCCGTCCACCCATGAGCAACATCTTGCTGGGATCAGAAAGCCGGACAATCATGTGACAAAGCCGAGCGACGCTCGTCATTGGCGTTGTTGGCTGACTGCGCTGGAGTTCCCCAGCGAACTCGTGCGAAAGGCTGTGTTGCAACCTCGGACATGCTTCAGATGCGAACATCGGAAACGGAAGGAGCTTGAATGGCTGTCTGAAATATCAAGAAACTGACAGAAAGGCCAAAGTTTGTGCACTATTCATGCTACGTTCGTCTTAATAGTCTTGCTCCGTGGCCGTTGTTACAATTCCCAATTAGTAGAAGTGTCCCTCCGAGAAGAAGCGATCCCTTTGAAGGGCGAAGAGTACAGCAGTCTTGTGAGGGAGCTGGAATCGCTTCTTTCGTTCCTGAGGGAGAAATCGGGCCTGAATGGGGACACTCGGTAGGTCATGTCGCGGCTCGGCAATGACCTGCTGCGTGCGTGGGTCCCGGAGGAAGCACAGATGCTTGATACTGGTGGCTACTGCCTGGTATCGCTTGCCTCCACGGAATCGTTCCTCTCCTACAAGCATATGGCTGTTTTGGTCGAACTCGCCAATGTGGATGTTGCAATTCGAGTTGACAAAACATGCCGTGTTATCTTCCTTCGCCCACCCTACTTCACTGTCTCCCGCAGGCTCATCATCCCAAAGGAAGATCAGAGACATGGTGTGAGGATCAAGTCGCTGGGACTCCAGGTAAGCCCTGTGTTTCTCATCCGGCCCTCGCTCTCTCCAGCCGTGGTTGACTCGATCCGAATTCTGCCATTTGCAATAGTTGTCGAAATGTAATGGATTCTGCGCATCGATGTGCACGAGCTTCAGATGCTGACCCATTTCGACGATAAAGCGGCTGTACAGCACCGTGCCTGGAGCTGGCTTCGGAGGGCGAAGTGGGTGTGTTGTGCAGACGTTGCCTTTGCGCGTGAAAGACATTTGGCTTGCAAATGCACCGAGATGGCCATTGATGCCCGGAAAGCTAGCTTCAGGACGAGCTCGCAGCCATGCAAAGCGATCTGGCGCTCCTGCTCCTTGCCAGAATGGCTCCCTTGACAGTAGCAGAACAAGAGAACTACCATCAGCCTGTGCACTCGCCTGCTCAAATGGAGAAGGCACTCCAAGACCAGTAGCGACAAGATACTGTGTGTGTCTAGCTTCAGCCGGGACGGCGATGGCAAATACATCCTGGTCCTGCAACTTCAGCCAGAGGGCATATATGCTGATCCATGTTCTCTCGATCATGACGGCAGCAGAATGCTCGTGGACCTCCCCACTGATACCATTTGTCCCATTCACAGCCGTAGGAACCAACTTCAGCTGTCGAATGCAATCTACCTCCGCTCTTTCGTCAAGGACCATTGCTGGACTGATCCGTGTGGTTGCGCTTTGGTCAGCGACCCAAGAGGAAATATGTTCACCTTGCGCGTAGACATAATAGCTTTGCAATCCATCATCTTGATCTGTATCGTCTGCGGCCCGTATAGAGACACTCGTTTCGCCATCCGGGAGCTGGAAGTTGAGGCCTGGAGCCTTGGTTCCATTGGGAGTTGAAAGGATAGCCATAATGATGACTTGCTGCGCAGTGTGATGAGAATACTCTGGAGTAGATTTGCTAGGGAGAAACTTCAGGTACCAGCTTGCACATTTACACCATTGCGATCAACACTGCTCAAAGTGTCCTAAGGAACGTGAATGGCCATACTCCGGCTCGTGGCCTCACGATGCGATGACAGCGCGTTCGGGGCGTAGCAAGTTTCGGCGAAACAGATGAATCCATGGCTGGAATGCGCACATGCCTGTTGCAGGTATGAAGGCCCGGGAGGATGCTTCGTACAGTAGCTTCGTACCGTGCTTTGCTCTGCGATCACCGAAAAGCAATACTGTTATGCAACTAGGCCCACGGACATGCAGGGTATGCGTGAATGCCAAGACTTTTGACGCGAGCCGAGGAGTGTCCAGTTGGCTAGCATCGAACAGCTCCTTCAGCAGGTGCCGATCCTCATGGCTCCGGATTTTTCTGAAAACAAGCTGGCCACTGCGGAGCCGTGCTGGATCAGCAATTAATCGGCGTTCTTGGCGAACTTTAGGGCTGTAACAGTGAGACAGCCTAGTGGCTCCCACCAACTGATCCCATGAGCTCATAGCACGGGTTGTCCATCTAATCTGATGAGATAATTTCGCTCGAAAGCTGCCCAGAGCGGCGAGTGGCGCGAGGTGCCATACGGACAATGACTAGAGCGACGACGATGTCGGACCACCCTTCGGAAAGGGCGTACAGCGTGTGTAGCCGTCTGCGTAGCATGTGCCAGGCGCGGTAGTTGTGTGGGAGCTCTCGTGGCCTGAGAGAAGCATAGCCAACCAAAGCACATCCAACGGTCTTTGCCTGCTTGAACCATTTGACAGTGTTCTGCCTCCGCCAGTCTCTGTTCAAGACAATAGCGGATTGACGACCACGATGGCTCCAATGCTTCAGCCAACTTCCGTTCCTGCTCTCCATACTTCTCGCATCGCCCTTGGCGGGACCACTCCGGAAAGAAAGCTCATATCGTCGAGTCGAGATATCGAATGGGGAGGCTGGGAGGACGAGCACTTCATTGAAGTGTTCTGTCGATTCATATGGCTGTTGCTTGGCGGTACTCAGGAAGAGATTTGTTTCCTGGTGCAGAGGGATTCGTCTCTTATCGCGGCGAGTTCCAGCTTGTTGGAGCGATCATCCATCAAACTTAATTCCATTGATGAGCCGCATCAAGTTCCTTCAGAATACTCGATACACTTAAAGGTGAGTGTTGTGATGCAGAAGAAAAAGTCCCAATCACCTGCGCTGATAAGTACTTCCAGACATCTCCGAATCGGCCGAATTGGGAGGCGGGGCACCTCCCTACTTCGAAAGTGAGTGAAGATGCCTCTTCCTCATCCCTACGTACACATGATAGTAACACAAAATGGCCGCAGCTTATTGCCGAGATCTCTCCTTGCGACGACGCACTGCGAATATGTATCAACGCAGACGCCGGCTTGGTGCCCGTCGAGGCCCTGGAGTCATTGCTGGATCTGCTATCTCACTTGATCCTGGATGATGGTCGGGATTTCACGCAACCAGCAGTCCTCAACTATCCGCCCCAGGATCGCCCACTGCCATTCTTACAGGAGCCTCAGAATGCCGTCCACCCAGCGTTGCTACATGGTGGCTTCGAAAGACGAGCGCAGCAATTCCCCGATCGCGACGCCATAGACTTTCTTGCACGCGACCAGACGCGGCAGCGATACACCTACCAGGATGTTGACACAATCGCAGATCAGATCGCTTCAAAGCTGCCACGCGTCGGTGTGCATGGTAGGAGGCCCGTAGTGATAGCTATGGGACCAAGCCCAGAGATGTACATCTCGTATTTGGCTGTACTCAAGTCTGGCCACCACTTTTGTCCCTTGCCAATAGATGCTCCAGTCGAACGCCAGTGGATAAGACTGGACGACCTCAAATGCTGCGCGATACTAACAAGAAGCAGCGATTTGACGCTTCCTTTGTTTGCTGAAGACCAAGCAGAGCAACTGACAGCCCGGGGAATCACAATAACCAATACCTCGGAGTTCCTCCAATCTCGACATCGCAATGCAGGACAGAATGGCGATTCTTTCATCTCGTCCGCTGGGACGTCGGAAGATGATCTCGCATATATCATGTATACATCTGGAACTACTGGGAAGCCAAAAGGAGTTCAAATCAGCCATCTGTCAGTGGCATGTCTTGTCGCCGCCGATTGTGCTGTTGCGCCACTGAGCATGCAAGAGCCGCCTACGCGATGGTTTCAGTTCGCGGCTCCGACTTTCGACCCTTCCATATTTGAAATCTTTTCCACCTTGAGCAGTGGCGGCACCCTTTGTTGTGCCGAAAGGGACTTAACGCTCGACGATGTCAATACCGTGCTAGCTCAAATGGAGGTCGATGCGATGATGACAACACCTTCGATGGCATCTCTTGTGGATCCGACCTACTTGAAAGCTCTGGTGGCTATGGGTGAAGCGCTCAACCCAAAGGTCATTGGAGCTTTTTCAGTGCATAATCCCCACGATCAGAGCAAGTGGCAGCCATCGGATGGTCCACTGGGCCTCTACAACGGCTATGGTCCAACCGAGACAACCATAAATTGTACGATGCTTACGCATGTGCCCATCACGAACAGAGGAGGCGTTATCGGCCACCGCTGCCCTCATGCTCTTTGGTCATTGTTGATGAATCAGACCCATACCGACCGTTGCCCTGGGGTTGCATAGGTGAGCTGCTCATAGCGGGACCCCAAGTCAGCTCTCGTGGGTATCTCAATCGCCCAGAAGAGAACGCCAAAGGATTCTTGCCATCAAGTCCATGGGGAAGGGCCTATCGAACGGGAGACCGGGCACGAGTTGTCTGGGATTCCAAAAGCGGCAGTGGAGTAGTGGAGTTTCTCGGAAGAATATCATCGGACCAGGTCAAGCTGAGCGGGCGTCGGGTTGAACTTGGTGAGGTTGACGCTGTCATCATGAGTGCGCCCGATGTGCGCGAGGCTTTGTCGTTTGTTCACAAACCGAACGGCACTGATGTCAGCGGCAGCGAGAAGCTGCTGACGGCTGTGTCATTGACTGATATCGGTGCACAATGGGAGACTGTAAAGGCCCATATCGAAGATGTTGTGCAAAGGGAACTACCGCCATTTATGAGGCCTTTCCGTCTCTTTCCCGTGCCTCAGCTACCGCGATCGGCAGCTGGCAAGTTGGATCGGAAAGCACTGTGACTCATGCTACAAGACGAGATACGTTCGGCCTTGACAGCAGCATCTAACTTGTCAGCGCAGGCGAGAAATGGCTTGACGCAAGAGCTTCCCGCTCACCTTTCAGAGGTAGAAGAGAAGCTCTTGAGTGTTCTTGGGGAAATACTTCAAACACGACCTGCTCCCGAAACAAATCTGGTCGCGGAATTGGGGCTTGACAGCTTGAGAGCTATGCAATTCCTGTCGCGAGTTCGTGCAATGAACATTGCTGAAGGCATCTCTCTTCAGGAACTCCTAAGTGGGGCCAGCATTCGTACTTTGTTGGCGCAGAAATCCTCTGAAAATGGCAATGGCGAAGGTCAGCTAGCTTCAAAGCTTTTCGAGTTCTCAAAACGTCATCATCATGCAGCATCTCAACTCGCTGGCCTCCAGGCTGCAGATGTTGACGAAGTGCTACCTGCAACAGCGACCCAAAGTGGTATGATCGCGAGTCTTATCCGCTCTTCGCAAGGTGCTCAGAAGACGTATATTAACCACTCCTGCTACTACTTAACTCCCGGAAAGGTGGACATTGATCGACTGATCAATGCCACTGAATGCATAATACTGGAGCGAGAGGCTTACCGTACCACATTCGTTCCCATAGATGATACCTTAGCGCCATTCGCTCAATGCATAATATCTCGGAAAGCCGCCGCAAAAGATAGAGAGACATGGTGTCAAGTTTTTCGCCGATCCGGTACAAACACAGAAGATTACTGGCTTGAAAAAGCAGAAGAAGAGATTTCCTTGGAGCAGAACATCCTCTACCGAATTCAACTAATCAATGGTCGGACTCTGATCTTCAGCCTCTTTCACGGAATATTCGACGGCGGCTCATTGGAGCTTCTTCTAGTCGACATTGAACGGAAATATCGAGGCCTTGCACCCGAACCACGTACCGATATCTCTTTGGCCGCAAAATCGCACTTCGATGCTCGCTCGCAAGCGACGGACGATTTCTGGCTACGTGAAACAGCAGATTATCAAGCCGAGAGTATACCTGCTCTTTCTGGAAGCAAGCCGCGACATTTTAAAGCATCCACACAGGATGACACGTGTGTCTTGCAACGTACGACGTCCATGACATACGCCGAATTGCAGGCTAGCAGTCGCAACATTGGTGCAAGTCCTCTTGCGGTATGGCAAACAGCTTGGGCACTTCTTCTATCCACCTTTTCGGAAAGTCAGACTGGTGATGTGATGTTTGGAAGTCTCATTTCGAACAGATTCGATGCCGATATTGCTGTATGCCATGGTCCCACATTCTCCATGCTGCCATGCCGTGTTCGGCTACCTGACGAAAGTGACCAAAAGACCACGGTCGCCAAACTTGCAGCGCAGATTGCTCACAATGGCATGCGTTCTCTTGCCCACCCGCATCCTGCCTTGGGACTCGTTACAACCGCCGAAGGCAAACTTCCCTTTGATTCACTCCTAGCACTGCAGCATTTCGAAATGAACGGAGATGCCGATACGGAGACCGAGTCACTCTGGGATCGCATATCATTGCCTGCTATGCGCAACGACTTTGGCGCGATGCTCGAAGTATGGCCGTACGATCCTTGCACACCTCGAGCGCTGTGGAAATCAGGTTCTCCGATGAAAATCAAGATCACATTCAAGACGGACCTGCTCACTGAGAAGGTTGCGGCTCGTATCTTGGCTCAGGTGACTGCCATTGCGAGCTCGATTCTCAACAACCCTGAGCAGATACCCGCCGGGTGTTTATCATCGATTCCAAGGTCTTTGATGTCTTTGGAGAACCCCACTCCGCTCAGACTAGAGGCTGGAGCCACGCTATTACACTCTCAATTCGAGCACTTTGCCGAGACCCACCCGGGCAGAGTTGCTCTGGCTTTCAAGCACTCCCTCGCCGAGCCGTCTCTTGAGCTCACGTATCAGGAACTGAATACAAAGGCCGATTTTCTCGCTCGTCGTATTCAACATCATTTTGAGGGCCAAGCACCAATCGACATGGTGATCCCGATTTGCCTTGAGAAGAGCCCCGAGCTGTACATTGCTGTGCTGGGTATCTTGAAAGCTGGAGCCGCGTGGTGCCCAATCGATATAGCTTTTCCTGCTCAGAGGCGACTTGAACTCATCAAACGAACTAAAAGCTCGTTGCTTGTGGCATCCAAGGCGACTGAGCATCTTGTTGACGAATGCTTGCCGGAAGGTACCAGAGCTATTCTAGTTGATCTGGTGACACCGGACACAGAACCATTGCACTCCATGATACATGTACCCCTGCAGCCAGATCACCTTGCCTACCTGATCTGGACGAGCGGAACTACTGGAGCGCCGAAAGGAGTGATGATTGAGCATTCAGCAGCCGTCCAAGCAATGGTCGCACTCCAAAAGAGCATTCCCACCAGTTACGATGTCGCCAGCGGCCAGCCGACTATCCCTAGAGTTCTCAACTTCTGTTCCTACAGTTTCGACGTCTTTGTTGAAGACCTTTTCTACACTTGGGGTCTGGGTGGCACATTGGTATCATCTACTCGAGAGATCATGTTGGGCAGCTTTACACAACTAGTCGTGGATATGAAAGCGACACATGCTCATCTCACGCCAAGTTTCGGTGCCTCCGTCCGACGCAAAGATCTTGGTGATACTCTACAAGTTGTTACCATGATTGGAGAGAAATTGACTGAGCGAGTTGCCAACGATTGGAGCTGGCACACCAAGTCGTTCAACACCTATGGCCCGGCTGAGAATGCTGTTGTCTCAACTTTGCGTCAGTTCAGCAACGAGACCGAAGACGAGGCAAAAGCTGCAAATGTTGGCTGGTCGCTTCCGTCAGTGTCTTCCTTCGTTGTTACTCCCGAGGCACCCCATCGTTTGGTGCCTTTCAATGGCGTTGGAGAGCTGGCGTTGGGCGGCTATCAGCTCGCTCGTGGATATTTGGACGATCCAGTCAAGACTTCAGCCCGCTTTGTGTGGTCGGACACGCTCCAACAACGTATTTACTTGACGGGCGACACTGTCCGGACGGTCGATCATGGCACTGAGTTTCTAGGCCGTAATGACGACCTCGTCAAGCTCAACGGTATCCGTGTTGAGCTCAGTGAGATAAGTGCCACATGTGCCGGTGCTCACGAGGATGTTGAACACATCGAAACCTTCCTCCTGGCCCGACCTGACAGACCTACGAAGTCGGTTGTGTCTTTCGCATCGTTGCGCGACAATGCCGCAGATGCACCGCTCGTCGCGACAGACAAACGTGCTTCGACTATCAGAGAGAAGATCTTGGCCACAGCCCATCAACTTCTACCAGATTACATGGTCCCGTCATTTCTCATTCTGCTCAACCAAATGCCCCGGACAGCATCCAACAAGGTCGATCGAAAAGTGCTTCAGTCAGTATATGAGTCGATTGATCTGACCTGCTTCGACACAGCAGCGCCGACCTCCTCCGATGGCAGAGAAGAAGCGAAAGGTAAAGAAAGACTGCGCACCTCCATCGAGGAGCAAGTGGTTGAAATCATGTCAAGTCTGGCTGGCGTAGACGCTAACATAATCCTGGACAACATGAGCCTCGCTCGGCTAGGAATTCACTCCATCTCTGCAATCCGTCTGGCGTGGCGTCTCAAAAAGGAAGCCAATGTTGACATCGCGGTTGTCGACATGTTCAGATGTTCCACTGTTGGTCAACTATTGGACCTTGTCAGCTCCGCGGAGTCTCGGAGCGTTCGGGTGCAAAGACAGCAGGAAGCCTCTGAGTGGCTGGACGACATTGAGCAGCAGCTCTTGGAGAGGTTTGCAGTGCGTCTCCAGTCCCAAGAGTCGGTCTCTACTCCGGCAATGAAGGCGATTCGTCCAGCCACAGCCATGCAGGAGAGTCTTGTTGTCGAGTCCCTGCGGAACAGTCGCAGCTACTGGAGTCACAGGATGTTTAGGCTCAACGGAGTCGAACTCGATCGTTTGCGTGTAGCATGGGAACTTGTTGCGGGAAGCAATGAGATCCTTCGCACCAGCTTTTTCGTCCCTGCTGAAGTCGACGACGACGCGGTCGCTTGGCTGAAAAGTGTGGGTAACGAAAGTGCGGTTCTTCAAGCCGTGGCCAAATCGTCCTCGGTGCGCTGGTCATCGAAGACATGGGATTCCAACTCGCAAGATCTAGCGACTGCAGCCGACGACGCCGCACAAATGGCACGCAACGAGGCCACTCCGTTGGCTTCCGCCAGACTGACCTCACCATGGTCCATCACAATCCTCGCTGATCAGAGCACGGACGAGACAGTCATGATGTTATCAATCCATCACTCTCTTCATGACGCTTGGGCCATGCAGAGTATCCTCGACGACGTCTATCAACATTACTGCACACGAAGTGATCAAGTTCCCAACAGAACGCAGTTCGGACGTGCCTTACGATCTGGTCTCTATCCCACTGGCGAGCAAATCAGCAAATCGAAAAAGTTTATGCATGATATGTGCGATGGACTCGTAGAGGACTTGGGACCTGTACTAAACACCAAGCTTCCGGACCTGACGGCGTCCCGACATGCCCTAAAGCGCTGTATTTTACGCACTTCGTCTCAAATAAGTCCAGCCGACGAGACCGGGCTATGGAATAGACTGCAAACCACAACAAGGACGCATAATCTTGGATCCCCAATGCACTTCATCACAGCTGCATTTGGATCCGTGCTCGCGCAGTACCTGGAAAGCCGCTACGTTGTTCTGGGCGAAACGATCGACCAGAGGATTCTCGATCCGCAGCTGCAGACAGTCATCGGTCCCATGATCGCAACGATTCCTCGAGCCGTACGTATCGATGCATCTCTCTCGAACATTCTATCCTCGAAGGCCAACTCTAGCTCGGAAGAGCTCAGCCACATTCGGCCATCTGCTCTGCGAAAACTTCTCGGCATCAACAGTGAGCTCCCACTTTGGCCTGCCTTGATCGTTTTCAATCCGGCTACAGACGGTGAAGGGGAGGAAGCCAGTGTTCAGTTCTGGGATGAAATGGAAGATCTTGTCGGGCTTTGTGTGGAGCATCCACTAGCATTGAACATTTTCGAGCACCAGGCGAATCAAGGCCTGACTTTCGAGCTCAGCGGTGACAACCAGGTCATCTGCAAGGAGCAGCTGCAGATGTTACTCGACCAAGTCTTTGCTCAATTGGACGCAATGCTGGCTCACCCCGACCTCCCGCTCGAAGAGCTCAACAACCAACTACCTAGATCTCTCCTTGCGGTGACGGAAATGGAAAGCACATCAATACGAGACCTGGAAAGGCTGGATCGTGACGCCAGCTGGGCAGGTATAACAAGTCCTGCTGTGAATCCGGTTGCCTGGGTGGAGTACCACGCACGCCATCACCCTAACTGGATTGCTGTGGAAGAGATCGTGGACTTGGATGAGCCTGAGCTTACCCGCAGATGGACTTATGCGGAATTGCTCGCAAATGCTTCGCAAGTGCTGGAAATGCTTCAAACCCATGAAATACCAAAAGGAAGCGTGGTTGGCCTCCATCTGGGGAGAACACTGGAGTCATTTGCAGCAATAATAGCCTTGTTTCGGGGAGAGTACATATATTTGCCTCTCGATGAAGAGCTGCCTCCAGAACGCACGCATATGCTGGCTGCTGAAGCCGGTGCCAAAGCATTCATTACCACAGCGATATGCTTGAAGAGCTTGAGGCAGATGAGCCGATTTCCTTAATCAGGAACCTTGGCGTGATACTACTAGACGATCCGTTTGACGACCCATCGTCGCTCCCGAATCTCCCAGCATACACTGGCGACAAGGACAGCACACAAGATGGTTACATCCTGTTCACATCTGGCTCAACCGGTAAGCCGAAAGGTGTCCGAGTAACCAACTCTAATCTTTGCAGCTTCATCGAGGCCTTTGCCAGGCGAATTTTAGACAACTCGCCGGAAACTGCCAATCTCGCCGGCACTGGCAAGTATCTCAATCTCGCCAGTCGAGCTTTCGACCCCCATCTTACGCACATGTTTATGGCATGGCGCCTTGGTCTTGCAGCTACCATCGGGCCTCGAATGATGATGCTTGGTAACCTGGAGAGCGTCATAGTCCAGAATGGCATCACCCACTTTGGTACTGTCCCTAGTGTGCTGCAACAAGCTCGCTTAGGCCCGGCCAAGGTTCCAAACGTGGTGTTTGTGACAGTCGGTGGAGAGAAGGTTTCGAATGATGTCCTTGGCATGTGGACCGAAGACGAAGCCTACAGTCCACTAATGATGAACGTGTACGGCCCGACTGAGTGTACGATCGGTTGCACCAGCAACATCGTTGACAGCGCCTCCAACGCTCGCAACATCGGACGTGTTTTCGATTCCGCAGTGGCGATCATTTTTGCAAGAGAGGACTCTGATTCAGGTGCACAAATTATCGCCAAGCGAGGCCAGACAGGAGAACTTTGCATTGCTGGCGATCTGGTGTCACTCGGATACCTCGACCGTCCTGAGGCTCAGGCAAAAGCCTTTGGCACCACGGAACTGCTAGGACAGCCGAAGAGGTTCTACAGAACTGGCGATCTGGTGCGAATGATGGCAAATGGCTGCATTGAATATCTGGGGCGATCAGACAACCAGGCTAAAGTCAATGGTCAGCGTCTCGAGTTGGGCGAAGTGGAGCATTTCTTACGTTGGACGGCCGAGGAGATGCAGGTAAAGCTTGACTTTGCTGCTGCTGTCATCCAGCATCCATCACTGCCACGGCCGCGGCTCTTTACATTCGTCACTCAATCTGGCTCTGAGAGATCTGATGTGAACCTGAGTATCGTTCTCCCCGACACGGGTCTCTCAATGAAGCTATCGGATGCATGCGCAAGGTCTCTGCCAGCATTTATGGTCCCAGACTTGGTTTGGGTCAATCGCATACCATATCTCAGGGCATCTGAAAAGGTTGACCAGAAGCAATTGAAGGCCCTAATCGAAAAGACCCCTCTTTACCTCTTGCAAAACGACAATTCAAGCGATGACGAAGGTGAAGATTCGCAGTCGCTGACAGCAGACGAGGAGCTTGTGATTCAGGCCGTAGAGCGCACGATAGGAGCACAGCTCGATGGAGCGCCTACACCTGACCGGAGCATCTATGAGCTTGGCATTGACAGTCTTTCCGCGGTCCACCTGTCCGCACACCTCAAGCGTTTGGACTTCCAAGTGACTGTGGCCGACGTCCTTAGTCACCCAACGATTCGAAGCCTGGCAGATTACCACAGTACACCAGAATTAGCCGCAGACTCCGCAAGTATGCAGCAGAAGGGTACGCAGAAGGTTGAACTGTTCGCCACTACTCACCGGGATGAGATAGTCAACAAATTGGGCAAAGCGGCTGCTGCACTCGAGCTGATTCTGCCAACGATGCCGCTGCAGAGCTCATTGCTAGCGCGGTCACTCGCACAGGTTGAAGACTACGACACCGTGCTGTCGCCCGGAACTCTCTATGTAACACAGCTTCGCTACGGCCTTGACCGATCAACGGACCTGTATCGCTATATCTCAGCTGTAGAGCAAGTACTGAGGGAAGAACAAATGCTCCGGACTTGCTTCTACCAGACAAATACTGGAGAGATGGCACAAATTGTGCTCTCAGAAGTCGCAATGGGAGACCTGGTATCTACGGTGCACAGCTCCTGGAGTGAGTGGCAGGCGTCTGGATCCCTCAATGCTATAGCTCGCGAGCTCATTCAGAACATGAGCAATTTGCCGCCTATCCGCATCCACATCTTCCATAGCGAGGCGACCGAGGTCTTGGTCTCTTTGCACCATTCTCTCTTCGACGGGGATGCAATAAGACAGATACGATCTCGCATCCAAGAATGCTATGATCGTAATTCTGATACGAAGAAGTCTCCCGACAGTCTCAAGCAACTTGTGGCTCAGCTTGAGTCAGTGGACACCGTTGAATCCAGGACATTCTGGCAAGATAATCTGGCTAATGCCACGCCATGTCTCATCAACGATCCAGAAAAGCTTGTCACCGCCGAACCAAGCAACGTGGCCCGCTCAACGCAACGACTGTCGGTTCCGCTACCTGAGCTCCGTTCCGTAGCTCAAGCGAATAACATTTCGCTGAACGCATTGTTTCAGACAGTGTTCGCCTTGCTTCTATCCGAGTTAGTACCACAGCATCCTGAGGTCATCTTTGGTAGCGTTCTCTCCCTACGACCACTGCTCGCTTCAAGCGTCGATGATGTTGACCATTTGATTGCGCCCTGTCTTAACACGCTACCTCAAAGAGTACGCCTGTCGCTGGCAGCACAGAATGCTGGATCATTGAGCGGATTAGCACAGCAAGTCAGAGAGAATCTGTCCAAGACGATGACACACGCATTCGTCCCTGTCGACCAAATTATGAAGTGGTCCCGCTGCGAGCATGCACTTTTCGAAGCTGTCATCAGCGTCAATGTTCACTCAGATGAGGATAGTGGCAGCTCTGAAACTCGACCGGGTACGATGACATTGATTGAGACGATCAGCACTGCCAACGTCCCATTTGCAGCCGATGTCAATGTTTACTCTGACCGAGGTTACGTGGAGGTCGACATCTCTTCCAACTCAGCCAACGCCGGGCTTTCCGACATTCCGAAAATCGCAGGCCGCTTCGCAGAGCTCTGCGCATTGTTCGTGCAGCGCCCAGAGATGCGACTGTCTGAGTTGCTGCCTTCATTACCCGCGCCTTCTCTACCATCGGCTCGCAATAATGACAATGAAGAGGATGCACCAGACAGCAGTCCTTGGTCATCTACCGAGTCACTTCTTCGCGAGGTCATCTCCGACATCCTTCAGGTTCCGGCGGATCAGTTGACCAAGCGAACCTCGTTCTATCGTCTTGGGCTGGACTCGATACTGGTTCTAAGGCTGGCTAGGCTTGTGCGTGACAAGTTTGGAGTCAAGCTGAGTCCAGTTGCCATACTCCGTGCTCGCTGTATCGAAGCTGTGGCGAAGCTCGTTGATGGACCTTCGCAGCGAATCGTGCAGCAACTCGAGCCCAACGCATACACCCAAACTATCCACAGACTAGCTCAGAGCTTGCCGAAGACAGCTGACGTCGAGTGCTTCTATCTTGCAACACCAATGCAGCAGGGCATGCTCAGCGCAGGATTATCAGACACTACTCAGCCAAGTCAGACCCGAACTCCATATGTATACCAGCATACATTCGAGCTTGGAAAGCCGAGCCATCTGGACCTGAGCACCTTGCAGTCAGCCTGGAGCCAGGTTGTCCAGCAGGTTGAGATTTTGCGCACCACTTTCCACTTCACTGGCGATAGCGAGCAGCCTTGGCTAGGTGTCGTGCGACATACCGTGGACGATACTATCAGGGTATTCCAATCGATCGCGGAGGCCAAAGAAGCGCCCGTGCATGTCGACGTTGCCAATCATCTCGCTCAATGCGCGGTTGTGATGACGGCAAGTGAACCTGTTTTGCTGACATTCACGATGCACCATGCTAGCTACGATGCAACGTCTCTGCCTCTTCTTTGGCGTACATTCCAAGAAGCATGTCGAACGCAAGCCAAATCAACGCGAATGCCAGCAAAATTCTCGCCTTTGGCCGAGCAGATAGCCGTACAACAGCCCAGCGCCGTCAATTACTGGGCAAAACAGCTGCGAGGATACATATACGAGCAAATGGTACTCGACAAGGACGAGCAGAACCCCAGACGAGTTCGATCCACTATCAATATACCTCCTCAGCAGCTCGAAGCAGTTCAAGCCAGTTGTCGTGGCCTTGGTGTTACCCTTCAAGCTGCTCTTTTGCTCGCATGGAGCAAATGTCTCGCGGCGAACGTCCTTAGACAATCCGATGTGGTCTTCGGTCAAGTCTTGAGCGGTCGGTCGCTTGAAGGCGCAGATTCTGTCATTGGGCCCACACTGAATACTGTGGCAATGCGAGTACCACTTTCAGCGGATTTGTCGAATGCTCAGGCTCTACTAAAAGTTCAGACATTGTCTGAACAAGCACAACAACACCAGGTGGCTTCCCTACGGAAGGTGCAGAGTACTTGGCGCTCGTCAACGGAAAGTGCTGCAGCAAATTTGTTCGAAAGTTTATTCGTGTACAATGGTGAGACTGGTGGAACTGCCTCGTCTGATGCCAGCTTCTGGCACCGTACGTCGTTGAGAACTGCCGGCGAGGATGATGGTTTCACAGACGTAAGTAACTCGTTTCGGAATTACAATGTGGCTTGTAGGTCATGCTGACTTTTGCTTGCGTATAGTATCCCTTGGTGGGCACCGTTGATGTTTCTGGAGCGGGACTGCATCTCCGAATCCACGCGTCAAGTGCACATCTTGACACCCAAGCAGTTCAAGACTTCGCGGAGGCTTTCGATCTCCAGCTGAAGGAGCTGCTGTCATCACCGGACAGTTCAAGTGTCTCTCCCTCTTTGCCGTTGCAGAGGAAACACTCCACCGGCTCTGATCCCACTGGCAGAGCCAACGGCATCAATTCAGAAGCCAAGATCAGCGAAGCAGACCAGCAATTGTGTAAAATCGTCGTGGATGCCGCACATGCACTTCTTGACAAGGGTCCAATTGATGCTGATAGGAACCTCTTCCAAGTCGGCCTGGACTCAATCCTAGCGATCCGGTTGTCTTCGAAGTTGAGGCGCAGTGAAATGCCACTGGCCGTCAACGAGATCATGCAAGGCAAGACTATCGCCAATATGGTATCAAGAAAGCGCCAAGTTCCGCAGAGGAAACATCAGAAGTCAACATCGACAAAACCTCGACCAACCTTGCTGGACAATAAGCAAGAAGCTGCAGCCATCCGGGCATTGGGCTGGACTTCAAGCCAAGTAGAGTCTGTTTTGCCTTGTCTTTCTGGCCAAGAAGAACATCTCGCCTATTGGATTCATGCTGGTCACCGGTTCTTCGAAGCGCCGTGGATATACAAACTCAAGACCACGCCAGCCATGCCAGACATTCAGCGGGCATGGGATGAACTGCGAAGACGACATGCCATTCTGCGCAGCTCTTTCGTCGCCATGGACTGTGGAGGTAATGGCCAAGCCGTGCAGGTGACGCAGATTCCTACCTGCGTTGACAGCCGCACAGACGGCACCTTCGTTGTGGTGCAGAACGGCGGTGCAAAGACTTTGGACGAAGCTGTGGTGCAGCATCTGCTCGAGACCAACGGACAGCCCAGCAACCTTTTGTCGTCACCAATCTCGTTGACAGTTCTTGCAGCGGCCCATGGCGAATGTGCATGCGTAATCCGTCTGCACCATGCCATGTATGACGCTTGGAGTATCAGACTGCTGATCAAAGATCTGGACAGGCTGCTTGCAGGCCATGTCATTCCTCCAGATCCTCTAAACCTGCCTCGAATAATCAAGGATGTCCTTGCACAGCGAGACCAAGATGGCGAGCAATCGTTCTGGTCTCAGGCCCTCAGAAGTGCTCAAGCAACCATTCTGACACCCAAGACGGCAGCTGCGAACATGGGACCCTTGGGACCGCAACACCTAGTGCGCCTTCCGTCGATGGTGCCGGCCACTGCAGTGCAGTCTCTCGACCTCCTTGCTCAAAAGAAAGCCAGCTCATCTCTGAGCTCCGCGATCTTGTTCGCATTTGCAACGACGCTTTCGAAATCTTTCGACAGCGCACTCACTTGTCCGACATTTGGATTCTACCACGCATCGCGATCAATCGGCTCGCTCGACCTGACACAGGTCGCTGTGCCCACGCTCTCCCTTACACCTCTATGTGTCGAACTTGTTGGCACAGAAGCGGTGCCGGAAAGGATTCAGGCCCTCCAGAATGTCCTTGGCCAGGTCACGCAGTATTGTCAAGCCCCCATGCGCGACATACTGGCGCATAAAGATCCAAATCAACCACTGTTCAATGCGTACATCAATCTGCTTTATCGGAACAGTGGCGAGGAAGCCAGTCCGATGGAGGTCCTCGAGAGACTCAGGCCGTCTACCAACACTTACTTCACGGATACGGAAGCGGCAGGCCCAGAGACTGCTCCCACGCTGAAAGGTCTGGAAACGAAGCATATCGCTCCACTTCGCATCTTCGTTGATGTCGTGATTGATAAGACTGCCGATGGAATCTCTTTTGGTATCAGATGTGACTCCGGGCTTTATGACGTTGAGCATGTGCAGGAATTCGCGGAACGATTTGTGAAAGAAATGGAAGGTGTCAAGAAGGTGCTAGAAGAAGCATCATGACTTCCGCGATTTGGTGAAGCAGAGACAAGGAATGAAGCTTGGCGATAGGCGCAAATCTAAGCTTGTGTATTTTTAGACCCTTGTTATCGCGATAGCATTCTGTTTGGGATCTCTCACTTCCGATCTTATTCCGTCTCCTTGAACATGACGAACATCGCGTCTGCGCACGGTTTGGCGTGGTTGCTTCATGGAGGGATCGCACGATTAAAGAGCCAGGGAGAAACCTCATACCGTTGAGACCTTGCCCGCCACGAGCTCTCGGAACAAAAGACGTCGAGCACGAGTTAGCGTACAGCACTGAATTTCGAAGCCGACAATATTACTTGGATTTGCGGTCCGAGGAATAGTCATATCTTCCTTGCTTCCCTTCTCAAGGTGTCACGTCGACATGGCACCTCCGGGGTGCGAACCCCCTGTATACCCGAGCTTAAGATGACAAAAAGAGTCGGGGATGCATCCTGTACGTGGTAATGCCTTCATGAGGCCGAGTGAAAGGTCGAACGGTAAGAGAAGCGGAAGAGGTCACCTTCGCGCTGCAGTAATACTGCTACACGGCTACGCATGGCACATGAGGACTCCATTGGTCTCAAGACAAGCCTTGTCACTTTCATCTTGCAGGTGTTCCTCGCAAACCCTGGTGCATGGTGCTGATTTATGCACCCCGCAACGAGCACATCGATT
Source organism: Pseudocercospora fuligena (assembly GCA_014298035.1). Taxonomy (NCBI): domain Eukaryota; kingdom Fungi; phylum Ascomycota; class Dothideomycetes; order Mycosphaerellales; family Mycosphaerellaceae; genus Pseudocercospora; species Pseudocercospora fuligena. The sequence goes on from JABCIY010000031.1 coordinate 329,894, forward strand.
TCGCGGTGATCATCGGATCTGCTGCGCATTCGCGGTGAGGCGCCTGCCTCATGTACGGGCCAGGCAGGTATGCCGCAGGTCATCAGTCGTTAACCTTCATCGACTTCGACATCATATGAGGCGTACTCAAGCACAATACGAAGTATGCACGCTGCAGCCACCTGCGATGAGGCTCCTCGACATGCGTTCGCTTTTGCTGCTCCGAGAACACCAGGCTCCCGTTCGTTGCAACCTTCGATGGTTTGAAATAGAGGCTACCACCGTGGCGGCAATGTTTCAACATGACAGGACGGAGAATGCCAAGAGCTGCAAACAATACTTTAGCGCTGAAGGACTACAGCGTTACTTTTCACCATTGTGAGCGTGGCTGTATTAGAGCAGCCACGAGGGCTTGGCATATGTTGATCGCAGCCTCAAATGGCGAATACTCTACGGCCAAGACCGGTAGATGGGAGTTCCCACGACATGTGCGACAGCACTGCGATGCTCGATATACTCGAGGCGGGGTCTTGGTATAAAGATTGAACATCTCTTGGCTGATCACTTCTATGTTTGTGACGACATGGCAGAAGGACTAGTGGTATGCCTTTCGTCCGTTGGGCACTATAAGATCAAATAGGTATGTTGAACTCTTGAATGTCGCTGTTCAACATCCCCACATCTCATAGCATCACTTCCAGTCGAAGATGCAATTCTCTACCATCGTCGGTGCTCTTTTGAGCGCCTCTGTCGCTCTCGCATCGCCAACTCCCACCATCGAGGAGCGTCAAGCTGCCTGTGGAACCGGTATTAGTGCTGCTCGATCTCAAGAGGTCGTCCGAGCATTCAGCAGCGCTGGTGTCACTCCGACTCTCATCCCATCGATCTCTCCAAAAAGCGACCTGAAGATCACCTACCCTAGCGTCAACATCAACCTTGGCACTCAAACAACAACTCTTCGTAAGTTTTACGGCCTACCCAAAACCGCTTGAGCAACTACTAACGGAGTTCTGCAGAAACCGTTCAGGCTCCAGCCTTCCAATTCACAACACCCGTGGGCGACTCAGCATCCCAGACCTACTCCCTCTTCCTCGTCGACCCGGACGTCCCAGGCCCGAACGGTCCACCAGTCCTCGGCAGCCCACGTCTCAACTTCCTCCACTGGTACGTCTCTGGAATCAAACGATGCGGTACTTCCGGAAACACCGTCACCATCTACGAGCCACCCACCCCTGTCTCACCAGGTGAGCAGCACAGATACACCTGGCTGGTCTACCGTGAGCCAGCTGGCTACTCTCCAAACGTCCTCCAGGCGCAGGTTCGTCCTGGATTTGACTTGCTTGGATACACCAGCCGTGGCAAGCTTGGACAACCGATTGCTGGCAACTTCATGAACCAGTCTATCACAAACACATAGGGGGTTGGAGGTTATCGAAGGCACAGTTGCTAGCTGTATAGTATGCGACTGATAATAATGGACCCCATTACTGACCGTAGTTGATCTTACTGAAGATCGAGTTGAGCCCTCACTGCACACACTCAAATGTGCTCTTTTCATGCAACGCTTTCACTTCTCGTCGAGCGCGACTACATGACCGCTGTTCTGTCGGATGCGTAGTACAAACAGTATCGGGCACGTATCCAGAGATGAAACGAATTTGATATTCTTCGGCCAGGCCAATCGCATGAAGTTAAATTCCTCCCGCCCTTCACATTGTGTTCCGTCGAATGTCGCCAACGTGGTTTGTCGGCACGGAACTTCTCGTGAGTCAGTACTGCAATGGCACTTTCGAGTAACTATATCCTCAGGCCATTCTTTTTGAGATCTTGTAGAATCCTGAAGTGTCACTGGCGTTCGCGATCAGCATCCGCATAGTGCCAAGTCTCGACCTAATGCTAACGCCGTCTGCCAGGCGTCTTGGGGACCTGTTGGGAACATGCAGCTCACCTCGACAAATAGAGCGGCGGTTGGTAAGTTGCAGACAGTCGTCTAGTCTCGAGCGTCGAGCGCCGAGCGCGCATGTTGATACTTGGAACGGTGTAGCTTCGTAGAGCGGGCAAGATGCATGCACCTCTTTACTGCCGCAGATTCTCCACGACCAGGCCAAAGGCTGAATCCAAGAACGTACACGCACAAGACTGAACTTGTCCAAATAGCTCGTCATCACCACTGCGGGCAGAGCTTCTTTCTACGACACAAGTTGTGGCTTGAAGGCGCTTTCGGACACAGAAGTTGGTGTCTCATGAGTTTTTGTTTCCGCCGTCATGTATTGATCGATATGAGTGATCGCCGTGAACCTCTTTGAGAGGGATATGTTTCGATAGTACTCGCATCTTCTAAAGGTTCACGTTCTCGTGCGTCTTTCACCTCCATGGAATGTTCGTAGTCGTCGAATACATCAGAGCAGGAGCCTTTCGTAAGCCTTGTTGACTTTAACAGCACAAGTGAGCTTTGAAATGAAAGAAAGGAAAGCAATACCGCTGGAGTGATATAGCCAAGGATGACGCAAAGCATCTCAGCCAAAATCCATCAAATCTCCGAGCCCGCGTCTGCCAACCAGACTCATGGCAATGCCAGTGCAAGCGCGCAGGAGAAGCGCATTCCAGACCTCCTCACCGGCCAACTCATACTCACGTGCTTTATAGCATCGTAGACACAGTTGAACAATCCCAACAACACTATACAACAACGCTGTTGTATCTCCATTCTCTTCACTTACCCCAGCACTCGCATCAACTACCGAAACACTGTTCCCACACGCTGGCCCAATTTGTCACTAGCGCGACACGGAAACGCGTCTCACAGCTGCACCCACTCAAGCCACCGAACCACCGCTCAGGACAGAAACATTCACTTTTGCCAATACTATGCATTAAGCTACCTATCTACCACTCCATGCTGCTTTTCTGCAACATTTCTAACATACAATCCCATCATCTTGTCTTACAAACCAGGTTCAGCAGGGATGTGACGCGTGATAGACGCGCAGCGCGATCCGCGCACCGTGAAAGCCAGCACTTTTCAAACCTGCGAATTTTGAAGCAGAATTTTTTCCCTTTCTTCCTTCACCGCTCCCTGATCAGTGCGCGATACCATCCAACCAGAAAAAAGCATTGCACCGGTCCAGCCCGGAAAGGACAGTCAGTCTTGGGTATATGTGTATGCCATCCAGTGTCGCCATATCGCCGTTTCCATCCAACATGTGAGAGCCTTGTGAAACTCAACTCCATACAAGCAGATGCGATTGTCGCAGTCTGCATAAAGCACATCTTCTGTGCATGCGGCCTCGAAGCCGTGGCTCGATATCGAGCATAGTCGTAATTTCATGAAAGCCATCAAGAAAAAAAAATGCAAACATATGGAAAGATCGATTCGTCTCACGTCCGAAGTTCACCACCCAATTCCATTCCCAAGCCATCATTATTGCGATTGCGGGTCATAGTGGGACTTGTAGTTGGTGGCATGAGGTTGTTGAAGTCAAGTCTCCGTCGTGCAGAAGCGCCAGGTGTGCGGCCTGCGATAGGTGTGCGATTCCATGGACCTTGTGCTGGACTTGGAGTGACGTTCACGAAATCAGCAAAGTTGAAGGCTGTGCCTGGAGTGGTAGGTCCGAATCCCAGGACGCCATTTCCAGAAGTGCCTGGAGTCATATGTGAGGATGGGAGAGGCGTCGATTTGTGTGGTGGTGTCGAAGGTGCCTGGATGACAGTCTTGGCACGGGATGCGTGAACAGCTGGCGACGGGGACGTGGCCAGATACATTAGCAGATCAGCGCCGTCATCTCCACCAGTCTTTGGTGTGCGTGACCACGAGACCTGATGTATGCCTCTCATGTGCTTTGGAGGCGGCGGTGTCTTGGGAGGCGAGGATGTGATGCGGGTGGAAGAGTTGATGCTGAAGCTAGTGATGGGCAGATCGGCATCGTCCTCTTCGCTGAATTCTGGCGATGGCGGATCGTCATCCGCAATAGTCGAAGCGCTCTCCGAGATGAAGGAGAGATGTGATGGTTGTCCTGAGGGAAATCTTGCATGCTTGGTCTGCTTGATTGGAGAGGATTCTGGAAGTCCTTCCCTCTTCTTCCATGTCGCCTGACGATTCGCAGCGCCTCTTGTCCGCCGACCCGTTGCAGCTCCCGAGGCTGCGAATGAATGCACATCTGAAGCCTTGATCCTCTTGTTTCTGTAGCTCCCGCCTGATCGTGGGAGGTCGTCGGAAAAGATGGGCTCGGTGATTGGGGACGAAGCGAGGCCGACGCTGGAATGCAGTCGGCTGGACGCAGTTGAAGCAGTATCTGATATTGTGTCGTTGCTCGAGGCAGGTCGCTTTCGTCTGAGTCGCTCGTCGATTTGCGGCTCGATAGCATCCAGGCTCAAATCCTGCCATCCATTCTGGATCTTGACATTGGCGAGTGCGAGCCGATCTTGCAGTGCTCGGGTCATCTGTGAGGGAAAGTCAATCAGCAGCCACCTTTGAGTCGGTATATAACATAAATGCTGTGCATACCTTTGAGACCTGCACTCTCCTCATGACCTTGCTTGCAACATCTTCCGGCCGCTCCATGCTCGTAGCAGCTGCCATGGTATGTGAGGTTGGGGATTGGCGAGAGGGGCAGCAGTCGAGACGCAAGCCGCTGTCCGGAGCGCTTCAGCTGGAAATCCACAAGAACAATTCAGCAGCGAGCCTTGGACGCTCAAAACTGCAGCTGGAGAGTGTGGTTGTGTGTGATCAGTCTCATTGACCAGGAAGTATTCCTGAGTACAGCTGCTGAGCAAAGGGAGAAGTCCGGCGTGAGGTTCGAGGTTGACGCTGGTAGCCGTTTGCACGGTTAATTGGTCCCAGTCTGCGCTCGGTCTTCCCAGTTTGTGTAAACCGTAGGAAGCAGATCGCCGATCGAGGGCAATGCAGCACGCAGCCGGAATGAGAATTGCGAAGAGCCGGCACGGGCTATAATGGAGCTATAACAGGGAGAATCGCACAGTAGTCAATTCAATTGAAGCAGTCGAGAGGGAATGTGTATGTGTTGTACAGGAGAATCTAGGCGCAACCAGCAGTGACTTTCGTCTTGTGCAACTTCACATTCCAGCAGCTGAGAAGGCACAGATTGTCGATGGGGGAGAGCCACAGCCATTTCCACGCTATGAACCTTGCTCTATCTAACAACGGCGCCGCCTCCGAGATGGAAATGATCCAGATCGCACGTCACTTGGCTACAACTATATAGCACCAAGATGTGCTATGAACGAGTTGCGAGAATTAGCCATGCGACAAGATCGTCCTTTCGCATCGACGAAACGGTCAAAATGCGAATGTTCAAATAGACGCCGGCATGTCTGCACTGCACATGCAGCATGCCTTGCTTTCACAAGTCAGACTTCGGCGGTTCGCTCCGTTATCTTCTGGCCAGGAACGATCGTGGTTGGATCTCTGTCAGATGAAGGTTGTCCTTGGTTGTCCACCTGAGCCGGCAGTCGACACTGAGAACAGGATACCTACTTCATCTTCACTTCTGCACTGCAAGTGTCGAAGGGTGCTTGCAGCTTTGCGAGAGAATGTCACTGTGTAGGTTGCCCGGCCAAGCACTGTCTCGCTGGTACCCGCTAGATCGCCTTCGCATATTCAGTTGCGTTTTAAGTCGGTGACACACGCCGCTATCCGCTGCAGCTGTCGCTTCAAATGCAAACAGATCTGCTCCGTGTAAGCCTGGAAAACAATCTGTACACTGCATCTGTCTGGACGGATGTCGCATTGTATACGGGAAGATAGCTTGTACACGCCGCCGCGGATAGGCAGGTGAGTGGCTACGATAAACCTGCTTCTGCATCCTTCACACGCATGTCTTGGTAGCTCTTTTTGTGGTGAAGGAGCTTGAAACTGTCTCCGCTCTCAACTGTCGAGATTGCGCGGAAGGGAAGGTATCCTTGCAAAATAACTGGAGCTCTCTGCCACACCTCCAGCTGTCTACCAACAACTCTGTTTCCTCCAGCCTCATGTCAATGATCTTGTTCATCTGGTCGTCGGTCGCTACGGAACTCGCTGTTTGAACTTTCAAGGTCACGTGACGCACGTGTTGAGAAGTGGCCGTCATCAGCGGTTGGGGGCTGCTGCCAGAAAGTCTACGCACTGACGCAAGTCCGTATCGCTGCCGCATCGTTGCTGCATTGTGGATTGCCGATATACTTCCGCCGATTTGGAAGACATCAACGACGACGCCCAGGAAACATTCTCGCTGTCTCACGGCAAGGCAGGCCTGCGCGCCTGTGAATTTGCAACTTTCACGGGTCTGCGTCTGCGAGAGCTGTGGCGTGAGAGATTGAGAAACGCCGCCCGCAATGCCTTCATTTCTCAAGGATATCAGCCTCCGACGGAAATCGAAAGCGTCGATTAAGAACGGTGCCAGCGACAGCTCCAACTCGGAGAGCAACAGCGAAACAGGCGAGAATAATCATGGACAGTTGCAGCAGCCCAGCAAGTCGTCGTCGACACTCAATTCCTTCCTCGACCGCCGCCAAAGCCCGCCAACGACATTGTCCAGCCAGCGATCGCAGTCGAACCTGTCAACGATAAATGGCGCAAACGCAAACACTACCACCAAGACTCCACCGCCGATCCCTCCACGAGAGTCGCGCCCGCGCATGCCCAGCTCGCAAAGCAATCGATACAGCATTACAGTGTGTGGATAATATGATGATGGAAGAGGAAAGAGCTAACGAGATGCTGCAGGGCATGCCAGTACAGAATGGAGAACGGTCGACGCCTGCAACATCGCCATTGGCTCCGCGCGTCCTCTCTGTGTCTGATGGATCTTGGGTATGATGAGCAATGATCGATCTGTTGTGCTAGTAAAATGGCTGACACACATGCAGGTGCACCAAAAAGTGCTGCTCATCTTTGGCCAATGCGCCGACATAACCCAACCCATCGACGGCCACCTTACCGTCTGCCACCATCAAGACAAATTCCCGCCCACCACCTGGCCAGTCTGCGACTCGCATTTCAAAGCACTTGTCCACCTAGAACCTGGGCCTAATCGTCTTCGCCTCGATTTTACCTCACCTAAACTTCCAGCACAGAACTCATCAATACCCGCACACTCATCCTGGATAAACATAAATTACTTACCCTTAATCTCCGCGCCACCGCTTCAGCTCTGCATACTCGTCGCGAAAGATTCACCAGAAACCTATGATGCTGTACCGGAGAGGGTACAGAAAGAAGGCAATGGCTTGCCAACTGCCATCAGAAAGTTCAGAATGGCCGCATACCTCTGGCAGGCATTTACCGCAGAACAGATGAATCGCAATGGCTTTGGCAGGAGATGCTACAGATATGAGGAAGAGTGGCAACCAGGGACACTGACATGGCGGGACATGGAGTCTGGCAACATGCGCAATGAAGCCAAGGTTCACATCATCCGCATGGACAAGACCGTGGCAGAGATTCAAGACCTGGATCTCGCTCAGCAGTACGAGCCGGCCAAGAAGAAGGGTGATCTGTTCGGTATCGCTATGGAAGCCGTGAAAGCATACTTCCGGCCTGGCGATGGACAGCGGCAGTACGTTTCCTGCATGTTCTTGGACACACATTGGGATAAAAAGATTGGTACGGTCAGAGGTCATGCTGCGCTTGGCGGAGGCGACGACCAGCTGAAGCTCGCCATCTTCGGCTCTCACTGCTTACAATCATACCCGGCACACATGGAAGAGGTAGTGCCTGCCTTTTCTGACTGCACACGGACTGACACAAATTTTGTCGCCAATGATTGTAACGAAGGAGGCAGCAATTGGGAGTCCGCCAACATTGGTATCGGTGCTCATATGCATGAGACCGGCCATCTGCTTGGCTGCCCTCACCAGGAGAACGGAGTTATGATGCGGGACTATACTCGCTTGAACCGCACCTTTACGTGCCGGGAACCATATTCGACGAGGACGAAACAACAGGGACAACGACTGTGCTTACCAAAGGACGAATGCACTTGGCACAGACTGGACACCCTGCGCTTCCGCTTCCACCCTACTTTCCAACTGCCCACCGACCAAGCGAGCCATCCTGATAGCAGCGTCCAAGTGTGGACTGTCGAGAACAACACTGCTCTCATCACTGCCGCTACTGGAGTTGCTTGGATCGAAATATACCCCGACGGCGATGACGTCTGCCACCATTGGATAGAGTACCTGGAGCAGAGCGCGCCAAGACAAATCAACCTGACGGAACAGGCGATCAAGGATCAGCTGCCTGCCGAGAAGAAGAAGCGAAAGATCAAACTCAAAATATTCAGTTGTGGCGGTGGTGAGCTTGAGGTGCAAGATCTCTCCAAACTCTACACCTCAGACAGCAAAGTCAAGCTACCTGATGGTCGACCTGGTTTTAAGGGCACCAAGCTGGGCCACGGTGCAATGCAAGGCTCACAACCTCAGGAACTTATCCTCGGACACTGCGAGAAGAAGCAGTGGGGTGTTGCTGGGGAGAAGAAATCGCGATTATTGCTGAGCGTCAAAGTCTACCATGGAGACTGCCTGGATGGCATCGAATTCTGCTACGAAGATGGCAAGAACGAACTTTTTGGCAAGCGCGGCGGTCGCCCGGGAGGCAGCGAATTTGCGCTGGACACGAGAAGAGGCGAGATGTTACTTGGATTCTATGTGAGAGCCGGTTTCTGGATTGACGGCATCCAGATTATGACAAATACTGGGCGGCGAAGTGAAATCTATGGCAAAGCTAACGGCGGTTCTGGGTGAGTATCGCTACATTTATCCTTGTCCGCACGGCATCACTGACAACACTCCAGACATACACTTGTGCCACCACGAGGATACAGCATTGCAGGCGTTTACGGTAGCTGTGGGGCTTGGCTTGACGGCTTTGGACTTATAATTACGAGGTAACGACGGATCAACGGCACGATAATCTGCTTCATCGCTTCTTGCATATCATGCCGTGAGGCTTCAAAACTTTTGCATTGCATCTGCATGCTTGACGGACCTGCCGGGAAACATCGCGACGACACGCCATGAGGTCGACGTCCTTGACCACTCACGAGCATCGACATTCTCGCATCAGCATTCCATATACACCTTTACAACCACCCTAATTCGGACAACAACGGACAGGACGGAAAGAGCGTGAACGGCCGATTGACATTTTTGACTCGACTGGCATAGATGCTTATGCTTATTGGCATAGATGCTCTTGGCTGGCAGAGACTTTTCCATAGCACAGAGTGCTTGGAGATACGCAGTTTGAGAAAACACTAGATATACCCGTGGCACTACATGCGAGGAAGAGAGACATGTAGTTTGAATCGTAATGAAAGCTATGGCTGAGCTCGGCGGTCAACAACACGTTCTGTTCACCATCGCAAATTCGGCAGCGAAAGCATTGACAGCATGCAGGTGCCGTCCGGACGAGTAGTCCTTGACTGTGTTTCTCAGAGCGAACAAGGTCCAGCCAACAAAAAAGCCACATGTCTTGGACGTACCTTCCAGCTTTGACTTCCAGAAGTCTCGGCGGTCTCAACTCAAACCGCCCTCGACGCCGACGACTTCAACTTAGCAACAAATCTTTGCACTTGATTCATCCTTACCATTGCGACATTTCCTTCTGCCATCACGGCTCCCGGGACTTCAATCTTGTCAGGCACCGCATTCTGATTCGAGCAGGTGTGGTGCCTGAATGCTGCCCGAAATGGCAGTTCGAATTTGACCTCAGCTTGTCTCGGACGGCGCACTCTGTAGTCAGAAAAGATGGCAGTGAGCGTGATGTCGGCTTTTCCTTACACTCAGGCTAGTCGGATGTGATCTGACTACTGCTGGCTGACATGGTCCTATGATGATGATATCCTCCGGCAGTACATATATGCCTGACAAGCCGTGTCCCAACCACTGTACCAAGAGTTTCAACGTCAGTCCAAGACTTATCAAGATCACTCCGCCCACCTGCCGACTCAGAAGCAGGTTTCATTGATCACAGCAATACGCGATCAGTATGAGATTCTTCGCCCTTGCTGCCCTCGCTGGGGCAGCGATGAGCGTGCCAGCTGTTGCCGCACCAACATCCGCTTCAGCGACGAAAGCCGAAGGGAGTTCACGGTCGACGACAACAACTTCAAGCACCAAGTCGACAGCTAAAGCCACCTCTACGACCTCAAGGGTGTCCCTTCCAACATCTACTTCATCTGTCAAGAGCCCACTACTGTGCCAATATCCTACTCAAAACTCACCATCTGGCTGTCAAGGGAATTTAATCCAGATTCAGTCGTCTCCGAACACTTCTTTGATTGGTCAGTATGCATACGTACCGCCAGCTCAGAATGAAGATAACCACATCGGAGCAACTTTGTCTTTCACCAGAAATGTGGCCGACGCAAACACGTTCGCCATTACAACCGATGTATATGGTGAGATCTTCTTGAACGCCACGCAAACTGGACGATACTCGTTTTGGAATCCCACGACTCAGATCGGTGGTTCGGACAATTCGGACTATCATGCCTGGCCTGTCAACTTCCTTGCTCCGATCTATGGTTCTACTCGGATTACACCTACGTTCGATAGTGGGACAAGAGCGTTAGGGTTGGAGGTTAGAGAGACTGGGGGGTATGGAAGTTTGGTTGCTGCAGCAAAAATGCCGCTTGTTTGTGGTGGGCAGAATGCTACAGTATCGCCGTATCTGGTTGTTAGTGATGAACCTTTGAGTGGATGTGTGAGCGTCACGCTGGTGTGGATATGAGTATCAAATGAGGTCGGAAGATGTATGAGTAGCCTGGACTGTGGCGGTTTTCGGCAAGCAAAAAGCATTAGGATGTAATCTGGTCGACACATACCGAATCTCCAAATCCATCCAACAGTAGTTCGCAGGTTAGACTATTTCTACGGGAAGCCAAAAAGCGTTCTTAGGATCCATCGAATCAGTATTCTCGGTAGACAAGGTAGACAAGGTACACAATCTCCTGTTTCTCACCCCAGATCCAGTGTCGGAGTAGGTGTGGCTATAATATAAGCAACAGCATCGACCGTTGTTATGCCAGCAGTGTAGACCCAACTGGTGACACATGCCGTACATAGACACGATGTGGTATCCTGGTCGTTGCGTGTCGACCAAGAGGAACATGTCTTGAGACTGGTCGAAGCTAAGCGATAGGGAGTCATCAACCAACCACGAGGATCATCCGAGTTTGCCGTGTACGAATTTGTTAGCGCTATCGTTGTGCTTGAAGTGGAGTCTGGCCAGGCGCAGCAAGACTTGGGACCTTCGTAAGATGTCTCCTTAGTAGCGCCTTTGAAAGGTGTCGGGTATGCTCTGTGGAACGGTACATTAGACTGAGATAGGCAGAAATCGTCCGTATACGTACAAGTTTGTAATACCAAGGTCGATGGTAACAGTTCCCTGCTCGTTGATATCTGTACGAGTCCATAATGTTTGGGAAGCGTTGCTGACAAAGTCTTGATCGAAGACTGTTGTCATGGATGTCGTATTTGTGCCATCGTTCGTGACAGCTGATACTGTGCCGACTGTCGATGTTTTGACTCCTAGCGGGGCCCAGATGAAACTATCGTGAATATCCGCGGTTACAATCGTCGGCTCTGAAGTCGATTGCGCTGCGGTAATCGTCGACAGGCCGAGAGAGACCGGAAGGATTGACATCAATCTTGAAGATATCATGGTGTGCCTCTAGAAGGTGTGTCAGTTGTCAATTTTTGGGAGCGCTGAATTGTGGTCAACATGCTGCTACTATTTTATCTGCGCCTGAACGTGTCAGATCCTAGGTGACAAGGGTTGTTCCAAACCTGCATAGCACGATTGCGGCCTCTATTTGACGATAAATTAGATTTCTTCGCAGCCACCTGGCGCAGTCATCCCTCTAGAGACTGCTTTACTTCAGGATGAGGATGTCTGCATGCTAGATCATCTAATAGTTGGATGCTCCGGCTGCTGTGTTACATGTGGCAAGCTTGGCAGACGAGCACAACTTTTCAGCTGCGCCATGGTGGCTGCATGTTGGGCAGAGCGCAAGGAACCCTGGATGCTATTTCTATTCTCATGTTGCTCTGGAGATATTGGTAGCTAGCCATTGATGCTGTTGCGAAGGAGAGGGCACCGGAGTGCTGCTTAAAAAGTCTGCCTAGAGCTGAGCAACAGTAAATGACCCATTCTGAGCATCTAGTACAGAAACCATGCTCTCTTGACTGCTCAAGGGGTAGTAGGGAACAGAACTGCCAGCCAACATTCCGTCCAGCTCGGAAGTTAATATAGCCGACCAGGGAGTGTTTCCAGCGTACTTCGATTATGGAAAAATTGGCGGCGTTGGGGTTGCAATGATGTTTCCCTCAGTGTGAACGGTCGTGATGCCGACAGTCGGATACCAAACTGTGCTGCAAGTTGTGCATACACAAGGCGGCGCATTATCTGCTGTGAAGGTTGCATCCACTGGACATCTGGTGTAGTCTGCCCATTTGTCGAGGAACGCTCCCACGAACAAGCCTTGGGGATCTTTGGGATCTGGCGTGACTGCTGGTGGGGAAGGGTCGGTAGATGTCGATGCCGGGAAGGAGCAGCACGATGGACCTATGTAGTTGATCGTCACAGTGTTAGGCTCCCAGGGCGTCGGATAAGTGCTAATAAGTTGTCAGCTAGATCCTCCGTCCTGATATATGTGTCTTACAGAATCGTGTGTCCAATATCAGCAGTGACGGTCCCGAGTGAGTTCGTATCAGTCCGGGACCAGATCGTCTGGGAGCTGTTGTTGATGAAGTCCTCGTTGAATTTGGTGGAGAGTGATGTTGCGTTGGTCTCCTTGTCTGTAATTGTGATTACGGTACCAACTGTGCGAGTCGTAACATTGTATGGTACCCAGATCCATCTGTCATTGACGTTGGCCATAGGCGTCGTGCTTGCAGATGCCGTAGATTCTTGAGCTGAACCTAGATCAAACAACGTGACGAGAAGGCTCAGAAGTGTGAGGTGATATGGTCTCATGGTTGTTAATGTTAAACGAAGTATTGCATGGGAATGGTCAATCAGATCCGTTCAACGTCGCTGTTAGAGAGATATATGTGTACATGTTGGTGAGGACAGATTGGCCCTCTCGGAAGCTGAACGTGCTCCAGCACAATGCTGCGGTTGGTGAAGGTCGCCCCCAATGCGCCAACAAGTAAAGTCCCTAGGGCACGAATATCTCTTGTCCCTCTGCTTTTGGTGTTGACTTTGAGGCTGAATGCGGATTCGAAACACCTTGCATGGTGGTGCGGATGCTCTCAGAGTGTTTGTTCCGCTGTGAAACATTCCAAGACGTGCCAAGAAGAGCACGACTGCTCAGCTCCGCCTCCTTCTCCGAAAGCATTCAGCTGAAGTGCATTGGCGCAGATGAATCGCTAACTATGGACATCGCCAAGTTGTAGATCAACAATGCTTCTTCGGATTCGAACCTGTTCTATCGAGCCAGAGATAGAAGATTGTATTGCTAAGGGGACACCGAGCGAGGCAGCTCAATTCTTCCAGCATGAAGGGACCCTCGTTTTTCCTTGTGTGCTACTGCGTACTTCTGGCTGCAAGAATCGTTGCAAGCACGATGGAACCTTTGAGTATACCTCCAAGTCTATTCTGGTGAGTAATGGCTGGGATGGGTGGCCGGATACACAGTGACTTTCAATAGGGACGGAGACGACGGATGGTGGTCGAGCTTTCATGTCCAAGTAGGCAGTCCACCACAAACCTTGCGCGTCCTGCCAGGCACGTCAGCAAGCGCTGGCTCGGTATCGTGGATAGTAAGGACCGAAACATGTGTCCGCTTCGCGCTTGCATGCTGATTGTAACCAGGTCAATGACTTGGGGTGCTCAGCCGTGAACCCGACCTTGTTGGATTGTTCAGATCGCAGAGGAAATCTCTTCCATAGCAACAGATCCGATTCCTGGTCTACTGAAGGCCTGCAGAATGGCGCCGACGGAGCTATCTACACCTTAAATACCAAGGAAGAAGTGGTACTGAATCGGCAGGGCCAAGGTTCCTATGGGTATGATACTGTGATCCTGGGCTCAAGCGGTATGGAGACATGAGTAAGGCGAAGATAGTGTCGGAATTGAGACTGACGTCTGGTCAAGGTCAAAATCTGCCGAAACTGGAACATCAGCTCATTGCTCAGATCTGGACGAATGACTTCTTCCTGGGCAGCCTTGGCCTCAGTCCCCATCCTTTCAACTTTACCGATTTTGATGATCCTCAACCGAGCATCTTGAGTACACTGTACAATAACAGCTTGCTTCCAAGTCTTTCCTGGGCCTACACCGCAGGAGCCCATTATCAAAGCCGCGAGACGTTCGGCAGCTTGACATTCGGCGGGTATGACACTACCAGATTTACCGAGTCTAATGTGAGCTTCGCGTTTGGTAATGGCTTCACGAAGGACTTGATGGTTCATTTAGAGTCCATCACTTACAACACTGAAGGCGCCGATGCTTTGCTCAACAAACAGTCCAGCATTGATGTCTTCATCGACTCGTTGGTTCCCGAGATCTGGCTCCCTGTGAATATCTGTAAGCAGTTCGAGCAGACATTCAACTTGACGTGGCACGACAAAGCGCAGCTGTACACTGTCAAGGAAGATGCGCATCGTGCCCTGTTGGCGCAGAACCCGGAATTTACCTTCGAGTTGAGCCAGGTCGGCGGTTCTGCGGCCGACAACTCAACCACAAAGATTGTGCTTCCGTATGCGGCATTCGATCTCAATCTTACGTCTCCTATCGCCGCCAACGAGACGCGATGGTTTCCTCTGAAACAGGCACAGAATTCTAGCCAGTATACCTTAGGCAGGACTTTCCTGCAAGAGGCATATCTCATCGTCGATTACGAGCGGAGGAACTTTTCCGTCTCACAAGCTCTTTTCCCATGGACTTCTGGACAGCAGAATCTGGTTGCTATCGAGCCTCCGAGCGCAGATTCTCGGTCTGGTAAGCCAAGCTTGAGCTCCGGCGCTATTGCTGGCATCGTTATTGGCAGCGCCACCATTTCATGTGCGGTCGCCTTCATTGCCTGGCTATGCATGAAGAGACGACGGGAGCCAAATGTGGTAGTGGAGACCGTGAGCAACGAGAAGACTGCGGACTGGTCTACTCCTGTTGAAGAGGTCGACGCTTCGGACACTGCTCTTCATGAGGTCGATGGAAGTCGCTCAATCAAGCCAGAACTCGTCGCGTATGAAGGAGCTCAGGGTCGACACGAGCTATTGACAGAAGAAGGCGTCAAAGAAGTCGTCGGGACAATTGTGCCTGTCGAGCTGGAGGCGCCTGTTCACAGTGTAGAAAAGAAGAACAACAGGGGGTTGAGTGTGTAAATGTGTAAATCTCGGAGCGGAAGAGTGATTGTTCCGACATTGCCGAGGGGAATGGTTTACAGACACGTCTCTTGGTCGCCCGGCGTTTCTCCAATATCATCGTCATAAACCACATCGACGTATCTCTTAGTATTTTCTAATCCACCGCCATTTGGGACTTAGGCTTGCAGACTCAGCTTCATCGTTTGCCATGCGCAACGAGATAAAATGCGATCCATGCACAAGGTTGGCGCGTGATGGCGTGAAGCACGTTTGGAGATTTGCCTTGGATCTGACACAAACAGTAAACTCTAGACTGACAGTACGAAATTTAGTGCTCTACTCTTCATCGCCACCGGCTCCTCTCTAGCTGCATCTTTCCGCGTTTCCCCATCTCGAATGACCCATGAAGCTTCCTTAACAATGCTCCAAGCACTGCTTACTCCTTGTGAGGGCTGGTTGCTGGGATGAAGTTCGACACCTTGAGACCAGAGTCACGTCCCCACGAAATGCTGTCGAACTCGATGTCGAGGCGATCGGTCTGAATTTGCCCGTTCTTACGGGAAGTCGTGAAGAGATTGAAGCCACGCACGGGATACTGCGATGAGCCAACGCCCTTGAAGTTCCAGAACCAGATGATCTTGTTGCAGTCCGTCACATAGGTCGCGATGGTGTTGATACCCTTGGTCTGAGGGGCGTTGAGAACACCGCCCAACCACTCCTCCTTGGAAGCAGCGGCGATGCTGTTGCCGTTTGGATCAAGCTGTCTTCGGTCAGTCATGAGCTGAACTAGCATTGGCAGATTACCCACTGGCAAGTCTTGCAGGCTTCGGATGGAGTTGGAATACTCCATGAAGTCATCGGCGAGAATCTTCTCGCCGGTCTGCCTGGCATTTGGGTCGGTGCGGCCAAAGACGCCGATGAACTTTTGGATGTATGCATCTGCTTCTGGCTTAGAGAGACACAGGCCGGGCCAATGTTGAGCATCAGCCGCTGGTGCAGCTGTAGCAAGACCCAATGTGAGGGCGGAAGCAACGATGGAGAACTTCATCTTGATGATGTGGATATGAACGAGGGACCTGGACTCGCGAATATGCTGTGTGGGTGACTCTGTGCCTGGGAGGGTCGACCACCAGGAACAGTTGCCATTCTTTATATCACTCGCGATGAGCGCAAACACCATCTCCGGCTCGCTGTCATCGTGCAACCCGTTTTGCCAATGCTATTTGCAGCTCATAGTCTGGACGATCCTTCGGAGCTTTGTTACGGCCACGACAAAATATCCCTGCTGGCATTGAAGTCTGTTCGTGGGCGGAAAAAGGTTGCTGGTCACCCACTTCACAAGTGATTTGGACATGACCAGCAAAGCATCTGGATGCAGTATCAAGGCAGGGCGCCTTAGCAGCTCGTGAATCAAGGTGGACACTCCACGACTTTGACTTCAATACTCTTACTGCAGAAAGCCGCTCAGATCCGGAACCTCCAAGAAGAAGCATATTCTTTTGCGCAACACTAATACTTGGTAGAGCAGCTTGCTGTGATCAGCCATTGGCACCCCGCCTTCGGCTCCAAGGCTTGATTGCATCCCTGTGCATGGCTTTCAGCTGGACTTCTGACAAGCATTCTTGTGTGATTCAGCTGTACAAGATCGTGCAAGATATCCTAGCAGTAATTGGCGCAGGACGACACTTCTGGAAGCTCGCTTTTCCATAAGGTAAGCGAAACAAGCAAATTTGGAAATTGCTTAAGCTTCACGATTCGTGCCTTGAGCAGGTTCCTGTTTCATACTTCATGGTAGCTGAAGACTAATCCTATCTCATGCATGTCACACCATTGACGTGGCGTTCAGCACTCGTGTACTCCGACGTACCGCCAGGCATGATTGCACATGCGGGAGATCTTTGGAATGTGAAGAAGCGCCTTACAAGCAATAAGCTTTGGGACAAGCACTGGATTCTTCCAGATCTGCTCTGCTTATACTACGATATTCCGACTGAGAACTGAAGTCCTCAGCCACTCTTGAATTTGATTCGATGCAAGCCTATTTGCCGGAAGAATGACTCTCGGTGACTGCAGCGTCCATTTGGTACACCACGTGCGATGACCCTGTTGCCTTTGCCGTCGCTTTCATCGGCGGCTTCACCTACGACTTCCTCCTGAGATATGCCCTGCGTCCTGGCTCGCTGATCCTGCTAAAGAACTTTATCAGATCTTATGCTGTCGCCGATTGTGACTTTCTGGTATGAAGTCTCACCATCAGTATGATAGCAAGAGTTTCAAACGCTCCCACATGCTCAGTCACATTTCAAAACTTTGATTCGACTCGCTTTGGTCAAGATGAACGGCTCTATAGTTGGTACCATGGCGATCGCTATTTTTGCCGTGCAGCCGCATCTTGTGCATATCTTACTCGTTCCTCGCAGCATCCTATTGTACCTTTTCATGGCTCACTCAACTGTGAAATTGGCTACTGAAAAGGCAGTGCAATCCACCTGTCGCGGCTCTGAATATCGCGGCGGTTGAAGTATTGCCACGGACATGTTGCTGCTGTGGGGTGGATTGCCCCTGGCACGATTGCTGATTATCTTCTGAGAAATATGGCAGCTTCATGATGGAAATACTGTAAAGGCAGGTGAAGTCATGATTGAGTCTGGTGTCACCCCGTGTCGGCATTTGGATCACCGCCAAGGACAACACATCGCGAATCATCTCACGGTCCACCTTCAACACTTCAAATTTTCCCCATCATCCTGTAAGATCGCAACCACCATCACCTCGAGGCACCGCTGTGCTCCTGTAATGCAGCATAAGGAATGACTTTGAGCCTCTAGAGCGTGCAATTTGGCCATTCCGTCCTGCCAGTGGGTGCTTGAGAACTGGACCACGGCGCGTTGCAGCCCGGAATTTGAGTCGCGTACTTGCTCTGGCACATGGATTTTAGCTTAGAACGCGCCATCCATGCGTCTACTATCGACATTGAGCGAGACACCAACGCTCGGGTCGTTCGTGTCTGAGCAGGGCAGACCAGAGTATGCCATCCTTTCGCATACGTGGATGGCTGATGAGGATGAAGTCACATTCGCTGATCTCTCACTTCTTGTACAAGCACAGCAAAAGCCTGGCTGGGCTAAGATACAGCAAGCCAGAAGACTGGCGAGTGAACATGGCTACCTTTGGATCTGGATCGACACTTGCTGCATTGACAAGTCCAGTTCCGCAGAGCTTTCCGAAGCCATAAACTCCATGTTTCGCTGGTATCGAGACGCGTCAATATGCTTTGTCTATCTCGATGATGTTCCAGACAGAATTGCGACGACTGCAAGCGTCGGCACCTTGTCTACGGAGGCGATTCCTGTGCCACAGATTTTGGTCAACGACTGGACAATTGCGGACATGGAACATGACGAAGTGCAATACGACCACTTCAGCAAATGCCGATGGCTTACTAGAGGTTGGACGCTCCAAGAGATGCTTGCGCCTGATCCACAAGTTGTCCAGTTCTTCAATGCAGGATGGAGCTCGCTCGGGAGTCTTGCAGATGTAGCGCCTGCCGTTGCAAAGGCAACTGGTGTTGACATCAGTGTGCTCAGGACTGGAGGCTTCCGCAGAAATCCTCATGATTGCAGTATAGCTCAAAGAATGTCCTGGGCAGCTTCTCGTCAGACGACTCGTGTTGAGGATCGTGCTTACAGCTTATTGGGTCTGTTCGGCGTGAACATGCCGATTCTTTACGGCGAAGGACATAGGGCCTTCTTCAGGCTGCAAGAGGCAATCATGCGAGAATCTCCAGATGATTTGACGATCTTGTTCTGGAAACGCCTATCCTCCAATCAGGAAGCGTAAGTCACCTTCACTGTTCTACGGACGACATGAAGCTAGTCGTGTGTGCATGGTAGCTATGCTGACTTAGCGCGATACTGCTTAGTGAGACTTCCTTGCTCGCCGAATGCCTCGAAGACTTCGAATCCAGGTCTGACATCGCTATACATTCCCAAGTCGGGACACAGTTCGAATTGCTGACTCATGGCGTTCGACTGACATTACCCGTACAGCGTTCTTTCGATAACACTGTGCTAGTTGTGCTTCCATGCCGCTCGTTGACGAGAGGAAATATGTTCACGCCATGCCTGCTTTTGGAGAGAGATGAGCACTCGGACACTTACTGTGTGATAGGCAGACCGTTGATAGATTCATATCAGCTCAAAGAGACTGAGATGGAGACGCTTACAGTGAGGCATGTCAAACGTGCATCGAGACCGCGAAGGCAAATCGAAAGCCACGGACCCATCAAGCTTCAGTCAGTGTTAACGACTGGCATCAACAAGATATTGCTACGCGGCTCCACCTTGAACAAGTATCGTGACAGGTTCACAGAAAGAGGCTTGTTGATAACACGAGTTCGTCCGGAATCTAGCTGGAACGATCGAGGTAGCTACTTTGACATCCCACACCCACTACCAGAGAATGGATTCCGTGCTGAGCTCTCGCTCTCCTTCCATTTCGCCCACAACCGAGAGACGTCTTTGCGATTTTTTGTATCTCTTACAAGTGTTGACGCGGATCCTGGCTCCACAGGCTACAAGAGGTATGAGTGGACTACATACAAGCGAGCAGCCATGGACTTCGCTTCTCCAGCAGACGACTTGGAGCGCTGGACATCAAACGGGCCTTGCGTCGAGAATATGGAAGACACCTGTGTTCGGCCCTGGACACGTGCTCCAAAGGGCTGGGAAGTGAAAGCTGTTATGAAAGTCATGACATTACGGGACGAGTCTGTCCTCGTGGTCGAACTTGAAGCACAAGCGACTGGTGAGAAGATTGAGTACGACGATGCTCAAGTCGGTGGCGATCCAGAGACAGGGCCTATTCGGTTTGAATTGCCGCTCGATGACTAACGGACGCACGCTAAGATATCGGCTCGATCGCGAATAGATTAAGGAAGGACAGCGCGACGCAAACGGTTCAGCGTGAGTGATCCATCTACCTTGTGCATTGGAAGGAAGAAATTACAGAGAATGATGTGCGATGAGCAACAACGAATGTTGCAATGAGACAAATTGTTGTTGATGTACTGACAGCTGCAGCTATCGGAAGGCCCATCAACAGGTGTCCGTACATGCCAACCCGTTCCATCTACGAGCGCGGCAACAAGAGACTCATATTATACAAGCAAGACCCGAAGCATTGCGGGGTCCGATTTCGTCAAGGTTGTCGTTCGGGAGAGATTTGACATCGTTCACGTCCAGCAGTCTGGCATTGCAGATATCTCTCTTCGCCCTCCGAACCCAACCTGCAACCTTCAACACGGCTCCGCCTGGCAGTTGCGCATCCATCAAAAGCTTACAGAACTTATCCACGTCACGAAGAGTGCCCTTGGTCAAGACTGGATGGACAGGACCTCGAGCTGGGAAGTCAAGGCATTCTTCGACGTCCTGCGATACGGTCAACTCACCGTGTCTACAAGTATTTGAATCATGACTTGACCTTGAGTGTGCCGGTAACGCTGCCAACAACGTTTAGTCCTTCCAGTGCCAGCATTACTTGGGGCGCACCAGCCAGTCGGAGCCACTCTGATCCTCGATCAGGGTAGCCAGTCGGCGTCGGATGTGGCAACATCGGCCAGCCGGCAAATGGGTGTGGGCTAGGATTTTCCGCGACGAAATAGGAGCAGAGAAACAGCGTCGTATAGAAGGCAAGGCAGACCGGTATATCCTGCAAGTGTAATGAGGTGAGATCCAGGGCAAGGCACAACTATCAAAACAAGTCACAGCTTCGGCAACCGAGTTCTAGTAGGCATTTACCGTATGAGGACACGAGTGTGGCTCGACTTGTGCGCCATCTCGAGGCACTGCGACGCCAGCTGCATTGAAGCGCGGACGCAAGACGAAAGCACCAGAAATCTGATCTGAAGACGTGGCATAGTTTGTCTTGTAAATGCATCTCAGACAGTTTCTATCTATCGACTGGGAGTGACTTGAGAAGCATTCTTTCGTGCACTAAACCTTTGGCCATGCGTATATTCAGGCTGCGACACTCAGGATGACAATCTTGCTCGGACCGAGCTGCTTCAGGATGAATGTGAGAGACCACAGACAAAGCCCTCGCCAGTCTTCCTTGAACACTACTCTATTCTATGAGCAGTAACAATTGGGCACATGCCCTCCTCCCGTACAAGTACCCTCGTTAGGGTCACACACCCGCGGAACACTACATTATATCAGCATCAGTTCTCGCGAATGCTAATTATTGCTACTTACGCGACGGCTTCACAATCCTTCTTCGCATTGGGATATCCAGGACATCGTACGCAGTCGAAACTGCAATCATATTGTATAGTGTCACGGCCACATCTGGTGAATTGTTTCTACCTCTGGCTAATACCGCATTATCCATCTTTGGAAAGGTTTAACTGCCTACTGGAGGTGGTGCACAGATCTGAGCAAGGGCGAATCCGCTGCAAAGTGCAATGAGCACGACAAAACCTTTTAGGCGGAGCATGTTGTCGACGAGGGTATCGATGCTGGAATGAACAATTGTGGTTCCTTCAGAAGTTCTTCTGCCCTTCATTTAACTAACCGATCTGGAGCCTGCTTGAGGTTCTCGGCTTGACACGGACGTCTGAGACACGTCGTGTTGCTAGGAATGTCCAGATCTTCAACTATCTAATCGGTACACACGCCTGGACTTCGGCGATGGTGACAAGGACTAACGGTCACCTACATAGCGAGTTGGTGCGAGGATCCAATAATAACAAAGAAGAGCAGGAGCAGGAGCAGCGGCAGTGGATAGAGTGTTGCTAGGCTCGCTATAGCGCTTGCGGCTGCCCTAAAGTACAAAAACACTACTAATAAAGTCTTTGCCTCGCAACGCGAGCCGAATAAAGCTAGAATTGCCGCAAGACTAAAACTCCCTAGTATCGGCTTTAGGCCGCCTAGTAAGCGAATAATAGCCGAGATACTAGTTCGCGTAATAGCCGAGGAGAGTAGGACTATTATTATTATCTCCGAGCTACTAATCTAAGAAACGGAAGCTACTATTCGTAGATATATTATACCTAATTTCTAGAGAGGTTATTATCTAGCTAATTACTAATACTATTTAGGGTTCTATACTATAGAGTTTAGAATAAGAAATATTACTCTTAGATAAGTATAAATAGTATTAATTTTATAGCTATAATAAAGTAGCTACTATAATATAGACTTAACTATATATTATTTCTAGTATAAAGTCCTTAACTTCGTCTAAGAAGAAAGCTATATAACTAATATTACTCGTTATATTAATACTAATAATACCCTACTTTACTCTATATCTTATAGTATCTAGATCCTAGTTAAGTCGATAATATACTATACTAATAGCTATACTAGAGTTACTAACTATTAGTATCTTATTTAGATATTATAGTAGGAAAGTATAAGTCTATAGTCTAATAATTATCGATCCTCTAACTACTAAAAAGAAGAAGATATTATATAGTAACTATCTAAGTCTACTTATAGCTAATCTATAATTAATAGAGAGAGAGCCGAAGCTATAGTCGTAGATATTAATTAAGATAAGTATCGATTTATATCGATACTATAAGTCCTAATAGTAATAGATATTAAAAGAAAACAAATAGAGCTTAAAAATTAAAATTAAAGTATAGATTACCTATTTAGGCCTAGTAGCTTCCTAATTAGGAATCTAACGCGAGTCTAATAAATCTAATAATTAATTAAATAATTAATCAATATTGATTAGTATTTCTAATTAAATATTTAGTATTAGCTATATTAGCTTAGTATTAGCTCCGCTTAGTTAGCGATAACTAAGTATTATTAAATATTAATATATATATTTAGGAGATACTCTAAGCGAAGCGAGTTAAACTAAGTACTATTTCCTATTTAGATATAGTACTAGTAGGAGCTACTTAGTAAAGCCGGAGCCTAGACTAACTTAGCTAGAGGCGTCCCTAATAGAGTTTAACTAGCTAGAACCTTCTAGAAAGTTTATCTAACCCAACCTTTCTATATTAATATTTAGAATATATATTTAAGGAATCCTAATTAATATAAGAGGTCTAGAATTAAATAGAACTCGTATCTCTAAGAGAGAACCTCTTATAGGTTCGATCGCCTCTAGAATAACGAATTCTAGAGATCTAATTACGAGATAAAAACTAGGCCTACCTAGTAGTACGCGTAAGCTATTACGCGTCCTTAGAAGGTACTAGAAGCCTAGTAGCTAATATAATAAGGCGAAGAATATCGCCTATTAGCTAGAAAAGAAATCGAACTATAATCTACTCTATAACTACTACTACTATTCCTACGATTTCCGATACTATCTACGACTTCCGTACGCCTCTATATATCGCCCTCGAAGATATAGAGAGTATAGACGTATAGAACTAAGTTCTTCTAGAAATAGAGATTTAGGATATACTCTACTAGTATATAGATCTCGATTATCTATATCCTTCTATAGATCTTAGAGATATAAGTAAATAAGGAATAGTATAGTTTAGATATTTAGATAGGATATATATTACTTAGTATTTACTTATTAGCTAAATACTATATTATATATCTAAAGAAATACCTAAATAGTAGGGTAGATATTATATAAAAGAGGGCGCTTAGCGCGCTTCTCTTAGGGCGTAAGTCCTACTATTATCTTATAGCCTTATCGTTATTATATTAGATACTTTTACTAGCGCCGTTTAGTAGAAAGTATACTAATTAACTTAACTTACTAGATCTAGACTAAGTAGTAGAAGGCGGCCTATTTAGAAGCGACTACTTAATCTAAATAAGGCGTCTAGTAATAGAGTAAAGTAGAGTTTAAAGGCTTTAGACTTCTATCTACTAAGGAGTTAAATATCTACTTTAGTAAGGCCGCTATTCTTAGTATACTAAGTAGCGCTACGCTATAGCGAGTAACCTAAGAAGAGGCTATTATTAATATTCTACGAATATATTCTACTCTTAAGAAAGATAATTATATCTATTTTACTAAACCTAGTACTATCGCCTCTTCTTATTACTAAGAATAGCGGAGCTATTAGAGGTATATTATACCCTTATAGTAAAGTCTATATATACGAGATAGTATATATTAGAGATCCTATAGTAGCTATATAGATATTAATTTCTTAATAGTCGATATTATTCTTAGAGCGCTTTAAGTATATAACTATATAATCGCTATTCTTACTAATAATAATATCCGACTATATAATATACTTTACTAACTAAGCTCTTAAATCTACGCTACTATTCGAATAGATAATCTCGCCTAGATATAGGAAGGCTATAAATACTAGTACTATAGCGGCGTTAAAGTTAAGGTCGTTATAGATATATAGCTCTATAAGAATACTATAAAGAAGATCTAGTATTATTAGAAGGCGTATCTTCTATAGACTAGTATTAATCGACTTAGCGCCTCGAATAAGTACTTTAATATAATTACTATTAAATATAGCTATATCTTTAATATTAGAGTTAATATAGTAAGCGCGGATAGTAGATAAGTTAGACTAAATTAACTCTCCTTATATCGTCCTATAATAGAAGATCTATAGTAGATAAAGCGCTCGATCTTCTATATAGCTATATAGTAAGGCAACTCTTAGTAGATATAGTTCGCTAGATTATCTAAAGAGCGATATATATAGCTTCTACTATTATACTACTAAGCTATAGACGGCTCTTATTAATAGCTTTAATATATACTATAGAAGCCGTATCTATCTAGTAGAGACGGCGTTAATATAAGATAGCTAGTCTACTAGAGGATCGTTATATACTACGTCGTCGTCGTTATCTACTATAGATATAGGTTAGCGATTACTATATTATTAAAGCGTAAAAGCGCGTCGGCGAGAGCGTTATCTTTACTAGATAACTAATAAGACTAGACGCGGAAGTTATACTAGATAGCGATTAATAAGATCTTATAGAGTAGATAGTTAGCCTTACTATAGATATACTCTTAAGCGAAGCCGAGATAGGCTATTATATTATCGATATTAATAATAACCCTAGTACTAGACTATAAGTAGTACTATTACTTAAAGGATAGGAAGATTACTATTACTTCCGCTATATTAATATATTAGCTCTTAAAGTATAGTAGAGTATAGAAGTTAGTTAGCGCGATATAGTAAGTATTATTATACTAGTTATTATCTCCGTCCTTATACTAGAAGCTACTAAGTTTATAGCTAGAAGTATTAGTAAATAGATAAACTTATCGAAGTACTAGCTTCTATAGAAGTTATATACTATTACTATAAAGTAAGGCCTTCTACTACTATTTAAAGTTATAGCGGATATATACTAGAAGCTATTAGTAGCTCTAAAGTATTACTATAAAGGCGAATAGCGTTATAGTAAATACTCTACTAAGATCGATAACCTTCGCTATTTATAAGAGCCTTCTATAGAGGCTCTCGGCTTCTTTATAGTTTAAAGAGCCGTAAGTAAGGATATCTATAAGCTACTTAAAGAGCCTATCGCGCTTCTTAATTAAGAGCCTTATAACTATCGCTATAGTATCTAGTTTAATATCTAAGATTTCTACTATAGTATCCTTAATATCCTTTTTAACGTTATATAGAATACTAAGCTCTTAAGTTAACCGAGTCTATATCCTCGTAACTATCTATCTATCGCTCTTATTAGTAATAATCTATATAAAATTATCGAGATAGTAATCGAAAGATAGTTATATATATCGTTTAAGTAGCTAGTAAAGGGCTTCTATAAATAGATTAAATAGTACTAGTACTATATAAAGGCCGAATAGTAGATAGTTCTTAGTATAGTAATTACTACTCTATTCGAATATAAGAAGATAGTAGTATTTAAGTACTACTAGTATAATCTAGAAGATATCCTTAATATTACGCTTAACGATAATTAAGCTACTTTCTATAGCTAAAATATATTAGATAATATCTTCGAAAGCGATATAAGTAATAGCTCTATATTCCTTTAGAATACTATTATTAACTAAGTAATCTCTTAGATACGAGAGATTATAGATATAATAGAAGCCGCTATTATACTTAGATACTAACCCGAGTAGTAAGGATACTACTAATACTAATTAAGACTCGTTTAGTTAAGTAATCCGCTTTAGTACTAGATCGTTATCGACTATAGACTAGATTACTACTAGTACTAGTATAGAAGAGCTATAGTTATAAGATAGATAGTAGATCGCTATATCTTTAAAGCCTATCGCTACGCTATTAGTAAGGATACTAGAGATATTAGACCGTAGCTACTAGTATAGATAATACTATAGAAGATACTTCTAGATATATATCTTTAATAGTAACGGCGAGTTTAATAGTCTAGTTAGACTATAGACTTTAAATAGAAGCGCTACGTTTAGCCTTATACTATTATAAAGGCTTCTTACTATTATACTTATAGGAGCTATAGAGCTTACTATAGTAGCTATTATACTTATAGATATAGTAATAGCTCCTTACTACGTATTCGCCCCTATTAAAGGCGATATAGGTACCTATTTATTACTAGTAGATACTATAAAAGGAATATCCTTAATTAGACTTACTATAAGCGTATTTTATAGGCTTCCTACTATTCTTATAGCTAGCTTAGAAGTTAAGCTATTAAGCGCTACTATAGATATTCTTAAATAGATACTTATAGCTAAAGGACTACGACTCGGGCTTAGAAACGTCTAAGTTCTTAGTCTTAGTATATATCTTAAGTATAAAGGGGCGTATAATCTAGCGCTAGTAATAGTCTTAAATATCGAGCTAAGGAGGGCTAATAGATATAAATAGATTATAAACTATAATAGAAGCTATAAGGAATAGTAGAGGCTAAAGTAGGAATAGTAAGTATATTATTATTATTATCTATAGGTTAGAGCTAAACCTAAAAGATATTAGCTTAGATTAGTTATATAATTATTATTATATAATCTAGCCTATCTTAGTATCTCCTACTAGATAACTAACTAGACTATATATTCTAATATTAAACTATAAGGCTTAATATCTTATTATAAAAGCGAAGGAGGGCGTCTATAAGACTAGAATTAGTATAGAATACTAGTAATAGTTATATATAGACTATAAAGGCTTTAGACTATATAACTACTAAGAAGTCGTTTTTCTTCTTTAGCTTATTATTATCTTCTTCGTCTACTAAAGATATAGAACTAGTAAATCTAGAGAGATTAGAAGGGTTAAAGAAGCTAGTATAGACTTCTTTAATATACTTAGAATCGATATATAATAATAACTCGATAAGAGGATCGTATTTAGAAGATATATTCTTATCTTCTAGAG
Organism: Pseudocercospora fuligena; assembly: GCA_014298035.1. Lineage (NCBI taxonomy): Eukaryota > Fungi > Ascomycota > Dothideomycetes > Mycosphaerellales > Mycosphaerellaceae > Pseudocercospora > Pseudocercospora fuligena. The sequence continues at coordinate 357,507 of JABCIY010000031.1, forward strand.
ATATATCCTTTATAGACTCTAGAGATACTAGATCTAGACTAGTAGTAGGACCTAAACGAGGTTCTTACTATCGCCTTACTAAATCCTATATATATATATATTATCTTTATAGCGTCTACGTACTTCTACGTCCTTCTCGTTATATACTTCCTTACTATAGAAGACTCTCGTAATCTATATTAACTCCTACTCTCGAGTCTAGCTAATATATTACTCTTCTATTATACTAGCGAAGTTAGATTATAGTAGTATCTCTAAGGATATATCTCGTTATCTATATATATTTAAATTAGTACGATTAGTAGATAAAGGAAATACTAAATTATTAGGTTCTTTATTCTTACTAAAGAAGTACTAGATTAGAGGATCTTAGTATCTAGCTATATATTTAATTTAGCCTCTATATATTAGTCTAGCTATAACTTCTACTATACTAGCGGCGGCGATATATCGAGTTATAGATATTATAATAACTATTAGAAGAAGCGCTAGAAGCGATAATATTAAATAAATACGATAGTATTAATATCTTAGGCCTATAGAGGGTATAGACGTATAGAACTAAGTTCTTCTAGAAACGGAGATTTAAGATATACCCTACTAGTATATAGATCTTAGTTAAGTTATTAGTATATAAAAGTATATAAAGGTAATAGTTAGAGTAATATTAGTACTATTAAGAAGGATATAAGCTAGCTAAGCGAGTCTACTAAGTTAAGTTAATTAAGATACTTTCTAGTATTTAGTACTAGTAAAAGTAATTAATACGATAATAATAAGATACTAAGATATTTATAGTAGTCCGAGTTAAGGAGATATACTAGTATCTAGCTATTAGTTTTAGGTTCTTATATAGATATATAGTATTATATATAGATAGTCTAGAGATCTCTAGTATATATAGTATTTACTTAATAGTCTTTATATATAAATACGGACTATATAGATATAGGGATTTATATATAGCTAGTATAAGTATTACTACTATAGATTAGTAACTTATCTCCTTTTATTTACTTCGTTTACTACTACTACTATACCCGCCCTTCTACCCTATATAGCGCTTTATATATAGTTTTATTAGTATAGTAATATAGTAGCTAGGCCCTTATATAGATATATAGTATTATATATAGATAGCCTAGAGATCTTTAGTATATATAGTATTTACTTAATAGTCTTTATATACGAATATAGACTATATATATAGTTTTATTAGTATAGTAATATAGTAGCTAGGCCTTTATATATAACTATTTATTATATATAGATAGCCTAGAAATCCCTATTCTTCTACTTACTATCTTATATATAAATATAGACTATATAGTAGTATATAAATAAAAGAAAAAAGATTATAAACTAAATAAGAGACTATTTTATCTATTTAGTATAGATTCTTATAATTATATACTATAGTATATAAAAATTCTAGCTATATTAAAATATATCCTATTTATATTAAACTTTTAATTAAATCTAATTAAAATAGACTCGAATAGATAAGATAATTCGTATACTATTATAGTAGTATATAAAGAAAAAAGAGAAGATTCTATAGCTAAGTAAAAGACTATTTTATCTATCTAGTATAGATTCTTATTATCTATACTAATAGTAGACTTATAAGTAACTAGAAATAAATAAATAGATATTAAATATTATAGACTACTATATTATATACTAACTATTAGTATATAAAGATCCTAAGACTAGAAGCTAGTATATAAGATCTCTATATAAGATCTCTAAGTAAAATCTAGATATCTTATTATTTTATTATTCTTATTTTATTATTTTTATATTAATTACTTTTACTTATACTATTTTTATAAATAGTAGTAATCGACTTTACTTATTATTATTTAAATCTTTCTATATAATATTTCTTTCTATCTATTTATTAATATTCTTATTAATAGTTAATAAAGACTTACTAATATTATTTTTAAATATCTCTTATATACTAAGTTTTTTTATTTTCTAAGTATCTATATCTACTAGTCTACTAGTCTATTATTCCTTACTTACTAAGTACTATTTTATCTTAATAAGTATCTAGTATAACTCTTTTTATATAATTATTTTTAAGCTATTCTATCTCTTATAAATTTTATAACTCTCTTCTAATATACTAGAAAGTAGTACTTCTATCTATTTAAGAAATAGAATTATATTCTTAGAATAGAAATATATCTATTTTAGATTATACTAAGATTATAAATATTATAGATCTTCTACTTTAAGAAGATATTATTAGAATAATCTTTAGTAAAGACTAAAAATATCTATTTATACTAAAAAATAATATCTCTATTTAATAAAAAATAGAACTATACTTTCTTCTAATATACTAGAAAGTAGTACTTCTATCTATCTAAGAAATAGAACTATATTCTTTAAATAAAATAGAGCTATAGAGAATAGTTATAATCCTTAAACTAAAATACTTTCTATACTATCTACTAATTTATATTAAGCTAGAGAGTAGAATACTACTTATTAAATAGAAAGTTCTCTAACTAGATAATCTATATTAGATCTAGAAATTAATTAATTATATATAGAGTATCTTAATAGTAGACTAGATTAAACTTTAATTAGAGTATTTATATATCTAGTACTTTTCTAAACTATATTAAATAGAGAGCTAATAACTTCTATTCTATTTTACTAAGAATACTAATAAATCTATACTATCGCCTACTAGCTTAGTTAATACTATCTAGTTCTATCTTTTATATCTAAATCTATTATTCTTCTTATTTATAAAAAGATTCTATCTTTAGCTCTAGTTATTAGCTCTAATCTAAATAATTCTAAAATAGATAGATATATAAGAGGAACTAGTAATAAGGCTAGCTAGATTAGAATATTCTACTAGTAAGGAATAATAGTAGATAGATCTTATAAATATAATAGTTAAATATAGATAGTAGTATATAGATATCTAATATATAGTATCTCTTAGAAAAGATAACTAAATTCTATTATCTTAAGCTATATTACTATTCTATCTATCTTATTATTTTTCTTCTTCTTAAATCTATTCTTATATATAAAAATTTTACTATAAGAAATCTAATAAGCTACTAGCTAAATATATATATATTCTAAGTTTTTAACTTTCTAACTTTCTAATTTAGAATAGTTATAAAAGAGTTAATTATAGTAATTAGTTTTATTATAATTATATTTTTATAGTTTTATATATTAACTATTAGCTTAATAGTAACTATAGTATTAGTTAATTAACTATAGCTATAGTAATACTATAGTAGTACTAAAATAGCTATATAGTAGAATAGAGCTTATAATATAGATTTAGTAGTTAATATTCTATTTATCTAGAAATCTTAATAGAAAACAAAGTTCTATTTAGAAATAGAGAAATAATCTATATACTTCTCTTTTTTATATAATATAACTAAAACTAATAAGATATATAGATAAGCGATAATAGAGGGTTTAAGACTACTAGTATATAATACTATTATATAAAGGCCTCTATAGCTATATTTCTATACTATCTATAGCTATAGATAGATAGATAGATATAGCGATTATAATACTAAGAGATAAATAAATAAAAGAGAGATTCCTATCTATAGTAGCTATAGTTATACTAGTTCTATATAGATTCCTATATTTATATACTTCTTTTCTTTATATATTTTCGAGGGCGATATATAGAGGCGTACGGAAGTTATAGATAGTATCGGAAATCGTAGGAATAGTAGTAGTTATAGAATAGATTATTATTTTATTTCTTATCTAGCTAATAGGCGATATTCTTCGCCTTATTATATTAGCTACTAGGCTTCTAGTACCTTCTAAGGACGCGTAATAGCTTACGCGTACTACTAGGTAGGCCTAGTTTTTATCTCGTAATTAGATCTCTAGAATTCGTTATTCTAGAGGCGATCGAACCTATAAGAGGTTCTCTTTTAGAAGTATAAGTTCTATTTAATTCTAGATCCCTCGTATTAATTAGGATCCCTTAAATATATATTCTAAATATTAATATAGAGAGGTTAGATTAGATAAACTTTTCTAGAAGGTTCTAGCTAGTTAAACTCTATTAGGGGCGCCTCTAGCTAAGTTAGTCTAGGCTCCGGCTTTACCGAGTAGCCCCTACTAGTACTATATCTAAATAGGAAATAGTACTTAGTTTAACTCGCCTCGCTTAGAGTATCTCCTAAATATATATATTAATATTTAATAATACTTAGTTATCGCTAACTAAGCGGAGCTAATACTAAGCTAATATAGCTAATACTAAATATTTAATTAGAAATGCTAATTAATATTAATTAATTATTTAATTAATCGTTAGATTCGTTAGACTCGCGTTAGATTCCCTATTAGGAAGCTACTAGGCCTAAATAGGCAATCTACGCTTTAACCTTAGTTTTTAAGCTCTATTCGTCCTCTTTTAATATCTATCGCTATTAGGACTTATAGTATCGATATAAATCGATATACCCCCTTAAGGCCTATATAGCTATTTATCTAATTACGATTTTATAGGGCTTTTATCTAGGTCTTATTTTATTATTCTTTTAGCGCCCTAGTATATTTATTATATACTAGTATTAGGAGTTCTATACCCCTAGGAGTTTCTATACTCCGTATCTAGATTATTATTATCGGTATCTTTTAAGGGGTAGTACCTCTAATATAGATAGAGATCTTTCTAGAGATCTTTCTATTACTATAGGTTTTATCTTAATAGATATCTAGTTTCTAATCGTATCTCTAATAAAAAGAAAGCGATTATCCTTTCTAGTATTCTATTAGATACTATAGTTTTATTATCTATAGATAGTACTATTTTTAAATACTATAGAAGCGTCCTTCTTATAGCCTATAGAAACGTCTCTCTATAGATTTTTTATAGATACCCCTATAGGCAATTATATTATCCTATAGTTTTTAATAAGATATTAACTACGGATATACTTATTATAAGCCCTTTATAGTCTATTTTTAGACTTTTATTATCTCCCTAGAGATAGAAGAAACCCTTAAAGAATTTAAAGTTCTTAAGGTACTCTTCGGCGGGTATCCCTAGAAGACTTCGGTTTCTTAATAACTCTCTATTATTAGGATATTTTTAGATAATATTAGATAATATTATCTCTCTACTCTATTTATTATATAGTCCTTCCTTTTCGGAATTTTTAGACTACTATTTAGCGATTTATAATTATCTATAATATCTATAGATATTTATAGACTAGTTAATATCGCTTTTAGAGAGGTAGTATTACTTAGTTCTTTTAGGATAAGGACTTCTAGGCCCTATATAATCTATTCTCTAAGCGTTTCGAATAAACTAGTTACTAAGGCCTTAGTAAAAATATCCGCTAACTATTCTTTAGTTAGGATATATCTAAGATCTATAGATTTCTCTAGAACTTTCTCTCTTATATAGTATTCCGAGATATCTATATACTTAGTCCTAGAATAATATTCGGGATTATTTACTAATTCTATAGCCGATTTACTATCGGTATATACTAAGTAATTACCCGTTTTAATACTAACTTCTTTATATATATCTTTTAAAAATATATATTCTTAAAAGTATTTTTTTAAGGCTATATATTCGGCCTCGTAACTAGATAAAGACACGGACTTTTATAGGGTACTACGCTAACTTATAGGCGCTTTAGGTCCTAAAAAGAATATATATCCTAAGATAGAACGGCGCGTAGTATAGTTATCCCCCTAATCGGTATCGCTATAGCCTACTAATAGAGGTTCCGATTATATTTTATATACTAGCGCGGCTCTATAGCCTTAGGATTATTAAGGTATTTCTAAATCCTATCTAGCGCTTAAAAATACGTTTTATTAGGATTAGAGGAAAACCTAGAGGCTATATCTACGGTATAGCTTATATCCGGTCTTGTTTTAGTTACTAAGTAGATTAAAGAACCTACTTCGGCTTAATATTGCCTTATCTTATCTAAAGAAGCTTATTCTTTAGATTTTTCTAGACGTATCCCTACGTTACTTAGCGTAGAGATAGGATTTAGGCCCTTTTTATTAAATCTAAGTATTATTTTCTCTAGATAGCCTCTTTAGCTAAGAGATATAGATCTTTCTTTACGGTCCCTAGTTACTTCTATACCTAGATAGTACTTAACGGGACCTAGATCGCTTAGTTCTAGATTTTTAGATAAAGAATCTTTAAGTTCTTTAACTAATATCTTATTAGGGCTAAATATAAGTATATTATCTACGTAATATATTATTATAAGGCCTATCTCGTTATTTATAAACGCCGCGTCGTCTTTATTTAAGGGTTTAAAGCCTAAATTAGCTAATAAGGATTTAAGGTATAGATACTATTACCTAGAGGCTTATTTTAAGCCGTATAAGGCGATATTTAAACGATAAACTTTAGTCTTATCTTCTACTTCGAAACCTATAGGCTATATTACGTATATTTCCTTATCTATAGGGCTATTAGGGAACGCTAATTTAACGTCCTATTGCTCTATTTCTAAGTCGTAATAAGCCGCTTTAGCGAATAAAGATCGCTAAGTTTTAGGTCTATAAGTATTACTAAAGGTTTAGTCGTAATCTATACCCTCTATTTATTTAAATCCTTTAATAACCTAACGACTCTTTTTAGCGATTATTTCGCCTTTAGGGTTTCTTTTATTCTTATAAACCTAACGTCCTTTTAAAGCCTTTCTATTAGGAGGGAGATCTACTAGATCCTAAGTATTAAGTTTGTTTAAACTATCTACTTCGGCCTATATTAACGGCCGCCAACCTTTTTCTATAGCTTCTTTATAGGACGTAGGTTCGTCGCTATAAGGATCTTTATTAGCTAATAAAGCTAACTCGTCTTCTAGACCGTCGTCTTCTAGAGTATAGAAGGGTCTAGAGGGCTCCCTTATAGTTCTATTATCTAGATTATTATCTAGATTATTATTATTTAGACGATTATTCTCTATAGATAGAGGGTCTAACTCGCTATCTATAGTAGTATTATCTAAAGTAGTACTACTATTAGGCGATATAGATTCCCTTTCTACTAGATCTATAGATATATTATCTTTAGATAATTCCTTTTCTATAGGACTTTCTAGATCTAGATCTACTAGAGAATCGTCTATAGTAGAGTCTAAGTCTTTAGATTTAGTAATATATTGCCCTTCTAGTACTATAACGTCTCGGGTATATATTACTCTATTAGATTCTAAGCCTAATAGTCTATAGTTATTATAATCCGTAAATCCTAGTAGAATAGCTTTCTTAGCTCTAGATTCTAATTTTTTAGGATTAGGATATTTATAATAAGCTATAGATCTAAAGATTCTTAGTCTACTTAGATCGGGTTTTTTATTAAACCTAACCTCGTAAGGGGATTTAAAATTAAGGCTAGAATGCGGCGTTCTATTATAGATATATACGGCCGTTTCTAAAGCCTCTCCCTAAAGATATTTAGGTAATTTAGCCTCGAATAGTAGGGCCCTAACGCGTTCTAATAAAGTCCTATTAGGCCTTTCTATAAGCCCGTTTTGCTCGGGATTATAGAAGGAAGATAGCTCGTATATTACGCCGCTATCTTTTAATAGGATCTCTACTTTATTAGATACTAATTCTTTCGCGTTATCTAACTTAAGAACTTTAAGTCTAGGGCGTTTATTACTATTACTAGTCGAGTTTTTAGCTCTAGTTTTAAATTCTTTTAAGGCATTATAAGCTTCGGATTTTTTAGAAATTAATTTAATTTCTATATATCTAGAAAAGTTATCTATAAAGCTTATAAAGTATCTAAAACCTTTAGAAGTTTTAGGCTCTATAGGGCCGTATATATCGTAGCTTACTTTATCTAGAAAATCCTTAGCTTTTATACTAAGTATACGGCTTATTTTGCGGGTTTGTTTTACTTTAATATATATACCTCGTAATCTTTAATAGAACATTCTTTATTAGTCCCTCTAATACCTAGTTTTTCTAGAGTACTAGGGCTAATATATCCTAGCCGTTTATACTAAATTATAGACTCGTCTTTAGAGTCTATAACTAGAGCTTCTTCGACTTTAGAGGCTTTATTTAATAGCTTATTAGGCGTATATTTAGAGACATTTAATTTATAAAGAGATTTGTCTCTAATAGCTTTAGTTATTAGAGATCCCTTCTTATTATAAAGCTCTATAATATCGTCTTTAAGTCGGGTATAAACCTCGCGGTTATCTAGTTACGATAAACTTATTAAGTTTATATTAAATTCTAGCGTAAATAGATAATTAGAGAGAGTTACGACTTTAGAAGTATCTTTAAATCGTACTCTTATATCTCCTATACTACGAGCGATTATAGAACCGGTATTATCCTAATTTATAGTAGTAGGCTTATTAGTATAAGTCGTAAAATAAGACTTATTACTAATAATATGTCTAGAAGCGCCGCTATCTAAGATAAAGGCAGTATTACTAGACGAATCTAAAGAAGAATAGGCGTCTTCTTTACTAGATTATCTATTATCTAGATTATTATCTAGATTACTAGCCTCTAGACTATTTTCTAGATTATCTATAGACGAATAAAGGTATTCTTCTTCGTCTAGATATTCTCTATCGTCTAGTTCTTATATTCTAGTAAAGTACGCGTCTTCTTTAGAGCTACTACTAGTTAATTTATCTTTATTAGGATTAAACTAACTAGGGGCTTTAGACGGGTTTTTATAAAAGTACTTATCTTCTAAGTATCCGTTCTTTTTATAGAATATATATTTCTTAGAATCGCTTTTAGGCCCTTTATTTTTAAGGCGTTTAGGCTCTTTCTTAGAAGATTTATTATTCTTCTTTTTATTAGACTTAATAAATAGCGCGGTTTCTTTATCTTTAGCGCTATATCTTCTAGATTCGTCTAATAAATTAGAGAATAAGTCTTCTAGTTTAAGGCTATCTTCGTCTTTTCGTAATAATTAAGTTAAATTAGTTACGAAAGACTCGTATTCGTCGCTTAAATTATTAAGAGTCTAAGCTATAATAACTTATTTAGGGAGTTTAACTCCTTTAGACTCTAATTCGTCGTTTAAGCGGCGTATACTATTAATATATTTCTCGACGCTTTTAGAGGATTCTAGAGTAGTTTAGAAAAGCTCTTTTAGTAATAGATATTTAGAATTAAATCCCTTAGGGGAGTATAATTCTTTAAGAGTATCCTAAGCCTCTTTAGGACTCGTCTTATTTTATATTTATAATAAGGGTCCGTCCTCTATAGATAGACGTATAATAGCTAAGGCTTTAGCCTTTATATCGTCTTCTATATTATCGTCGGAAATAGCCTTAAAACAGCCTTTTTCTATTAAATACGACTCTATCCTTAGAGACTAAAACGTATAGTTTTGTTATCCCTTAAGTCTATTAAACGTAAAAGATTTCTCGCTAAAAGATATATTTATTACTTCCTAGTACTTAGTTCTTATCTTTCTAATAAGAGAAGATAGTCTTCGAAGTCTAGGTTTCTATAGATAGCTCTTAACGAGATTTGTTTAATAGATTTTTAAGGAAGAAGTAGCTTATAGACCCTAAATTTAAGGTATCTTAAATACTAAGGATCTTAGCTAAATCTACCTATTTAGGATGTTTTTAGATCTTAAAAGATAGAGTATTTCTTTTTTAGAAACTAGTATATAATAGAATAAACCGCCTTAGGGTTTATTATTCTAAAGATCTTAGATATATAGAACTATCTTTTTAGACTTGTTCTATTATCTATAGATAATATTAATAGATAGAGATTCCTCTATAATATTATCCTATAGATAGAGAGTTTATCTATAGATATAGATATCTATAGACAATATAGATATTCTTTGTCTTCTTATTTATATAGCTATATTTTAGAAATAATAGCTATAAGAATAGATATATATTAGTATAGATAAAAGATTCTATACTAATATTATCTTAGATAATATATAGATAGGCGAGATATACTCGTATCTATAGATATTATCTTAGACAAAGCTGTCTATAGATATATTATCTATAGGTAGTATTATCTAGTTCTATAGTCTATAGATATAGATAATATCTATATCTATAGGTATATAGAAGTATAGATAATAGTATCTATAGTAGATACTCTCTATAATATATACGTTTATATATATATATAGATCTTTAGATACTACGTTTCGTAGTATTTAGGAGGATAGGCGCGATACTATAGGTACTTTGTCGAGGCTACTAACCCCTTATTTCCCTAATTCTCGGTCCTAAAGTAATAGTATACCGCTAGTTTTTCCTAGAGGTCCTTAAATAGGTTTTCTATAACTCTAGGTAACCGTAGGTCTCCTTCTTTCGAAGGTACGGCGTAGTAGGGACTATATACTCTATAGGCCTCCTTTTGAAAATCTAGGAATTCGTCGATATTTCGTCTTATATTATTAGGCCTATTAGATCGTATAGGCCTTTAGGATCGATAATATCGTTCGTATATCGTTCGTATCGTTCGGTTCGGTTAATATAATCGTATATTATCCGGATTTATCGAAGGTATAGATAGTTATAGAGATCTATAGATAGAGGTTGTATCTATAGATATCTATTATCTTATATTTCCGAGTAGTTACGAGCTACCCGGGCTTATAACCTCTTCGAGGGCGATATATAGAGGCGTACGGAAGTCGTAGATAGTATCGGAAATCGTAGGAATAGTAGTAGTAGTCGTAGAGTAGATTATTAGTTTAATTTCTTCTCTAGCTAATAGGCGATATTCTTCGCCTTATTATATTAGCTACTAGGCTTCTAGTACCTTCTAAGGACGCGTAATAGCTTACGCGTACTACTAGGTAGGCCTAGTTTTTATCTCGTAATTAGATCTCTAGAATTCGTTATTCTAGAGGCGATCGAATCTATAGGAGGTTCTCTCTTAGAGATACGAGTTCTATTTAATTCTAGACCCCTCGTATTAATTAGGATCCCTTAAATATATATTCTAAATATTAATATAGAAAGGTTGGGTTAGATAAACTTTCTAGAAGATTCTAGCTAGTTAAACTCTATCGGGGGCGCCCCTAGCTAAGTTAGTCTAGGCTCCGGCTTTACCGAGCGGCCCCTACTAGTACTATACCTAAATAGGAAATAGTACTTAGTTTAACTCGCCTCGCTTAGAGTATCTCCTAAATATATATATTAATATTTAATAATACTTAGTTATCGCTAACTAAGCGGAGCTAATACTAAGCTAATATAGCTAATACTAAATATTTAATTAGAAATGCTAATCAATATTAATTAATCATTTGATTAATCGTTAGATTCGTTAGACTCGCGTTGGATTCCCTATTAGGAAGCTACTAGGCCTAAATAGGCAATCTACGCTTTAACTTTAGTTTTTAAGCTCTATTCGTCCTCTTTTAATATCTATCGCTATTAGGACTTATAGTATCGATATAAATCGATATAGACTAATAACTTCTATCTTCTAAGTAGCTTAATCTCTTTTTTAATATAACTATTATCTCTTACTTATTATACTCTATTCTATTTTAATAAGTATCTAGTTATATCCTTACTATTTAGTCTAAGTTCTTTAATCCTATCTTATAGCTATACTATTATCTTTTTCTTTAGAAAGCTAGAGAACTCTTCTTATATAGAAGTAAGTATAAATAGTAGAGTAGTTAGATAGTACTTATAGTATAAAAATAATCGCTTTATATAGAATATAGAGTATATCGAGATACTAGTTATAGCGATATTAACGTCTATATCTTAGTTAAATATATCTATCTTCGACCTCTTTAAGTATACTATTATCTTATTATTAATATTATTAGATAGAACGTCTAATTAGATAACGTTTTCTATTAACTATACTATACTATTAGTTATCTTCTTTACTTTATATATTAGTTTTTTAAGCCTAAACAATCTACTAAATACTAGTATTAGTATAGTATTAAAGTCTAGTTAGTCTTATATTATTAACTCGCTATTCTTATATAGTACTATCTTAAAGTATATATACTATTATAGATTATCTATCCTTACGAGTTATTAGATTAATATTAATAGTACTTTTTAAGAGCTAGTAGATTACTAGTTACTAGAAGATATTAAGTAGATAATTAGTATTAATATAATAAGATCTAATAGTATCTATATAGTTACTAAGACTCTCGCTACTAAGAGCCTCTAGACTAAGTATTTTAGATTTAATAGAGGCTATAAGATTATTATATTATATAGACTATAGTTATTCGCTATACTATAGATAAAGTACTATATATTATTAGACTACTAATAAATAAGACTTCTAAGTATCTTTAGTTAAGTCTTTCTATATAATAAATATAAGATCTCTAGTACTATAGTATATAGCGAATTCTTTAGTTATACTATTACTAGTAAATTACTATAGAATAGAATATTATACTATAGATTATTAGTAGTAAATATATCTATTAGTCTTAATAGTATATTAGTAAGTCTATCTACTTCTAATAGTAACTATTATACTATAATATAAATATTAAGACTTATAGCTAATAATAAAGCCTCGTAGAGTAGTATATTAGTATCTATATAAAGGCGTTAGTTTAAGAGACTACTATAAGTAGTTAAACTATCTATATAGATAACGAGGTTATATCGTTACTAGTACTAGCTCTATCGCTTTATAGCTTTAAGAATTATCTTAACTTTAGTAATATTTATATAACTATCGTCTAGCTATTATTAGTAATATATAGCCTTAATAGACTAGATATTATCTATCTAGTTATTATTACCGTCTTCGTACTAGAAGCCGCTAATACTACGGCTTAATATATTAGTAAATAGATATACTTATAGAAGCGAAGAGATATCTAGTATCTATATACTATTTAATAGCTATAGTACTAATTACTACTATAATAGATCCTTATAAAGTTTATTATATAGTCTATATAATATCTATTTATAAGAGTTAAATATAGTAATAAAGATATATATTATAATATCTATATAGTCCGTATCGTATATAAAGACTATTAAGTAAACGATACTAGGGATTTCTAGGCTACCTATATATAATACTATATATTTATACGAGGGCCTAGCTACTATATTACTACGCTAATAAAACTATATATAAAGCGCTATATAGAGTAGGAGGGCGGATATAGTAGTAGTAGTAAACGAGGTAAATAAAAGGAGATAAGTTACTAATCTATAGTAGTAATACTTATACTAGCTATATATAGACCCCTATATCTATATAGTCTATATCGTATATAAAGACTATTAAGTAAACGATACTAGGGGTTTCTAGGCTATCTATATATAATACTACGTATCTATACGAGGGTCTAAATAGTAGCCTAAACCGCTAGTAGTATAGCTCCTAAACCTAGACTAATAATACCTTATTATTTTATCGTTATTATATTAATTACTTTTACTAGTACTAAACGCTAGAAAGTATCTTAATCGACTTAACTTAGCTTACCTAAGCCCTTCTTAAAAGGATTAATATCGCTCTAACTATCGCCTTTATATATCTCTTATATACTAATAACTTCTATCTATCTAGTAGTATTATCTCTTTCTTAGTATATCTATTAGCTCTTACTTATTACGCTCCGCTTTATCTTAGCGAGTAACCTATTATATCTATTATATTAAATCTACGCTCTTATAATCTATCTAGTATCTATACTATTAACTTCTATTTTAGAAAGCCTAATAGTCCTTCTATAGTTAAAGATAATAAGAATAATAGCGCTATTAGATATCTAAGTTAATATATAAAGAGGTTTATTATATAATAGAAAGGATATATTAGTATATATATTATAGCGATATAAATATTAATACTATAGTTTAATATATTAGTCTTCGATTATTTAAGTTATACTATAACTTAGTACTATTATCTACTATTATCTAATATAATATCCGCTCTTAATATATACTCTATTAACTATACTAGACTATCTATATTATCCTTTATCTTATATATTAACTCGCCTAATCTAAATAGTCTACTAAATACTAGTATAATCGCTATATTAAAGTTTAGCTTATCTTTAGTCTTTAGAGGATTATATAGTATTATCTTAACTATCTATATAGTAACCGATTATCTATCTTTATAGATAACTAGATTAATATTAATAGCGTCTTAGAGATAGTACTTAATAAAGGGATATTCGAAGATCTTAGTAGAATATTAAGAGTTAATAGCGTATAATCGGATTACGTTAATATAACTAGCGAGGCTCTTACTAGTAATTAAAGAGAGTCCTAATATTTTATACTTAATAAAGGCGGTTAGTATAGTATAGCTAACTAGCTATAGTTATTCGCTATATCTTATATATAAAGCTATATATTATCTAATTACTATAGTATAAGAATTACGCGTTATTAGCTTTAGTCCTTTCTATATAATATAGATAAGTCTATAAGTTAGATAATAGCTAGTAAATTCTTATAGTAAGTAATCGACTACTATAATCTATTAGTATCTAGAATAGAGATTATAAATCGCGATAACGCGTCTACTAGAGCGTTCGCTTCTAATAGAAGCTATAATAGCTTAATTTATACTTCTAGTTATACTACTAGTAGTAATAGCTTATATAATAGCTTATTAGTTTCTATATTTAATCGTTGCCTCGATAATCTACTAAAGGCTATTAAGCTATCTATATATATATATATATATACGCGTATATTATACTATTAATCTCTCTATTACTTAAAACTTTCTAATATCGATTAGACTTCCGTAATATTAATATAGTCGCTATCGTAATAGCGCTTAGTAAAGTTATCTTATATATTAGTCTAATTATCGTCCGATTAAGACTAGAAGATTCTAAGGCCTATACTAGAAGCGTCTATAAAGAAGTAGATTATAGATAGGTTTAAGATATCTAATAACTTTATTCTAGACGATAATTAAATAGCTAATTACTACTACTATAAGTCGCTTCTTAAGTTACTATAGATATATTATAGTATCTACTTCTTATTTTTAAACGCTATAATAAACGAGAATAGTAAGATATTAAAGGCCTTACTAATATTAATAACTTTCGCTATCTATAATAAGTACTCTATTAATATAAGTATATTATCTAAAGTTATATATCTATTATCTAATATCTCTTATAATTTAACTAATACTCTTATTCTCTTATCTTATAAGAGTCTTACTAGTATCTCTAATATATTTACTTCTATACTAAAAAGCTTAATTATTATATCTTCTATATTCTTTTTATTATTATATAGTATACTAAGGAAGCTAGTTACGTTAATCTACGTATTATTAATAGCTATTATCGCTTTAGAAATAAGATATAGAGATACGATAAAAATAAAGTTATTAAGATAGTAGTATAGAGATACTACTTAAAGATTAAGTAAGTCTAATATATATCTAAGTATCTAATATAGAGCTTCTATAAATAGATTAAATAAGTAAGGAGCCGTACGTAATCTAAATAGAAGTATATTCTTATAGTAAACTTTATTTTACTAGAAGAGGCCTAATAGTTATCTCTAGTAAGCTATAACTAGTACTATTCTAAATACCGCCTTTACGTCCCTTTTAATTACTATATAGCCTTTTCCTATAGCTATAATACTAGTAGCGATATTATTAAATAAGTCGTATTTAAGTATACTATATTTCTATAGTATAGTATTATTAATTAACTAATCCTCTAGAAAGGATAAGTTATATATTTAATAGAAGCTACTATCGTACTTACTAACTAGCCCTTATAGAGAGATTACTACTCTATTTTCTATCTCGTAACTTCCTCGCTCTTATCTAAATAGCTAACTAGTATCTTTCTATAAAAGTTTAGTAATATAGCTAGCTTTTAGTTCTACTAAAAGCTACTTAGTTATCTTTCTAGGATCGAGAGTAGCTAATCTATAGTTTAAGTAGACGACCCTATACTTCTTAGCGATTTCTATATTAAACTAATATCTACCTTCTTTTATAATACTAATATTAGTACTATATATTATTATATAATATATTATCTTACTAAGGTCTCTAGAATAGTACTAAAATATAGACTACTAAGCTTCTACTATTAAAGGAGTAGAATTAGATAGAAGAGGTATTATTATTAAATAAACGTTATAAAAGAGTATAGTATTTAGTCTAGTTTAATATCTTACTATCTTATTATTATTATATTAGATACTTTTACTAGTATCTTTTAGTAAAGATAGTAGTAATCGACTTAACTCGTCGAATTACTAGTATCTATAGTATACTAGATATATAAAATCGGCTTTAGGATATAGATTAGTATTAATATATAGATCCTATTTATACTTACTATAGCCGTATCTCTTAAAGTATATTAGATATAGATAAGGCTTATTATTATTCTATTAATCGTACTATTACTCCTAGTACTTAGCTTTAAACTCTACTTATTATTTAGATAGTTAGTTCTAAAGTAGTAGATACTTCTTTTTAAAAGAGATAGTTATAGCTAATATTATTAGCTCGGCTAATAAAGTCGCTAGCCTCTTCTTAGATATAACTAGCGATTAATATTATTATTAGTAGCTAAATATTCTATCCGCTTATTATTAGTATTTCTTCTACTATTATAGATATTTATATATTATATTAGGCGTTAGCTTATACTTAGTATCTTTTACTACTTTATAGTTAGAAGTTAAGTAGTTATCGTATATAGTATTAATAAGTATATCTATAGTAATATCTCGTATATAGCGCTTCTAATTATAGACTTAGTAGAGCTTCTAGATATAGTAAATATATAAAGTCGTTCGTTATAATAACTTAATCGGCCCTCTAGTAACTAGATTATTACTATAGAGAGTTATTAATATTACTTAGAATATACTAAAGATTCTAAAGAATATAAGGAATAAGTCGTAGACTACTAGCTCTAGCTATACTAGTTAGATATCTATCTTATTCTTTACTATATTAAAGACGTTATAGAGAGTAGTATATTCTTTAGATAGCTTCTACGGATTAGTAGGTACGAGTTTAATAAGATTATATAAATAGAAGGATAGATTATTAATAGTATTAATATACTTATTATTAATCGAAGGCGATACGATAGAATAGATAAAGATCTTATTATTATCTATAATACTATTATAAAAAGCGATCTAGAGCTTACCTTCTAGCTACGATACTATTAGCGCTATTAATAGTACTAGTTACTAAATTAGTAGTTAAATTAGTTACTATACTAGTTATTAGATAGATAGTACTAGTTACTTAGTAGATTATTAAGGTAATATAATAGCGCTATAGAGGTCGAAGTATCTATTCTATACTTCTAATAGTACGTTTACTAATAGTATAATTAGAAGCGGCTAACTATTATAGAATTATTATTATTACGATAGTATATATAGTAGTAGTAGAGCCGCCTAGTTTAAATAAGCCCTTAAAGCGCCTAGCTAGTTATTTATTATATTATTAATATTTATATCGTCTTCTTTATTAGATCTATATATTATTTATAAGTCTTATAGTTTATCTTCTTATAACGAAGGATATAGTCTTAAGAAAGATATAGCTCTATCTTCTATAAAACCCCTACTTATATCTTATTACCGTCCTACTATTATATAAATTTAATACTAAGCTAATAATATAATAACTATCGTCTACTATCTATAAATAAGATTACGGATAGTATTAATATTATAGTATTCGTATAGTAGTAGTAGTAAACGAGGTAAATAAAAGGAGATAAGTTACTAATCTATAGTAGTAATACTTATACTAGCTATATATAGATCCCTATATTAAATAAGTAGCTAATATTAACTACTTTAGCTATCTATAAGAGATATCTAGCTAGGGTTCTTACTACTTCTAGTTATATATTTCCTATTTATAGAATTAATTCTAGCTACTAGTTATATATTTCCTATCTATAGAATTAATTCTAGCTCTTCTAAAATCTAAAAGATCTTCTTATCTAATAATCTTACTATTATTTATAGTATATCTATCTCTATATCTAAGACTTCTATAGTTATATCTTAAGTATTCTTCTTATTATATTATAGGATACTAAGAAATATTATAAGTATAATCTAGGTATTATTAATAGCTTAGATATAGAGTATAAGTCGCTAAGATACGATAAAGATAAAGTTATTAAGATAGTAATAAATAAAGACGTTCTATAAACTAATTAAGTTAAGAATATAATATATTAGCTAGTATAGGGCTTTTATAAAGAGATTAAGTAAGTAGGATATAGTATATAAACTAAATAGAAGATAGTTCTTAAAGAATACTTCGTCTTACTAATATAGATCTAATATATACTATTAGACTATTAATATTAGTACTATCTAAAAGATAGCCTTTATATCCCTTTTAATAATAATATATTCGCTTTCTATAGACTTTATATAATTTATAATAGTATCGAAACTATTATATATAATAATACTATATTCTTAAGATATAGTATTATTAATAGATTATCCCTCTAGAAACGATAGATTATAGATTCTTCTTAATCTACTATTATACTTCGGAACTAATTCTTATAGTTATATAGTTACTATATATCTATTCTTATAACTAGAAGGCTTATAACTAAAAATTCTATTAGCCTTATTCTATAAAAGTTTAGTAATATAGCTAGTAGCGAGCTCTTTTAAGTACTACTTAGTAATTTCTACTAGGTCTAGAGTAGCGGATCTATAGTTTAAATAGCTAACTCTATACTTCTTAGTATTTTCTATATTAAACTAATATCTATCTTCTTTCTATTAGCCGATATCTATATTATATATTATTATATAATAAAGGACTTTACTAAGATTACTAGAGTAGTTATAAAGTACTTATAGCTAAGCTTCTACTCTTAGTAGTATTAAGCCTAGTAGTAGCGGTTATTATATTAAATAGATATTATATAGAAGGACTATATTTAGTCGCTTATAGAGTTATTATAGTTATTACTATTAATATAGTACTTTAATAATACTAGATATATTAAAGTCGCTATAGAACGATATTTATCTTATTATCTTATTAATATTAAAATAAATACTTTTACTAGTATAGTTTAATAAAAATAATAGTAAATAACTTAACTTATCTAGTTAGATTATCTTAGTCTTCTTCCTCTTTAGCGTTCTAAACTAAGGATATATTAGATTTAAGGACTTATAGATAGAACTAACTAGGAACTACTATATCTTAGCCTTAAACTCGTACTATTAGTATAGGATATCTAATACTATATATTCTAATATATTAGTTTCGACCTATATAGGCCTTTCTAGATCGAAGTACTTTAATATAGACGCTAAGTAGAACGCCTCCTTTAGGTCTTAGAACGACTTAAGTATATTAGGCGGAATATAGATTTCTCGAGATTCCTCTTTCTACTACTTATAACTACTATAGACTATATTAGGCCTCCTCTCTATTAAACGGTTTAGTAGCGCTACGATATAGGAGAATCCCTTAATAAAGTAGTAGTAGTAGTTTATAAAGCTAATAAATATACGGATATTATATACTAATTTAGATACTAGCTAATCTCGTATAGTATTAATCTATTCTAGCTCTATCTCTATTTCTTATAAACTAATTTTATATCTAAGAAAGGATACCGAATCTATATAGAACTCGTATTTAGACGGTTTATAGTAGAGCTTATACTATTCTAGGTACTTAAAGACTACTAAGATATATTACTTATATTCCTCTTCGTTTTTAAAGAAGATTAGTATATTATCGAAATATATAATATAGAATATATTAATTAGATTTAATAAAGTACTATTAATATATATCTAGAAGATTCCTAGGATATTTATAAGCCTAAATAGGACTACTATATACTTAAAGAGGCTATAATAGATCCTAAAGGCCGTTTTCTATTTATTATCGTCTTTAATATAGAGCCTATAATAGGTATTACGTATATCGAGCTTAGTATATATATTTAAGCCTACTAATCTATCTAAGAACTCTTAGATAAGTAGAAGAGGATAGCGATTCTTAATAGTAATAGCGTTTAAGGCCTAATAGTTAATATATAAGTATAGACTACTATCTTTCTTCTTTACGAAGAGGATATCTATACTAGCTAATAATCTCGAAGATCTAATCTAGCCCTTCTCGAAGTACTCTTCTAGATACTTCTATAGAACTTCTAGCTCTATCTCTAAGAGATTATATAATAGGCCTTATAGAAGTAACTTACTATCTATAAGATCGATAATTTATATAGTCTATAATCTAGTAATAGTAATATATCTTTATTAGAGAAGATCTTCGAGTACTTTTTATACTACTCTAGGATAATCTTTATTAATAAGAGGTTATTTAGCGTTAGTAATCCTATATAGAATATAGTTAAGAGATCTAATATATTTTATAGTATAGTTACTATAATAACGAGGGCTAACTTACGCTATTTTCGGCTATTTTATTTCCTCTATACTACTATATAGTAGTAGAAATTAATAGTAGGATTCTATTAAAATAACTAGAGTATATCTAGGACTATATCGAAACCGTAAATCCTATCTATAGTAAAATCGTTTATATATCCTCTTACTATATTATTTATATCTAGTACTAGAAACTTTACGTAATAGTAGCTATTAATAGATAGACTCTAACTATTAAGAGTCCTATATCGAGTACTAGGCTTATACTCTAGATATAAACTAAGCTCTTTAGCTAGTATATTACTAATAAAGTTATCTTAGATACTATAATTAAGTAAGTCCTTTATCTTTCTAGATCTATCTAGTCTAGTAAACTCTAGATCGAGCCTAATTAGCTCCTTATAAGGCTTTAATATCTTAGAGCCTAGCTTCGCGGATTATCTCTACTTTTCTATATATTAAACTTCCCTAGCTACGACGAGATATTCTATAGTATAGGGCTATCGTTTTCCGACCTCTTCTACTTTAGTACTAGATATTCTAGTCGCTTATAGTCTATCTCTTAGTAGTAGTAGTAACTAATCTAGTTATCGTTAGCCTTCTAGGATAGTCCGCGATCCGAATTAGGCCTCGATAGACTATTAGACTACTATTAGGATCTAGATAGTCGTTTACGGTCTAGCGTATTCTTATCTATATTACTATAGATTATATTAGAGTATAGGCGACCCTTTCTCTTTACTCTACTATCTTCTACTAGTTTTATATATTTCTATTATTTATATACTCTATCCTCTATCTCCGTTAGAGTAGCTAGTAGTAGCTTAATAAGACTTAGTCTCTTCTAGAGATTATCGTATAGTACTATTATAAAAGTATATATCTATTAGAACTATCTATTCTTACTAATCTCGTCCTACTAGATCTTTATATACTTTATAAGTTCTAATAGATCTCGGAGGCCTTATTTAGTATAACGAAGTTATATATAGGTCTATTAGGCCCTTTCCTCTATAGATCCTATTAAATCTAGTATATATACTTTTATTTCTTTTTATATAGATTAGATTATTCTAAGCGACTTAGTATAGCGCTTCTATTTCGACTAGTATTCGTAATCGATCTATTCCTCGCTAAAGTCTATTTTAGTAAGCTTAGTAATATATATAGTTAGGTTTCTATAGAAGATTCTCTCTATCGAGTCGATCTATTACTACTATTCTACTTAGCTCTTATCTATAAAGATTATTAGATTATAAGCCTTAGAGATTATAGTCGAGGTTAGTATAGTATAGCCTAAAATAGGCCGACTAATAATAGCTAGTAGTCTCCTAGCTACTAGTTCCGTAATCGTCGCGTTCGCTATATTAGTTCTAGCTTTAATTTTAGCTAGTTTAGCTCGTTATTCTATCTTCTTAGCCTCTTTCTTAGCTATAAGAATCTATCGCTCTAAGTTATTATCGTCTAAGCTAGATTAGTTATCGACCGGCCTTTTCTAGTCCTCTATAAGTCCGTTCTTATTAGATAGGACTAGTCCTTTATCTTCGTCGCCTTCTATAGATATATTACCCTTCCCTCTTAGAAATAGTATCTAGTATTACTAAGCCTTCTAGCTCGCTTCTAGATTAGGCGGTTTATTTACTAGCTTTTCTTAAGATAGGAGCTATTACTAAATAGTTTATTATATATTAAAAGATCGATTCGTATATAAGAGTAGGTTATAATATATAGACTAAACTATTCTAAGTATAAGATACTCGAATTAATAAGGAAAGGAAAGGAGAGAGTATAAAAAAGCTATAAAAGCTAGAATAGTCTAGAATAGACTAAGATAGGCCTTCTCGAGGCTTAGTATAGCTAATATATAGTATACTATATATAGATCCTTATAGTTAGAATAAGATTAAATAAGCTAATAAATAGGAGGAAAGATACTATATTTATTATCTATATATCTAATATATCTAAAATATAGTTATTCTAGAAGCCTAATATAAAGACTATAAGAGCTTATAATAATACTATCTAGTTTAAAGATAAGAAAGGAAAGGATATAACTTTAAATATTTCTAGACTTAACTAGCTAAGCTAAGCTCTAGTTAGAAATCTAGTTAGTAGACTAGTAAGAAAGGAGAAACTAGATCTAAAACTACTATAAGTTTAGCTATCTCTACTACTAAAGGATAAGAACTAATATTAGGTAATAGATAATCTAGAAGAAGAAAAAGAAAATTATAAATAGTAGGCTCTAAATTAGAGCTAAAAGAAACCTTAATAAGATAACTAGAATATCTATACTTAGAAAGGGAATTTAAAGAAAAGAAGATTAATCTCTAATAAAGGATTAAAAGAAGAAAGGGTTTATAGTATAATTATAAGATTAACTATATAGAAGAGACTAAGAGAATTAGAGAATAATAAATTTCTAGAAGTAAAATATTATAGAGCTTTTATCTATATAATAAAAGACTTAGATCTAAGTATAGACTAGAAAAATAAACTCCTAAAATATATCTATAAGATTATATTCTCTACTTTTATACTAGAGATTATATAAAGATAGAAGGTTCTAATTCTAAGAACCTACTAAGAGATAATATAAGATCTAAAATAGGATTATATATAAGAAGAAGTAATCTAGAAAGAACTAATTATACTTAGAAGTAACTATATCTAGGATTAGGTAGTTCTACTAAAAGAAGTAAACCTAGTTATCTTAAAATAGATATTTAATATAAAGAGACTAATTAGTAGAAAAATTAATAAGTTTAAAGTAAGACTAGTTATAAAAGGATTCTCTTAGAAGTTTAGAATAGATTTCTAGGAGATATTTATACTAATAGTTAGATATAATATACTTAAGATATTTATAGCTACTATATATAAGAAAGATCTAGAACTATACTAAGTAGATATAAATAATATATTTACTAAGAGTACTCTATAAGAAGATATCTTTATAATTCCTCTATTAGGAGTAGAAATTCTAAAAGATATAGCCCTAAAAATTCTAAAGAGCTTATATAGTCTAAAAAAGTAGTAAGAGACTAGAATAAGCTATATATCTTAAAATTAGAGAAAATAGGATTCTACTAGTTAGAGGTAGATCTATATTTACTTATCTATAAAGAAAGGAACCTAATAGTTCTAACTTATATAGATAATATTTCTATTATAGTACTAAAGCTAGAAGATATTCTTTAGTTTAAAAAGGAACTAAGTAAAGTATTTAAAATTAAAGATCTAAGTAAACTAACTAAAATTCTTAGAATAAAGCTTACTAGAGATAGAAAGAATAGTACTCTAAAGCTAAACTAAGAATACTATATTTAGGAAAATCTTATAAAGTTTAGAATAACTAAAGAAATAGCTTACCTAACCTTATTACTACTTAATAGCTATAAGAGTCTAAGAAAATCTAACTTAGATAAAGAAAGATATAATAAAACTAAATACTAAAGTTAGAATAGTACCTAGATATAGCTAATAACTATAATAAGACTTAATATTACTTTTACTCTTAGAAGACTTAGATTATATATATTAGATCTATCTAAGAGATATCTAAAAGTACTTAGAAAACTAGCTAGATATCTAAGATTATTCCTAAATCTAGATCTAATATTTAAAAGAGGAGAAGGAAAGCTAATAGGATATTTAGACTCTAATTATATAATAGATAAAGCTAATAGAGTTTTAATCCTTAGAAGTATCTTCTTTCTCTATAGATTACTAGTTTCTTAGATAAGTAAAAAGTAAAAGTTAGTTACTATATTAACTATAGAAGCTAAATATATAGTAATAAATATATATATAAAGTAATCTTAGTTCTTAGTAGTACTTCTAAGGAAGATAGACTATACTTAGTTAATAGGAGAATATTTATTTTAGCTACTAATTAAAGGAAATTCTAATATAGTAAATAAAATTAGGCCTATTTAGATTATAGAAGATAATTAGGTAGCTTTAACCTTAGTTAAAGATACTTATATCTATAAGAGATTAAAATATATTAATATTAGCTTTAATAAGATTAGAAACCTTTAGTAGTAAAGGAAAATTATAGTAGAATATACTCTAATAAAAGAGATAGTAGCTAATAGCCTAACTAAGCTAAAAATAGGGCTATAGTTCTAGGAATTTATTAGATAACTATAACTTATATAGTAATTAACTAGAATAAAAGATAGTATAAAAGGGACTAGAGAAACTCTCTCTAAGAATATTTCTATATATTCTATACTAGATCTAGGAATTAAACCTAGCTAGTTAGATATACTATACTAACTAGGAGACTACTATATCTAATTAGCTATCTAAAATTCTTAATTAATCTTATATCTTTAGATTAGATTCTAGGACTAACTATCCTAAGTAGGAGTATTAGAATATATAGTCTAGTTAGTTATCTAGTAGGAGATACTAAGATAGACTAGATTATATAATAATAATTATATAACTAATCTAAGCTAATATCTTTTAGGTTTAGCTCTAACCTATAGATAAGAATAATAATATACTTACTATTTCTACTTTAGCCCCTACTATTCCTTATAGCTTCTATTATAGTTTATAATCTATTTATACCTATTAGCCCTTCTTAGCTCGATAAAAATAATAATATAATAAATAAGGCGATATACGATATACGATAATATAATAATATAATAGTAGAAATATAATAGTAGTAGTATAATAGCGATAGTACGATAGTATAATAGATAGAAAGATCTATACTATCTACTTAAGTCTAAGTATAACTACGCTCGTATTTTAGGCCTTTACTTAATTGCCTTTAAGTCGCTTAGCTAGTCTTTTAGCTTACCTTTATTATCTACCGCTCCCCTACTATTCTTAGGTCGAAGTTAGAGTATTCGAGGAGCTTATATCGAGAATACTCTAACTTTAGCCTAAGAATATTTAGCTTTACTCGGATTATACCTAAGGCTAGTCTACTAGTAATTAAGGAACGCTAATCGCCCTATCTACGTTCTTAAGGGCCTATTCGGTATTAGTAAAGCGATAAGAACCCGATTATAGAGACCGAGCTTATAGCCTATTTAGATCTAAAGAGCTTAATATATTGCCTAAACGGCGACTCCTTACGATCGTTAATTTTGCAAAGCGTAGCGCTATATTAGCATCTTGCCCTCAATATTGTTATTAAGCTCCTTCTTAAGACCGGGTTATGCGAACTATATATCCAGTATCGAATGTCTTGGATCTAGTCGCGATCTTCTTTGCTTAGCCTCCGGACCCATCTGAGGACTTCTAAAGCTTTGCCGACAAATGTGCTGCTTCCGAGGTACTGGGCTGTGACAATCTCTCGAGTGGAACGATCGACCTGCATGAGGCTGGGCGGCTTGTAACTGTCGATAATGTGAACGACTTGGGGAGACCATGTGAAGGTGTAGTCAAGTATGATCTCGTACAGCTCCTGAGGTAAAGAGTGGAGAAAGTATTGCAGCGTCTTGAGATCTTCATCCAGGTCCATGATGAGCGAGAGTACAGATGAAATATGGATGTGGATGTCAGTGCTGCCGAGATACAGGTGAATCTTATGATATACTCGAATCTGATCAGATTAGATCTGGAACAAGCCTTAGGTGAGCTCGGCTGTAAAGCTTAGACGCCACCGTGTTCCAGACTTCGCGTGGCGTCCGAGCTCGGTCGGCCTACATCTGCACCTGTTACCAAGCGGCATCGCTAGGTTAGCGAGCTGGGATCCATCCAGCAAAGACTCTTAATCGATACTTCCAGGAACGCAGAGCCCGGTTTGCCATCAAACACTCCGGTTGTGCACGCGCCAGGGCTCAAGTGCTGATGCGAGTAAGAGCTTGCTACGAAGATTTCACCTTGGCAAGATCTTGCCCCTTCAAATTCCACCGGACTCTCGAGATACCACCTTGACCCATCATCCAGAATTCGGTCAAATTTGGACCAACCCAAGCGAAGTTCTGTACCGTATAGTTCGTCTGGATTCTCAAGATCAGACTGCCAGCAGAATCTATAACATCAACACCTGGACCTGTGCCGGTCACGACGTAGCCGTTCTCTGCCACTTTCAGACCATCCGGCACACCATTATACGCGTAGAAGATTGGACGCTTGTTCGTGATGTGCTTGCCGCCATCCGTACGATCGTACTTGTAGATGGCTCGTGAGCCGGTCTGATTGAAAGGGCTACCATTGTGGACCACGATGGAACCGGAAACAGCACCCGTGTCGCTGATGTAGACATGCTTGCCATCTGGAGAAAGAGCAATTCCATTGGGCTGACCCAAAGAGTCGTCAACCACGATCGTCTCTCCTGTGGCCGGATCGAATCGGTATGAGGCTGCCTTGAGCTGAGGAGGAGTGTCGGTAAGCTTGTTAAACCAGGAGTACTGCGGATCTGTGAACCAGACTGATCCGTCTGCTGGGTCAACGAACAGGTCATCGACACAATTGAAGTAGTAGCCGAACTGTTTGGCGTTAGCTGACTGCGTTCGCCAGGGCTTATACATTCGCGCAACTCACATAGTTGTTCAGCAGCACCTTTGTCTTGTTGGTGTGCGGGTCCAATGTTCGGATTCCAATGCGTTGCTCAGTGCCACCTATCGAGTTGTTCCCACCAGATGCACCTATCAATGGTGATCAGCCCACGATCATTCATCCTGGAAGAACGCAGACTTACCCCAGTAAATCAAGCCATCATAAAAAGTCCCTCCATTCGGCGCATAAACCGGAGGATCACTCAAATATTCGCTCAAAGTCGGTGGGTCCTGGTTCAGATCTACAACCAGCTGGGGCAAATATCCAGGTGGCGGAGCAAGTTGACTCAGGAACAGCTTGTTCAACGACGGAACCCAGACCGGCGCTTCGTGGACTGCTGCTGAAACCTCGAAGACGAAGTCGTAAGTCGGATCTGAGCCAAGAATCTCAAGACCGCGCTTTTTGTCATAGACGATAAAGTCAGCCTTTGAGATGAGGCCAAAAGATGTGTCGTTTGGAACTGAAGTGGCCTCAAAGCCTGGACCTTGAGTACCATTGGCTGCTCCTGAGGCTCGGAAGAAATGGTAAGGCAGGACAGAAGCATAGCGATCGACGCATACGATATTATTGGATGAGCCACATGCAGCTGCTACAGGAGAAGAAACTCCGGGTGGTAAGTCCTGCGCAACAGATGAGGAAAAGACTCCCAGGGACGCCAATGCAAAGAGAATGCTCGACATCTTGGCATGCATGGTCAAGAGAGGAATGATGCTGGCAAAGCTTTTGCTTAAATGATCAGCCCTACCTATATATCGAGTCGGCATACAATACGCCGACAAAAACGCTTCTTGTCCTTGAGAATGTTGATGGGCTCAGTCTCCAAAACGGTGGAGATCGTCATAGAAATCGTGAGGGGAAATTATGCAGGTCGGTCGCTTACCGTTAGGTAGTGAAAAGCGTCGTCGGGATTTCATCGGGTCGGCGTCTGCACCAAAAGAGCCAGAAAGATGAACCGGATGAAGATCGCATGAATCTGACCACTTCTGATGCATTTGCGCCTCTTTATGCAAGAGGCAAGTGCTTGTACAATGTTGAATCATTGCTTGTTAGTGAAGACGGCTAATCATGCTGAAGGCATTTCTGGAAATCCAGTCCATAACCCGAGTATTGCAAGATGGAGTCGTGGTTCCCAGCAGATTCTCCTACGAGCAGTTACGCCAACTTTGAATGGCGGTCGCCAGCAACTTCGCAGAATGTCATCGCAACCAGAACTCTCTTAGCCGAAAGCCTTCACATTCGCAACAGCATCACCTTTGCCATCTGCCTCTGTCTTGCGCAATTGTCGATCACAGTCTCCGGCTCCAGGTCCCGCCTCATCTCCTACCAGAACCTCCACCTTTCTCTCGTCAAGCATTAGGTCAATCTCCTCCAGAGTCTTCCCTCTCGTCTCAACCCACGTCCAAGCAATGACAGCAAGTTGAATAAAGTCCCACGCACCATTGATCATATAAGTCTTCCAACCGATATCATCCAAAGCATAGGGAAATGCGAATGTCACTATCAATCCAGCACCGTTGGTGAGGAATGTATAGAACCCCATACCAGTGGCGCGAATGTTGTAGTTGAGGACTTCAGGAGGATAGAGAACTGTCAATGGGGTCCATCCGACGCTGTATACGCCTTGGAAGAGGAAGATTGCTGCAACGGTACCGTAGATGCCAGGGTTGTATGTCGAGCTACCGTATCGGTTAGTCAGAGCGCCGACAACGAACATCATGATGCCGCATCCGAGAGTCGAGATCAGGGCGATTGCTTTGCGGCCGACTTTCTCGCAGAGCATGGTTCCAAATATGGCGACGCAGAGACACCAGGCGTTGAGCACGACGTTGATTTCCAGCTGTGTGGTAGAGTCGGTGATTCCAGCACGGTCGAGCATACCGCCCACTACACGATTTGATCAGCATTTAGCAAAGGTGGAGAGAGGTTGAACTTGCAGTAGTAAGAGACGATGTTGTTGCCGCACAACATGCAGAAGAGTGCAACTGTGGCAGCGAGAAACATTCTTCTTCGACTGCTGGGATCAACTATGACCGCTTTTAGTGAGTAAGGCTTGTGCTTGCTCTCGAAATCAAGAGTCTCTATGATCTCACGAAGGTGACTTTGTACAGCAGGATCATCGACGGCTCCGTTCGAGTGCGATTGAGCAAGCGCCAGAAGTGCTTCTGAGTTTCGATTGTGTCGCAATAGCCATCTCGGACTCTCAGGCGTGAGCAGCAGCAGTCCGATACACAAACAGCTGAAGAACCCTTGTAGAAGAGAAGGGAGCCGCCAAGCCCAAGTCGACTCCATTTTTGCTGTGCCATAAGTGATGCCTGCTGCCAACAGGCCACCCAGATACCAAGCAGAGTAGACCATACCCAGACCCCAAGCGCGGAACTTCACAGGCAATGTCTCGGCCAGGTATACAGGTACAGTGATTGCTGTGCATCCGGTGCCGAAGCCGACTACAATCCGAGCAATGACAAACATTGCAATGTTTTGCGCTGCGGCCTGGAGAATGACTCCGAAGATGGTCATAAGCGCACCATAGAATAGAGCCCACTTTCTGCCAACCAGATCCGGGACTTTCGCATACAGAATTGACATGCAACCGCCCATCCAGACGCTGGCCGTGTTGAGCGCAGTTGTGGTCGTGTTGAGGTGGAAGTAATCGGTATATGAAGGCAAAATGTTGAGACCGTTCATCATGGACCCATCATAGCCGAGCGTCTATTAACCTCAGCACTCTGCGTTTCATAATCGTCGCCGAAACTTACTGTCGAAGTGATGATTGACGTCCCGACCAACAAAGCTCGTACAGTCGAAGATCGCTGCGGTACCCAGGCTGGGAAAGTGCCTTTTGAGATAGCCATCGCAGCACTTGTCGACTCAGAGGCATGTGAGCGACAGAGATGACAGAAAATCCTGCGTGTCCAGGACCTTCAATGGACCCCACAACATGATCGAGACGTATATCCCTCGTAACCATATCAGCAATCCATGCAACGGCATGGTCGTCTGAGCGCAGCTTATCTACGATAGCACGACGACTCCCCGGTTGATATCGCAACTCTGCTCGCCTAAGACGGGTGCTTGTAGGTCAAGGGCTCGAAAGTATGCGATCAGTCGAGTATGAGTGGTTGGTACACTGTAACAGTACTGAGATAGGTCTTGGCCGCCCGAGGGGAACCTTGTCCAATCGATAAGATAGCCAAGTCGAGTAAGTTCAGGTTGCCGGCCGAGCAAGAGGGGCAGACCGGCAGATACAAGCATTATTATACCTCGTCCTCGAGATGCGGCACGGTCTTTGTAAAGTCGTAGACATCGACGTAGCGAGATGCCTGGAAAGCTCCTTTCTTGGCCTGATTGGCCTGAATTCAGCGAGGAGAATGCCGAGCTGAGCGATGATCTGACTGAATACAAGAAGGTCATAGTCGATAGGTATGGGGAGGCAAACTTAACCAAGAGCTGGCTGAAGACCTGCAACGAACTTGCGAAGGTGACCAAAGACATAACCAGCCTTGGGACCGACTACATCCCCACCGTGGCATACCGAGATATTTTCAGCTTGTCGCCAGAGGAGAAGCAGAGGCTGAAGGATGTCGGCTGCTTTAAAGTCAAGGAGGTGATACCAAGAAAGCAAGCGGATCAGCTCTTCCGAGACCTGAAAACGTATGTGTCAGAGAACAAATCCTCGATCACAGGTTCGTCTTTCGCTCTCAGCTGTAGGATTCTGAAACTGATCTGCCACAGGCTGGCCGAAAGAGACTCCATTCATCCACAATCTCTACTTTTCGCCTTCGCAAATCACAGCCAGATCTCATCCCAACATACTTGAGCTGAGCAGAGAGCTTAATAACTGGTGGCTAGAAGGACAAGAAGATGCATCCATTTCGCAACCACTCTCATACGCTGACGGTGTCAGAATCCGGCCTCCAGGAGTGCCCTTCTTCGGACTGGGGCCGCACATCGATGCCGGAAGCTTGGCCAGATGGACCGATCCAGTATATCAGTCCGTATACGCTGCAGTGTTCTCAGGTCATCCAGAAGATCTGGACTGCTACGACTTGTCACTTCGTAAAGACGCAAACCAAGCAATGTTCCAAGGGAACGCACACTCGACAGTACTTCGCAGCTTTCAAGGCTGGACAGCATTTTCGCCAGCCGCTCCGGGAGAAGGAAGTCTGATGTTGTACCCGAATGTGAAATGGTCAATTTCGTACCTCCTTCTGCGACCTTTCTTCAAAGAACCAGCTGATTCCGGGGATGTCTTGGACGCCAGTAAATGGACGTTTGATCCTACGACTCCGTGGTTTCCGGGAACCTGGAAATCTGATAGCCAGCTGCTTAGTCCATCATCGCATCCGCATCTACGCTTGAAGGAATGCATGGTATCAATCCCCGCCATGGAGCCGGGTGACACAATCTGGTGGCATGCAGACGTGTGTCATGCAGTTGAGGTGGAGCATAATGGCGAGCATGAAGCTTGCGTGGCATACATTGCGGCCACGCCTTCGACAGAGCAGAACAAGAAGTACATGAAGCAGCAAGTACGAAACTTCCTGGCTGGCAAAGCGCCACCCGATTTTGAGCGCGAAGGGCTTTCCAGTGAGAGGGAGTTTGAAGGCTTCGCTGGCGAGCAAAGTATGCTCAGTGGTGACGAAGGTCGGCGCGCATTTGGCTTTGATCTTCTCCGGCAAGATACAGGTGTAGCTGCTTAGAATGCCAGTATTGTTGAATATAGCACCTTTGCTGGGGACTTGATTCGTGATGTTCTTGAGACATGCTGATGCATGTGTACCTCGATGCAGCTGTCCTGAGTTCCGCAAGGAGGCCGCCCGTGACATGATCCGTGCTCAAGCTTGCTCCTGCTTCTTACTCTTCGGAAGTTGCAGAACTACATCATGTTCTGGAGTCTCAGCACTCGACGCACATCATGTCTGACGGTACAATCAGAATAACTGAAGACGACACAAGCCCGCGGAAGCCGCGTACTACATTCTTCTCATTACCTCGAGAGCTGCGCGATCAGATTTATGAGCTCGTCATCCTCAGTGTCACCTCTGGCTCATCCGTTGGCGCCGGTTTCTCTTCGATTCAACCTCGTCCAGCGCACAAGATCTGCATCAAAGGCAATCACATCAGTCGCCAGTTCCGAGCAGAGTTCCTCACTCAATTGCATCATGAGATGCCCTTCATGATCTTCGACTATCGCAAGACTCCCCAGAAAACTCGAGATCAGAAGTTTGTCGAGGTATTCGGTCCAAGCAGAATTCCAATGAGTCGCACAATCCAGTTCTGCGGTGGCGAGTTCCGGGGATGTAAGTATCACAAGCAAGCTAACTCTTGGCCCACACGCTGACTACCGGGCGACACATGTAGGCATCATCACCCTACAGACAGACCGTGCAGAGCGGATCGGCGTGCGAGGGCATATCATTCCGCTTGAAGATGCTTTGCGGGCGCGAATTGCAGCTCTCGCTCAGGATGTTGCGCTCGAAGAGGAGGGACTCTTATCCCTTACTCTGGGTGGTGTCGAGAAGCTTGGGAGATTCTTCGAGATTCTGCGCGTCTGACAGATTCCACCTGTGGCTTTGACGAAGTATGAAGGAGAGGATGCAGTCGCATCCGCGGGCGGTCTCGATCATGGTGAAGGAGTCTTGGTGTCTTTCGAATCAGGCCGGGAAAGCCAGGTGTAGGCGCAGCCAGTCTTGAAGGACTACGAATTCACACTTCAAGCAGTTTAGAAGTTGAATGTCTGAGGATTTGCATTCATCGGTCACGGGGCCTGCGCCCAGCTGAAGAGAGTCGGCTTCCGGAAACGGTACGGGAGGTACCTGGACAAATGGAATGGTCTTTTGGTATCATATATACAAGGCGCTGCGCCTCAAGTCGGCAGCCGGACGTCTACTCTACGAAGGTGTACCATAGGCATCCCAACCTGGGGCAACGTAATCTACTGGTCGTCGAGAACGTGCAAGTACTTCTTCTCCTCTCGCTTTTCCTTCTCGGTCATTGGTGGCAGGTCATAGTATGATGAGCTTCGGTAATGTTGCTGCAAATAATGTCAGTACAAGATGCTTATTCAATGCATCGTCTGCTATTTGACTCACCAAATACTTGTACGTGAAGTTCGCAACATCGCCCGGCTCGATGTCAAGATCCTTGAAAGTCTTGGCGTTCTTGTCAATGAACTGGTCAAGATATTCCCGCTCAACCTCATCAGCACTGCCCACTGGCCACCACAAGACTTTGTTCAAAACACCAAACAATGGCTTGAGAACAGCCTTTGGTAGGTTGATATGCCGTCTCTTCTTGATCATTTCTCGGTCGACGAGCTCTGAGATTTCCTTCATGCTGTACTCTTTTGGACCATAAAGCTCGAAAGTCTGACCTGCAGTGCTGTCGTCCATGGCAATGGCCTCGAGTGCCTTGCCAACGTCGATGGAGTGGACGGGCCAGAATCGCTCTTCGAGGTTATTCGCAGTCAGGACATTGGTGGCGCGAGCCAATCTGTGGAGCAACCTGTCTTCGAATCCAAATATGGGTGCGGGTCGTACGATTGTAGTTTCTGGGAAGATTTCCCTGGCAACCTGCTCCCCTCTCCACTTGGTGCGGAAGAATTCTGAAGGCGATTCCGGGTGTAGGGAGTGAGATGAAACGTGGATGAAGCGGTCGACGTCGTATTTGGCCACAGCTGAGGCTATCCGGTGAGTGCCTTCGATGTGTACATCTTCGAGGTCGAAGTTCTTGGTAGGGTAGTCGCGACCGACCAGGTTGAAGACAATGTCCGAGTGGCGCACAGACTCCTCGATTGAGGCAGTATTCCGTAGGTCGTACTCAATCATGACCACTCTGCCCAGATCACCAGTGACCTTCAGATGTCGCTTGGCCATCTCTTCTCGGAAGGGAATGACGACTGTGTTTCCTGCTCTCGCCATGCGGTTCACGATATAGCGGCCCAAGAAGCCCGTGGCACCGAAGACGGTCACAGTGTGGCCACCCAGACTACTCCTCCCGCCAGGTGTCGGAATGATTGGCTTGCCGGTGCGCGTAATGGCAATATCCTGAATGTGTCGGCGGCATTGGGTCGGTGCTGCTGCGGCAGTCTTCGCGAGTCGGAGGGAGGTCGAGGGGCGGACCATCTGGCGTTGGAGAGCCATTGTGCTGGATGGGAGACCAGCCATGGCCGTGAGTGTTTCTTTCACGAGGTGTACGGCACGGCCTCTACGACATTGAAACTCAGGTTGCTGTCGCTGGTTGCTGGTCGCTGGTGGATTGTGATTATGCAAGCTTCCCATTCCATTGGCGCGGACTCTGCCGAAGAAATGCGGCTCAAGTGATCGACCTTCAATACAGTCATCAACATCGACTCTCTTGCCGAACGATTTTGCTTAACGTCGCCGACAGCTTCACGAGCATAGGAGAGATACACCACAACATCAAACCATAGTCGGCCAAGATGGAGAACGAGAAGATCGCCGACTTCCTGCAACAACAGCGAGATGACGCGCCGGACGATGTGCAGCACTACTTCCTCTCCTTCGAAGACTACTGGGAGCGCAAGCTGTGGCACGAATTGACCGACATCCTCGTCGCATACTACAACGAGCCAGACAGCAAGCCGCAGCGGTTAGCCATCTTCAACAACTTCATCAAGCGTTTCGCAGACAAGATCAACCAGCTCAAGCTCGTGCGGATAGGCCTAAGCACAGCAAACACATGTTCAGGTATGGCATATCAAATACAACATCATCACTTCTCACTAATAACATACAGACGACAACGAGCGCCTCGACTTCCTGCAAGCCCTGGCCAAGAAGGTCGACAAGCCAGCATCGCAAGACGCCTACACCTACGCCCTCACATCAGTCGCCAACACGCGCCTCAGTCTACAGCAGACCGCCGAAGCTCGCAAAGACCTCGACAAATGCGAGAACATCCTCGACACCTTCGACAGCGTAGAGACGGAAGTGCACGCCAACTTCTACTGGGTCTCTGCTTCATACTACCAAACACAGCAAGACTTCGCCAAGTACTACCGCACAGCACTCCTCTACCTCGCTTGTGTGGAGCTGAAGGAAATCACCGAGAAAGACCGCCAACGTATCGCGTACGACCTATCCATCGCCGCACTCGTCAGCGAAGACATCTACAACTTCGGCGAGCTCCTACTCCATCCCATCCTCGACAGCCTCGCCAAGACGCCACACGCCTGGCTGCGCGATCTTCTTCTCGCCTTCAATCGTGGCGACCTCTCCGCATACAACATCTTGCAGCAGCACCTCGATGCGAACCGTCTCCTCCAACAACACCAGCAATTCCTCTACCAGAAGATCTCACTGGCTGCTCTGACCCAGCTGGTATTCTCTCGCCCACCGCAAGATCGAAGCATGACCTTCCAGACTATCAGTCAGGAGACGAAGGTGCAGATCGATGAGATCGAGCATCTCATCATGAAGGCACTGAGCTTAGGTCTGCTGAGAGGCAGCATCGACCAGGTCGCAGAGGTGGCGCGGATAACTTGGGTGCAGCCAAAGGTCCTCGACCGAAATGGTATCGAAGGCATGCGCACCCGATTAAGAGAGTGGGATGGAGGAGTGGAGCGTCTGGGCAATTGGATCGAGGGTGTTGGCAAGGATGTGTGGGCGTAACTCAGCGGTTCACAAAAGCATTGCACTGCGCATTATGCGCATGAGACGTTTAGAAGAGACGAGGACACTGAGCGCGGGAGCGGAAATGGCGTCTTACAAGCCACCTCGTACCCAAGAGCATAGCATGAGCCGACATGGCACTGTAGACAGTATGACATGAATGTACGAGTAGTACAAGGCCCTTCCATCGCGATGTGGAAGGAGGAAAAGGGGGCAACTTCCAGCCAACAACGAACTGAGTGCTCACGTTTCGCGTTCATTTTGCGCTCGTTAGTGGTCGTCTTCGAGACGCAAAACAGCGACGAGCTCTCACACAGCACCGTCCTCGATTCTTGTTCTACGTCTTATGCTTCTATCGCAGGATCTGTGCCCGAGGTTGCGAAGATCTCCGGAATCTGCTGTTTGACTACGAAAATGCTCATCAAGGTTCCACCATCATCCTTGCCCGATGCAGGACCGAAGATATGGCTACGCGACCACCTCAATGGTTTCGGACACACAACGGGCATGTGAGGGTGTGCAAGAACGCAATTTGAGGCTGAAATATCGATGATTGTTTGCCGGTGATGTCAAGGCTGAAATTGCACGAGCAAGACCAGATAAAACATCCCTGGAATGAAAACAGCGCACAAATTATGTCCATTGGCCTGGCACCTCGTTTTAGCAACAAGACACACCTCAACAGCATGGAAAGCACTGAGGAAGGCAAGGTTCAGAAAGCATTTCCCTTCTTCGATCTTCCTCCCGAACTCCGCTCCATAATCTACACGTTCCTCTCGGCTCACGACTCCTACTATCCGGAAGTCTTTGATTTCCGCTGTCCATTACTACCATACTGCCTGGTCTCCTCGAAATTCCGGTTCGAATTCTTGAAATTGTACCATGCCTCTCGGTACTTTACGATCTGGAATATTACTCGACCGATGGAAAAGCTGTTTGAGAAGTATTGGACAGATGTCTTCGTGAGCACCAGATTGATATATCAGAAGAAGTTCAGATTCTGGACTGTCAAAGGAATATCATTGGAGATCGAGTTGGGAAGGAACGGGGTGGTGATCTTGAGGACGCCTTATGAGAGCTTAGACGAGGGAGTGATTGGAGATGTGAAAGGCTTGATTGAAGGCGTTGCGAAGATCAATGAGGATGGAGAGACGAGGATGAATGAGCAGGGATTTCTTCGAGTGATGAATGGGTTGAGGGAGAGAGGATTGTTGCATCCGGAGCGTTGAGAGGAGGACTTGAGGAGAGGAGTTCTCCGTGCTATGGTTGTGAGCTTCGCACTATAGTAGACACTGGGTTCATTGTTTTTTCCATGTGTCGAAGAGAGACCTGACATGAATGCCGAAAATCGCAGATGCACAGCCACCTTCGAAGTTCATGCGCCTCAGCGGCGACCTCATTTCATCCCATCGAGGTTCGCCCTTTTGCAACAACATGAACGACAACGGCGGACTTAAGGCTTTCCACTGGAACGGAACTACAAGGCGTGGGGAGATGTCATCACTGTTTCTGACGATTTTGCCAAAGGAGATACGCCTTCGGATCTACACCTTGATTCTAGGGAACAACACATTGCACATACTACCCGCTTCCGCTCGATCGGTGTACACGGTCTGCTGCTGCCCGAACTCAGATAATGATGCGCATCAACTCAGTAAGAAAGAGACAGCGACAGTCCCGCCATGGGACGAGGTTTTCTTTGCAAAAGACGATAGCGATTGGATCCGACAATACGAGCGACGCCACGAACAGTGTCTGCGACTCCTGAAAAGCATTTCAACAAAGACTTATGATGTGTCTCTGTATCGAGACGCACCGAGGGAGAGATGGGGCAGCAGTGACGAGAGTCACGACGTTTCCAGAATGGCAGCAGACTTGTACTTCAGAGGGATGCCCGGACACTGATTGTGATCACTACCAAGCTTTGATGCATCACCTTGGACAGCCCACTACCAAAACTTTCAGAAGACTGCATCCTGAAAGCTTCGTGCAAGATCTTCCACTCCTTCTGGTATGCAAGCAAATCTACCTCGAAGCCCGCGAAGTTGTCTTCCGTGAAAACACTTTCTCAATCACAGGTCGGGATCTCAAGTCCCCCGATCTGGCTCCAATATTCTCTGGAGATCTGGTCCCCTTCCGACCCTTTCAACTTGAAGCTCTGCAAACCCTGCATCTCCAAACAACATTTCTGGATCCAGAACGTGGGCCAAGTCTTCGTCTCAGCGAGATTGCTTATCTCGCTCAAGCACTGCCGGGCTTAGCATGTCTACTCCTCGAGGTGATCCCATCTCAGCGGCCTCATGACGTAGCTTCAGCTTTCCAATTGGACATTATTCAACATTCCAACATGCGGCGTCCCATTGTGGCAAGAGCGAAAGTCATGGTTGGCTACGACGATGTTTCGCATTGGACATCCAGGAGCTGGAGGAGAGAGCAGGCTAGGATGATTGAGAGGCTGCTCACGAGAAGTGAAGATCAAAGAGACGAGGAAGAGGGCGGAAGTGAAGAAGATGTTGTTGAGCTAAGTGCAGAGAGTAAACTGGAGAAGACGAGAATTCCGAACCTCATGCCTGGATTCCAGCCTGAGCGGATGATCCATGTCTTGAGGGAGCATACCGAGAGATGGGGTTGAGACGGTAAGAAGCACCATCATGCTCGGGGAGATGTATTGGCCTTCAGGTCATGCCCACCTACGTCAGCTCTTCAAATGACGAATCAGCATGCATCGAATGCCGCAGAAATCACTGCATCCAGGTCTCGAAATCCCTGTATCTCGTGAGATAGAGCGCAGATGGACACCAGGGCTTAAACTCGACCAAGACAAGCACGGGGCTACGGACAAGACCGGCCTCAGTCCAACATCTGTACCCGATTCAACGGAAGTGGGCCAGATGATTTCAGTCTTTAATAGCGAGCAGAAGCAGCACGAGCAGTCAAGTAACCAGGTGAACGGCGACTCACAATCGCTTGCCCCAACAGCCGGGCTTGCTAAGGTGTTATCATGTCCGACTGACTCCTGGTTTGGACAACATCGACATTCAAGAATCTGCTGGCTGCACCACTTGTTACGCCAGCCATTGAGGCATGTTAGCCATCGCATATATAGTGCGGCTTGTTGGAGCTCAGACGTTTGAGTCGGATCTGCTCAGCTTCCTGGCGGACCGTCTCACGTTGCTTTTCCCACTCTCGGATCTGCCGATTGCGCGAAAAGTTAGCACTG
The DNA here is from genome assembly GCA_014298035.1 of Pseudocercospora fuligena. NCBI lineage: Eukaryota > Fungi > Ascomycota > Dothideomycetes > Mycosphaerellales > Mycosphaerellaceae > Pseudocercospora > Pseudocercospora fuligena. Next base: position 396,314 of record JABCIY010000031.1, read on the forward strand.
GTCGACCAATGAATGTGCGAAGCCGAACGAATCACATACTCTCTCCTTCTGTGCCGTACTTGGACCATATTCTCGCTGGAAGCTTCGACTGTTTCCAATTGCAATAGACGCGGCAGACCACGCGGACATTGAAGGCTCGGATGCGGCCTCATCGAGTCTGGAGCTTCCTGTCGTATCGCGCAACCATTCAATCCACACATGGTTGTTGAACTTATTCCGCCGCGTCTCATTCACGGTGATCGCATCAAAGGCAGTTATTGAGCTGTTCTCATCGTCGTAAGGGTGGGTGTCAAAGACTGGTAGGTCCAAGTCCAGAGGCGAAACTGGCATTAACCTGTCAGGGAAAGGTTCGCAGCCTTCATCCATAATACCAGCCTCCCATTCCAGATAGTTGGCTTCGCGGCCCACGTGAAGCAGCAAGGGTCAGTCAGGGCTGTAATTGAAGCAACATTCGAATGGAGAAATCGAAAAGAAAAAAAAAGAAAAACACAACGAGCTGATCTTCGAAAAGCTCCGATGGCGGCAGGAAAAGATCACTCTACCTTTCAAGTCTTCTAATCTTTTGAATCTCAACTCCCGCCTTTGTTTGAAGATCTCCCAGAACTCCTCCTTCTCATCTTGTCCAGCCAGCTCTTTGTCTTCTAGCTCACGGGCGAGGCAGTTCAAATAGCCTGCTCGAGCATTGCGCAGACCTTCTTCTACCTGAGGGAAACCGGTACGAATCTCTTCATCGAGATCAGCAAATTTTAGGAGCTTGTTGCGAGCAACAAGTCTGGGTCTGGCAGGTGGTCCGACCAGGTTCTCTCTTCTTAGAAGCGTTTCAGTATCAGTGATAGAAATACCAGATACATTCCTCTCCTGACTAAGAATGATGTCGTCGTGCAACACCCTAGGTATGCAATGCTTGTAAAGCTCTCGCAAATTTGTGACGAGATGTTGCTGTGCGTGCTTCGCCGTACCACGCCTGGTCAGTTTGTTATCGATACTTCTTGATTCACTTTCTCGCGCCTGTTGGCTCAGGTGCTCAAATGCTCGCTGCGTACCACGAAACCTTGCGAGCTGCAAGTTCAGATACCGAGGTAAGCGAACTGTTGACGCGTTGCTCATAAGTGTGTCTAACTCATTGATCCCGAACAGTACTTTTTCTAATGCCTCGTCGAGCTCGCGCTGTGCTGCATTGTCGGTAGGCAGTTCGGAGTCCACCAGGAAATGCTTCAGGGTGTTTTGCAATGCATTTCGAGTATTCTCTGTGGCCTCAAAGTAGTCCATGCAATACACAAGCCGCTGGAGGAGCTCGACATAGTCACTGATACCCGACGTAGTCTCTCTCTTGGCGGGCGCGACTGCTTTCGAACGCGGTCTCGACTCGATGATCGTGGAAGACCTCGATATCGTGGGTGATTCACGCTGCTGACGTTGTCCGGAGCTTCGATTCGGGCCGCTTGCTTCTTGGCAGTCCTTGACCTCCTCGGTGCCAGTATGCTTTCGCGCGTCCTTCTAACTTAGCCCAGTATCGCCGCAAACTCGTCACCATGACGGCGCACTTTCGACATGTCTCAGAGGTCAAAATTGAGCATGACGCGTTCAAACGCTCGTGGTTCGAGAGCAGACGCAAAGAAAAACCTATCAAGTAGGTGTTCAAGGCACGTAACTTGTTTCTATACACAGACTCAGGGACAGAGAGAACTCATGAAGACACTGCAATAGACTTGGCATAGTACACTCACACGTCCACATGGCTATCTTGCCAGCCGGTGCTGGCTTCCATCAATGATAGTTCTACCTCATAGAAATCCGAGAACGACCTGCATTGAGCAAGGCCCTCACTTCCTTTGAGCAGTGACTAAAGAATCCAAGGAGTTCGGCGAATTGAGTATTCCTGGGCCGATTGTAGCGACTGCTGTATAGCCCCGACCGGCGCAAAGCGGAGGCAGAATCTGAAGTGTACAGACGACAGCTAAAGGTTCCAAAGTTCGGCCAATATGGATGGAGCTATCCTTTGATGGAGCTCGCTGTCAGAAATGAGCTTGGGCAAGTTTCCGTACCTTCAGGTGAGCAATGATCCATGGAGCGTGGGCTTTCAATGCGGACAGCACCATAGCTTCTTCCGGAGAGGACAAAGAGAACCATTTGTCTCAACTATTCATTGTTCGAAGCTCTCACACGGGTGCTGTGAAGGAATCTGTTTCATGTCGCATTGGCAGTGGAAGCCATTCGGCCATGACAACACACGTTTGCCGTCGGGGCAGACGATTTCTGGGTGCCGTGAGATCCTGGTGGAATCATGTGCAGGCGCCAATTCCGACCTTCTCTGATTGCAGCCCTCTAGCAACCTCATCTCAGGCTTCTGCGTCCGTCCGCTCCATTCTACCGTCTCGATGCACCTCACCAACCGAAGCACGGATCGGCAGGCGAGCACGGCCGATCAATGCACAGCGTGGTTGGAGCATAGCTGATTATGTTACCAAACTCCATCAGCTTGTGTATTGCATGGACGAGTTCCACGCTGAGGAGGAAACTCGCGCTGCTATCAAATTCCAACTCTCGAAATGGATCGCTCCAGACGGATTAAAGATCGACTTGGACATGATCAGCCGGCGGCATCGTGATGCTCATGAAACTCTGGAATATCACACTGACGAGCTGACGAGACGTATCGAACGTGACCGCTTTGTGCACTTGCCCGAATATCTTGTCGACGGGTTGAACCACCATCGTCGTGCTAGGCAACATCTTCAGAGGTTAAAAGAGCATGGAGTACGCTCTCGGACGAGCTTTGATATGCCCCAGCCCTCGCATCACGGGAGAGATTGGGGGCTCAAAGCTTTAATGCCATCGGAGAACAGAGGCACTGGTGACATGCGCAGGTGCGTTTCCGGATTCAGTGCCATCATAGGACTTTTACTGATCCCGCCAACAGTCAAGAGCCTCTCGGCGATATGACACAATGTATATGCAAAGAGCTTATTACACGTACCCTCCACGATGAGTCCGTCTTGCAGCAAGAGAGAGACTGCTACAATGTGGACGTCGTCACGAGCATAGACCTCATCAAAGATGTAGAGATTGCAGCGCCAGCAGTGCATACACCGCCCAAACGGGACATCGAAGATGGGAATACGGCAGATAATGCGGAAATAGCTGAAAACTGGGCAGAAATAGCAGATCTCTTGAAGATTTTCCGCAATAAGCGCCTGAAAACTCTGGACGGTGAAGCCTGGATGGAGACGATTCGCAAAGTCGAGAATGCTGGAATCGCGAAGAAAAGGGCTTTGAACGAACTCATCTCTGAGGCCAATCAAGTCTATTTCACGGAAAGATTGAAAACCTTGAAGGACGTGACAGGTAAGTTGAATCAAAAGACACGAGCAACGTTCCAGAAGCAGAGTCCCAGAGCCGTCAAACCGGACAGAGAAGACGAGAATGTCGGACGAGTGGGAAAAATGTCCACAAGCTGACCTAATATTTCTTTCAAAGAGGTCGAAATTACGTTCAAGGAGTATCAAGATGAAGCAATGCGTGCAGGTCTGGAGCCGATCGCCTTCCTTGGTAATGACGGATCCCGATTAGTCGACGAGATTGATTCCCAAACATTCATCTTCGATCATCATGCCGCAGACCACGCGAGCAACCCTGCATTGACGCACGCGGGGTTCAAGAGTGCAAATGAAGTTCAAGTCAAGAACACTCTTCGTGATGTGGCTAAATGGGTAGATGATGTCGCCGCTCTCACTCTCACCCCGTCATTGTCTGTCCTGGAGGGGCAGGAGAAGGAGGTGAAAGAGGCATTACTACTCAGTTCTGTCGGTCTTGGAGATGGAAGAAGTTTCGATGAGATGAGGGTTGGTCCAACTGCTGCGAGAAAATCGAGGGTAAGTTTCCCCTTCCTTCTACAACAGTTATTGTGGGAAGTGTTTGTCTTGATGCGTGGCATGCCACCCTTCTCTTGGCTGATGACATTTCGTTTTTCCGAGCAGATCAAGCTGTACCAACAGAAATGCGAATCCCTCAGATCTGAAGCTTTACGAACGCGAGAATCACTGCGTCTGAAAGCTCCACCTGAAACAGCGTCGGTTACATAGTGTATATCAAACAATAAAGACAAAGAATGGAAGCAGCGAAAGCTATGCAAATGTAATATTTCTTGAATCTGGCTGCCATTCCGTACTACACTAGATGCACGATCGAGCGAAAGATCGTACCAGTTGCGTGCACACTCCTCTTGTGTGAGTCCTTGATCTGCCAGTGACACGGCCTCTCATGCCGAAGCCTTCATCCGTCCCTTTGCGTTGTTCACTCTGGCCGGCCAGTCTTGCGTTTCTTCAAGCGCTCAAAGCGGCCGTACTCATCTTCATCATCCGCCTTTGCAGCCGCAAGGTCATCTGCGGCACGCTTCTTTCCGGCCATGCCCATTTGGTCCATGAGGTGAGTCACATGTGTCTTGGTCTTGTCAAGTGTGGACGAGACAGCAGTCACCTGCCCATTGACTTCCGTGTTAGTCGAAGTTGCTGCGAGATCCAGGTCTGCAGTGCCGTCCTTGACAGTGATCCCCTTGGTCGAGAGGTCAACGGCATGATCAATTGAGCCCTCGCCGTATTGAGGACTGGTCGATGGACGCGTATCTGTGTCGAGTAGAACATTGGGCTCGGGCTCTTCCGCATCAGAGTCGGCAATCTTGGGAGAGACCTTGTCCCATTCGAGATTCAGCTTTGTAGTCTCCTGCTTCTGGAAAGTCGCCTCGATATCCTCACACTTCAGCTTCATGCCCCGCTGAGTCTCCTTATCCTTGTCGACCCAATCTGGCGTCATGTCGGCAATCGCGTTGAGCTTCGTGTTGTATTCTTTCCGCAGTTCCTGCAGACGCGCTTTTTTGAACTCCTCAAAGATGTCGTCGCGAGTGGCTGCGTAGTCCTTACGTTGCTTATTCAAGTACTCCTCGGATAGATGTCGAGTGGCCTCTTCCTCTTGTTGAGGAGTGAGGTTTTGCGACTGATTGAGACCAAGGGCGCGCTTTGCATCCCTCCTAGCTGCCTTTCTCTTGCTCTTCAGCGTCTGCTTGTCCCACCGACGTGGGTTTGGCATGTCGCTAAGGATGGGGTGGGCGTTCGCACGATCGAGGCACGCCTCGCGGTCCTGGTCAGAAATCTTCTTTGGAGGATCCGAAAGCGCCATTGTCGCCGTCTTCCTACGCTCCGAAAGACAGCACACGTCGCAGTGGAACCCAGCGTTTGCAAGCTTGACCAAGTCGGACTCGATTTGGCGCATTTCTTCCTCGCTGTGGGCCGCGGTGTTTGGGAGCGACTTGGATACATAGACTTTGGTCGATTTGTTGCAGCCAGACGCGCCACACGTCAAGTCCGCTTCAATGTATGGGTGATCTGGGGGGACGGGCAAGCCCTCGCAGTACTTCATGGTGGTCATGATCTTGCGAAACTTCTGCTCATCCTCACTAGAGATATTCAATTAGCGTAATACACTTCATGCGTGTCTCGAAGGAACCTTACAGGTGCGGGTCGGTCAAGGTCAGAAACGGGTGCAAGGTGGGATACTCGCGGCGGCGACCATCCAAGACGTCGCCGGATATTGGTAACTGAAGAGAGACGCGGTCGGTGGAAGCGCCTTCGTAATTCTCGAAGCCAGTACTGAGCACGCCGTCCTCATCGAGGCGACTCGACTTGGCGGCGTGCGGGTTGAAGTCTCGCTCCATGTTGGCCGATAGCGAATCGACCATCGGAGGGTGTTGGGGAACGCGCGGTAGTTGTGAGGTAAGTCGAGGTTGTAGAGGGAGGTTGTATGCGCTTGTTCGAAGGGTATGTCGCGAATGAAGCTGAGCAAGGGAGACGGGCAAGTGGAAGAACACCAGAGGTCGCACAGGGTGGACGGAACGCGCCTCCCGAGCCGGCTGCCTTGTTTGAGGTGAGGTAACATTCACTTGCAAGAGTCTTGGCTCTCACGAGGCTTACGCGCTGTCCGGCTGGGACGATGTTGCATTTTCAGCTCCTAATACATATACATTAATGGTAAGCGCGGCGATAGCCATGCTTTACCTTTCCTCGTCTCTACACGTAATATCTTGGCTCGTTGAAGACATGGTACCGGTGATCTCTCACGCCTTGTCCTTTGAACATGGCCGGGAATCTGTATGGCTCAGGGACCTGATCCTCGGGAATTGTCTGATCAGTGCCTTCTGGCTGGCCGACGATGAACTTTCCAATCTGCGAGGTATGAAGTCAGCAAAGATAGCACGGGCAAGGAATTGCAGTGATGTGGACTTACCTGCAGTTCAGTGTCGGTGATGGTCGATCTCGACACTCGAGCATAACCTGTCCTCTTCATGCCCTTATACAGGATGTATTCGCACCATCGATCCCAATCTGTAGGGTCGATATCTCTCATTCCGGACACATCGGACACGTATGTGTTGTAATTGCCTTCCTTTGGCTTCGTCACCAGATACGAGAGAAGGATTGATGGTCGATTCGTGCTTCCCATGAGCTTCGATAGGTACTCAGTCTGCAAGCGTCGGTCTTCTGGATCCTCTTCTTGTCCGGAGTGGAAGACGAAGATGTCAACGAGCTCGCCGTAGGCATCAATGGTGGCGTGAATGGCAGGCGCCAATTCTCCTACCGGCGATGGAAGGAGGTGGTGCGTGCTATTCACGATCGGGAATTTGGAGAGCAATGCAGAGCCCCAAGTGTGCTTGTTCGGACCTGGGCCATAGTCGACGTACATGCCAAGCTCTTCTGCGAGGTACTGAGTGGTGTCGCGATTGCCCATGATGATGCGCTGCAAATCGCTCTCGAGAAGTCCGACAACGTCGAGCTCAGTCTCGCGAATGAGGGCTTCCATGCGTCGCTCCGAGCTCCACATGTCGTTGTCAATGCTGAAGTGGATCGTCCAGATACCAGCAGTGATTAACTTGCTGTCCTTGTGATAGGGCTGATAATTATAAGTTGGGAAGCGAAGATATGCCACGCTAGCGCTGATGAGCTGCAGCGCGAGCAGGGCGTAGATGTAGTAGCTGCGCTGACGTCTGGCAGCAGGATTTGGCGGAGGCTGGAAGGAGCGCTGCTTCGCCGGACTGCTGTTAGCGTTCGACGAGAAGATACCGCACCCTATCATGATCATCGTGGTAATCATCACCCAATCTGTGTGCTCGCGAACCAGTGGGCCACCAGGCACAAACGCGTATGCCACCACCCAGACATGGAAGAGGACCATGATGTTGTAGAAAAAGAAGCCGAGGGCAAATGTTCGGCCAGGCGAGAAGCGGACGGCATTAGATATAATTGCGGGAGTGATACCCACAAGGTAGAAAGCGATCGTCAGTCCGCCATAGTAGCCAGTCCAGTTCGGGAAGAGCGTGAGGAATGCGGCACCAAGTGAACCGATACCGAATGCAGCCCAGGTACGTATGAGGTTGGGATAGAAGAGACCAAAAGCTAGACCAAGACCCATCGCGGCGATTGTCCAAGCTCCATGTGGTGAAGCCAGCGGACCACGAACTGGATATCCCTCCCAGACCCACAGAATCATGGTGCTCGAATCCGAGAGCAGAGAGTGCAGTCCAAACATAACACCAGCGAAGCCAAGGCCGGCCAGGAACGATGGACCTTTCGGCTTGTCCTGATTGGGCTCGTTGCCGACGTTCTTGGAAGATCTCTGAAACGAGCGAAGCACAGCTATGGCGAACAATGCAATGCCAGTCTTGTTGTATCCGCCGTTGGCTTCGTGCATGATAGGCCAGAGAGGATTGTTGGTCCAGCAAGCAAATTTGGCAATACTACTGGCGATGAGTCCAATGAGCCACGCAGAAACTTTTGCCTCGAGCATGGCAGGACTGTTACGCTTGCTCCACCACAACGCCACCCAGGCAAAGCAGCCATTCCAGACGGCGAGACTGACTGCTCCAAGTCGGGCTTCAGGGCCTTTAATGAGATATGCGAGAAGGCCAATGGCAGTAGTAAGTATTATTACGGGGAAGTTCTTGGAGGCCAGACGACGAATGGGTCCGATCTCAAGGAATAATGGAGAGATGGTCGACATAACGGCAACCTCGTAGCCAGAGATACCCATATGCCAGAGTGGGAAGTACCACACGACCACGCCAAGAGATGTCATGATGGTCCAGAATGAGAACTGTGCATCCGTCAGTGCTGGAGAGGACTGCCTCAGGTGTGCAAGACTCACGCCAAGATACACATCTGCAGCGGCATCAAGCATTTCGTCCCATGAGAAGCGGTCGTTGAAGACTTGACCAATAGGCTTGTCCTTCTGTCTCTCCAAGGCTTTGTCTGCCACGCGATTCTTCTCTCTGTGATGCCATATCAGCCACAGCTCCGACCAGCTGGTTCTGCAAAGCGGACAATCGTACCAGCTACTTGGGAAGCCACTTGACGTACCCTCTGCTGACTCCCTTCACATCCTTAACCACAAGCTCAAACCCATTAAAGTCCATGGCGGTGACTGCGTCGAATGCGACATCGAGCAGAACAAGCGACCATTCGAAGAAGGCGTAAATGGTGTATGCTAGTGCGTTCATCAGTTCGGGCAAGACTATGATCAAATTGACGTAAGCTCACCTCCTGGCACGCGATGCACTTTATGCTGGATGAAGAAGTAGACGAGTGGGATGAGGGTGCCAAAGAAAGTGCCGGCCAAGTACTTCCGGTACTTGATGGCCTGCGGGTTGGGAGGAGATAAGGCAATGCAGCCAATAGTCCAGGGCAAAGTGGCAACAAGGTAGCCGATCATGAAGATGTCATGCCAATCATGGTCATCGGTGCTCGTGATGTACGTCCATCCTCCACACGTCAATGTCCTGAAGACTCCTACTCCTGCAATGAATTTGGGCAAGGTGCTTCCGGGACGGTTCGCGAGGCAGTACCACAGAAAGACCAAGGCGAATCGGGGTCCAGAGCAGATAGCAATGAAGACTTGGAAGACGCTTCGTTCAGGATATCGGTCGCCAATGGTCGCGGATACGGACGGAAACCATTCGATGGGGTAGCCGAAGTGCTCATTCTGCACAATTTTGTGGTAGTGCAGCCAGACGCCGACGATGAAGGCGCCGAAGAATGCGGCATAGGCGGTGGCAGTGTGGGCGTGACTGATGAAGTGGCCGGGGATCTATTGTGAGACACGAATACACGTTAGTGAGGAATACTTCTACGTCCACACATTGGAATTGGCAATGCTTACGACGGCCACGACATCGCCGTCGCGGTGTTTGGGAGGCATGGTATCTAATCTAGTGCACTCCCATTGACAGAGAGACAACGAAGGGAAAATAAAGAGAGACAAGAATGTGCAGTATGTGAGTGAGAGCAAGTGTAAGCTGCTCGAACGTTCCTCCCTGCTCACGAATCCCTGACACGCGACTTCCGCCTCGGCGCGACTTGCAGCGGCCGTATCCGCAGAGCCGCAGTCGATTTCGAAATCTTGATCTTGTACACTACACTCTGTCGCAAAGCAAATACTGCCTTACACATCACTGGCAACCTGGCAACCTGGCAACATGGCGGCAGCGAGTGACAAGGCTCGCTTCTATCTAGAACAATATGTGCCCGAACTGCGCGAGTACGAAGCGAAAGGCATCTTCTCCCGCGACGAGATTGCTTCCATCACTTCCAAGCGATCCGACTTTGAGCATACTTTGAATGCAAGAGGCAGCACGCCCGGCGACTATGCTCGCTATGCGACATATGAGATGAATCTCGACGCACTTCGAAAGAAGCGATGTCGAAGGTTAGGCGTCAAGTCATCCTCGTTCTCTGGTCAGAGAACAGTCTTCTTCGTCCTTGACCGAGCAACCAAGAAATTTCCAGGCGACATGGGACTGTGGATGCAGTACATCAATTTCTGCAAGAAGGAAAAGGCGAACAAGAAGCTGGCCAAGGTCATCACAAGTGTATTACGCTTGCACCCAAAAGAATATGGCTTGTGGGTGCTAGCTGCGAAGCATTACGCCGAGACACAGGGAGACATGGGCACGGCGAGGAACTATATGCAGAGGGGCCTGAGATTCTGCAAAGAAGAGCTGAGGTTGTGGCTGGAGTACGTGAAGCTAGAAATGGTATATCTTGCCAAGATTGCTGCGAGAAGGAAGATTCTAGGCTTGGACGAGAAGCATGAGCAGAAAGTAGACGAGGATGAAAATATGATCACGTTGCCCAGCATCACGGCCGATGACTTTGAGCCTGCTTCGGACGACGAAAATGCAAAGAAAGGTGTCGAGGAGGTAAACGAGGATCTGCTCAAGCGATTAGAGAATGCGCCTGCCTTCACTGGTGGCATCCCGATCGCCATATTCGACTCGGCTACGAAGCAGCTTGGGAGCAAAGCTCCTGAAGCCGCGGAGAACTTCTTCGACCTCATCTCGACTTTCGATCAAGTACTGTCAACCCCGAAAATACTCGACCACATCCTTGACTGGCTACGACGAAACGCATCAAACTCCGTGGAGTTGATCATCAGCGAGGCCAAGCGTGAATTCTTCAGTGTCGACTCCACATCTGCAGACTTCCCACCAGCCCTGTCTAAATCTCTCGCCAAAATCAAGTCAGGCAGTACCAGACTACAAGACAAACAGCAGCCAGCTCTTTCTGAAAAAGCAGTCTTACTGTTGGTCCCGCTTGCCGAAAATGCAGATGAGACGGACCAGGACATTCGAAAAGTGCTGGAAGCCAGTATCAAACGCCACCTCCGCACAACATCGGCAATGCCACGAAAACCTGGAGGAAAAAAGTCGGGTCCGGAAGCTATAGCGACAACTTTACAGAACCAGGGCAAGCAGCAGCAGGCTGAACTAGTGTTGAGACTAGCAGGTGATGCTGGTATAAAGAGATGAAACCCACTTGAGCCATGTTTGCTTCTGACATGCGCTCGGCATCCTACCTACGAGCAACACAAGAGCAATAGCCGCTTTGTGACTGCAAGCATTCGGAGGCGACCCTGCTCTCCGTCGCGGCGAAGCTCGTCTTGGAGGAACGAGAATAATCACTTCCACTCCAAGAGCATGATGTCTTCTATGATCTGGGCGAGTCTGCAAAAGACCTTCGATCAGTACTTTGTGGACTAGCACATGTCCTTCCCTACAGGATTCAACCTCAAGGTTCCTCGAGGAAAATCACAGACTCGAGCAAGCCTTAGACATCATAAAGACCGGCTTCGCAATGAATTTGTAGACCCAATGACACTCAAACAGCTCATACGCAGCTTGATCGATAAATGTAGTCTTCTCTCACTGCTCCCCCGTATTCTGCAATCATAGACGTGTTGCTTGTCCATGATTAATCCCATATCAGAAGCTCTCGCCCTTGTCATCCAATTGAAAATTCACCCCAAACATTTGTAAGCTGTAGTCCAATGCTTCTCTTCACAAAAATCCATCAGCCGCACGCATCTCTGGTAAATTTCGGGACCGAAATTCTTGAAGCCTCTTTTGTACTTCACCTTCGAAGCGGCCCCTTCCCAAAGTAGAAATTGTATGGACACTCACCGCTACGCTTGAAATCAATCACGACGCCGAGGGACGCGACATTGAGGGAGGAAGAGATGGATGACCGCAAAGATGAATAAAAGCAGGTGCACGACTCACGCATGAACTGGAGCGCGTCGCGACAAGATGTCCAAATTTGAGGATGGGATGCTAGTGGTAAGAGCTTCGGAGTGAGAATCTTGGAGCGTGGATACATCCGCAAGAGTTGATCAGAGAGGAAGAGAAGGAGTCTTCAGTCTCGTCAGGTTGACTTCGATCGTGCGCGGCCTTTTGGAGAATTTGTACCCGCGTTCCAACCTTTCGAGCGTCGTGGGATAGGAGACTATGAGACATCAGCAATGGATGGGTGCCTTGCTGGAATTGGACAAGACTGTAGCACCGATGCAGTACCTCAGGTCCCGTGGAGTTGTTACAAAGCTCCTGCCTTCTGAGACTTCAGAACGCGGGATAGCGACATCGACGGTTGTGCAGATCGCGTCTCGCTGAAGCGTTGACTCAGCAGTGGCTAGATCTCAGCAACTTCGTAAAGGAGGGCCACGCGTGAAAACGCAATACACGCGCTCTAAGGTACGCTCGATGTTTGAGACCAGGCTATGAGCTGCAACGTCCCCACCGCTCGATCTCTATAGCGGAACTGCACATTGCGCCAGACTTTCCGAACGCCGGCCAGATGGTGTTGAACGATGGCCTTGTAGAAGAGTCGTCCAAGCCGCGGCGGTCAACTCACTTCCCGCGCCATGCTCCGCAGTCTTTCGCGTCGAGATTCAAATCACAGGATGTCCTGTTCCGTGCTGCAGAGCCGATGAATTCGCAATGTCCACATCTGGGTTGAGTCGATTCCATTGCGTAACCTGCGCCCAGGACGCTGTGCAGTAGGGGGCAGGGACTGCGGCACAAAGCTCGCTGTGCTCTTCAAGACCGGCGAGAGTCGATATAGCGTTGTACAGCACTCTTGTATACCGGAACGAGCAGCTCCGCCTACAGCCATATGCCTGCGCTCGCCAGCTCGTAGTCCGATGCTGTTGAGTGCTGAATGTACGCGGAGCGGCTAACAAAATGAAGCAGAATTCCAGCTCTGCAGTCGCCATTTATGACCAACAGCCTGATGGACGCAGGTCAATGCACTTCGAGCGAGCAACGGCCATGCATTCGAGATGGACATGTATATGCGCAAGTCCTGCATTCATGCGGAAATGCCGTACGCTATGCTTTCGTAGATGCGCTAGTCCTCGCGCGCAAGACGTCGCCGGCTAAATGTCAGACACCTCCGATCGTTGTCTGCAGCTGGACGTGTTGCAGACAGTGGTCGGAAAGCACACAGCTGTCGGGAAGTGGACGAAGTCGTTTGCACTTGCAGCTGTTCAGACGAAGTGGCCAAGCAGTCACGAATGGCGGAAAGACAAGGGAGATTGATTGTACCTGCTCCCTTTTACCGAATCGGGTAGCAACGACATCGTGATACCCAGCACTCGACTCTGGTGGCACAGAAAACGATATCGAGCCGAAGACCCAAGCGATTTCTGGAACACACGTTGACAAGTCGCAACAACTAGCACGACACAACTTCAAAAGCCACCGCCAAGCGAAGATTCGACTCCTCCGCCAAGTGTTCCGACAGCAAATGAGTGTATATATTGTGTCAAGACACTCTACCTATCAGACGCCCAGACTCGCACTCTGCGGCTCGCTGGTCTAGCGGAATTGCACTCGATCGATACCAAGAATAGTCGGACCCTTGCAAAAAGCAATGGGTGGTACGCCCACGCGGGAGCTCCGAGCGAGCGGTCCCAGAAGCCAGTATGAACCCTCCCTTCGCGAGGGCGACCAGAAAGCATGAGTGGGTGATGACTTAGGCGAGAGCATTTCCGCGAAGCGCAGCTTTGGTTCCAATAAGGAGTCTGCTAATGTTCCGCGATCCACATTTGGTCTGAATCCATTTCACCAATTGCCATGCCACTACGTACAAGCTGGCCTCGTGGGGAGAACACCAGTCTCTGAAAATAAACCTGCCTGGTTAGGAGCAATGTGTACGCACATGGCCGGGACAAGGTTTGATGAGTACGCGATTGCAGAGGGTCCATGTCCACGTCAGGATTGATACTACGGCGGAGAACACCCGGGGCGGAAAAGTTTTGCTTCGCGGAAGGACGATCTAGGCTTGGCTGTTTTGAGAGTGGCAGTCGTCGCTCAATCTTCTAAGGCCCGTAACGACGCTCCGTCTGCCACACTGGTTGCAGAGGCAGGTACTCGCCGAAGAGCAAAGCCGGATTAGTCGCATACTTCTCAGTGAAGACACCAACCAACTGCGACGCTTGACGCCTACTTCCAAGCAGACTTCGATCTTCACAGAGTTGGCAGAAAGGCTCAGGCTCAGCCTTCTCGCCTGTCAGACTTCCTCTTCCGAACCTACTTCGCGACCCTGTATGGCTTATTTGGTACCTACTTCCAAGCAGAGTCAGCTTCAACTCAGATGCAGCAACAAGCATAGTCTTACTCTCTATCGCCTCTCAAGACCCACTGTCAACAACAGCGTCATATACCCGTCCGGAGTGCATCGGCCTCGCTCCAAAACGAAAGCAGAGTTATGGTAAAGACCGGAACATCCTCACAGCAACTCGCTGTCATAGCTTCCTCCGCTCTCATAACATCTCAAACTGACTTCGACGGCACATGGCCCTCTCCAGGGCACAGTCGATCCCAAAAATGTTCCCAGACAATGTTGCGATGCACAAGTCCACATTCGCGCTAAAGCTCAGGTCTTGGGCATGTAGACAGCGCTTTGTGCTCAGATCGCATCTCTGAGTCGTGCTATGGATGGCAGCGTTGCTTCTCCGCTGGTCCTCTGCTCTACTACTCGGTCGCGCCACTCAAGTCGAAACCTCGAAATCGCAGAGAGCGTTTTAGCGTCAAATTTCGACTTCGGGGTGACGGCCTGATCGAGAGATCTGCCTGCTCTTACCTCTTCCCTACAGCTTCAACCTATGGCCCAAGCCGGGGCCTTCAAAGGATGGCATATAATTTCTTGTCCTCGGACTCCGGCTTTGCCGCGACGATCAGGCTGGGAGACTTGCTTGCCCTCTTCTCCTTGCTCCACTAATCGGCCTGTCCCTGTGTCACACGAAGGAAGACTAGGCGATGACGTTGGAGAAATCATTCTCGGTTCAGGCTCAGAATGAGTAGCAAGGCAGATCACGACCCTTGCGCCACACTTTTCAAGGTCAAATTTTGCAGCCGACTGCATCGAACGGAGTCTTGAAGGCCATCTGCTCGGGACAGGGCGGACCTAAGCGCAAATTTCATTTCTATGCTCTTTTTCGCTCATCGCTTCTCCTTTGCCTCCTGCTCTCTGAACGTGCTAGCCCCGGAAATGGTCCTGAATGTCATAACGATCTCGTCGCTTTTCCTCTCAGGCCAGATCGCTTCGTCTGCACTCCGCCTGTACTGCTTTGCGGGTCTGGCCAAAAGGGCACCTCTGGACTCCGCATCTTTGCTGGTCTCTTCACATACGCTCCTCTTGCGTTGCACCGTAGGTAAGGTTCTGGTGTTTCACCAGTCGGCAGTGCTTTCAACCCTTCAGCCTCACACACTAGAGTGCAAAGAATAGAGTTCCCAAGCATCATTGCCAAGTTCTGCCATCTCTTGCCCGGAACGAGACCATCACTTGCACGCCGAAGCGCTCTTATTTACGCCTCCTGTGGCTCATTGGTTCCAGGACGTTGACATTAGAAACAGCACGGTCTATGCAGATTTCGACTGCTGCTGAAATTGGGAGCATGATGGCGCTAGTTGTTTTGTGTCTCGCGTTCAGCGTTTGTCCTGGCATGAGAGAGTGCCTTGGTGGACGGACTTTGCTCACCTTTCACACAAAACCTCCCTGAGAGTGAGCTATTTGCTCCAAGGCACCTTCACATTCTTGCTCGCTCACGCAATTTCAAGGTTGCAGGCCTTGCCCGAAGTGAGTCGCCCATTTCAAGGGCTGTTCCCTTGTTCACTTTCTTGACGCTCGTGTTGCGAGTCTTGTGATTCAGACTGATGCAAATGACGACAATCATACAGCTTACTCGGAGGTAATTGCGGCCTCACACACGGTCACATGCCGCAGCATACTTCTGGACCGTAGCTTCATCTCTACTGCAACCATATCACAAGGAAAGCTCCGACCAACCCAACCAGGCACATTCATTCAGAGCACAGGTATCTCGAACCTGGACAGCGTCTACGGCAATTACCCTCACCAATCACAATTGATCATCACAGAACAAGCATAGGCGAAGGACAGCGTCACACTCTTGTTCAATTCGTGTCCCGGCAGTAATCACGTTCGACATGCGCATCAAGGTTGCCGCCCTGGTCGCAGTGACCACAATCACGGCAAGCCTTGCGATGCCGCTTCAGCTTGGAGATACCCAGCTCACATCCGAAGTCGCAGCTCGCGATACGAAGAGAGGTCGGCGTCAGATTGTACCTGCAGATGTATCCCCAGTGGATGGCACTTGGTTCAGCGACCACATTTTCAACGATCAGGCCGTTTGTACTCTCACGTTCGATTCACATGGCATAAAGTACGATATCCACATCGGTCGCCCATACATAAACGGTGCTGGCTGTGAGTTTTCTGTGACTACATCCCTCAATTCGCACTTCTCTGACTTTGTCCCCAGGTGATCCGATCTTCGACACCATGAGCGCGCACGTCAACACCGAGCAGGACGATTCAATCATACTACGAGAGGACTGGAAATGTGATGATGATAAGCATGGTAACACCAGACTCGGGTTCACTGTGAACGATGGTGCACATCTCAAGGACGCCAATACTCAGTACAGAGTCATCGAAGCTTTGGGCCAAGCATACCCAGATGTCCCGTTCGTATCAGAGCGAATCTGCCTTGTTGGCTCGCCAGCACCGAACTACTGGCCACCAGTGGCATCAGCACCTTCAGCAAGCAGACGACGCGATGTCGGTCTCATGCAGCCTCGTGAAGAGCTCGATCCGTGGGGCACCGAGTGGGCTATTGCCAAATTAGCAGCCAGTGCTGAAGATCCGTTGCACATGTTTGTCGCAGAGACCAACGTCACAGGCGTGGTTGGCTACCTGCTGCAGATCAATCATCCCTCCGACGTCTGCGAGTATTTTCTGAGCACTTTGCGGCAGCAGGCTCTCAAGATCAATGAAAGGGGCTGCAGGGCAGATTCGCAAGGCGGCACGCAGATCAAGTTCACGGCTGGACTTCAGAAAGACGATCTCTGCCAGCCAGGCATATACGACAAGATCAACGAAGCGTTCCCAGATCTCCGAGTCCTCGAAAAAGCGCCCAGGCTGTTCGGCGTTTGCCAGCCTCCCAAGTACTGGCCACATTCGACTTAATCTAGCACTCCGATCGTTCCACGAGGAACGTTTCCTTGAGATCTCTTCATTGGCAACTTTCTGGTGGTTGCATTGCCAACCATCAAGCATGCACCATCAGCCCATACTACTTCCGACATTATTACATCTTTTTCCAGATTGCTCCGCGAGCCGGAAGCACGCATTGCCATAGAGCAACTCAGCTACAGTCACAAGACGGAGGAAACTCTTAAAGTGAAGCATTTAGCAGGAATTCTTGGGACATTGGATACTGAGCATAAAGATTTACCAAACAGTACTTCAATGTTGTTTGCAGGCTTTCCATATTTTCCCTTATACAAAGTGAGTCAGAAATCTTACCAAATCGATATCTGCTTACTCCCCTGATTGCGCTCCACTAACTCAGCTTTCGCCGGGCATGATCGTCAAATGCTTTCGTTCAGAGACCGAGGTCGCTATCGCTGTGTTCAAGGTGTGTGGATGTGGAAGAGCTCCGAGATCTCTTCTCAATGCCCCAGATGCAACCGGATCCCTGCAGAGATGAGCGTATATTCGGCAAATGGCGCAACAATGTTGTCTCCTTCCTCTATCTCCGTTCAGACCCCCGGCTTCAATAGCAAGGCTTGCATCATACCGGCTACTTTGATGGTCTTGCGGATGAAGTTCGCCTCTTGTCGAGTATTTCATATTGGGCAAATCCAAGAGAACGGAAACGTGGCTGTTCAGATGAAGCAGGTCACTACGAGCTGAAAAGGGGCGCGCCTGATGGAAGGTACATGTAGTTCTTCCTGGATCTGACCGCTCCGCAACAGCTGTGTGCGCTCCGACTACCGTCTTCGAAGCAACTGCGTTAGCTATGGACTAGCGATCTGAGCTGTAAGCGCGAGCGGTAGTGTTCCCTGATTCTAATCACTCCCTGACACCTGCACGTGTTCCAACCACTGTCCGCGAAGCAAGGAGCTCAGATGTGTACTAGCAATCAGAGCTGGCTCACTGTCTAGCGTGCGAGGTCTTTCGTGCGAGAAGCAAGAATACTGTGTGCTGACTCTGCCTTGAAGTAGACACCAAGCCTTGCGGGTTCGTTCGCAACATCTTTGGCCGCTCTCCGAAAGCTGTGTGGCTTCCGACAACTGTCTGCGAAGCAACGAGCTGAGCTATAGACTAGCAATCTGAGCTGTAGGCGCCTGATGGGAGGTGACATTGCCTCGTTCTGGTCTCTCCGTGACAGCTGTGTGCGCTCCGACTGCCGTCTTCGAAGCAACGGCCTCAGCTGTAGTCTAGCACTCTGAGCTGTCTGGCCTTGTAGCGGGCAAGCTCTTCCGTGCGAGCAGCACAAACTCTGTACGCTGAATCTGCTTTACAGTATGCACCACGCCATGGGGATCAGTCTGCAACACAGGTACGGGCGGAGAGGCCTCGGAAGCGACAAGAGACCATGGGCCTGATTCTCCATGATCTGCCCACCGAGTTCTTCCCTGCGCATCAGGACAGCCAATTCAACATTTACATACTCGATCATCACTGTCGCCGTCATCAAAGAGCCAATCAGCGCTCAAAGAATACTGGGTCCAATGGTGCAGTGGTAGCACATTCCTCAAGTAATCAGTTGAGACGTGGGTTCGACGCCCACCTTGTTTCCTTCGGGGGCATGTGGCAGGGTGGCTAATGTGGCTGACTTGCAACGGAAACACCTACGTTCGAATCGTAGTTGGGCCATACCATTTCTACGTTCGATTCGTAGTACCTCTTTTTTTGCTTGCCTTCAATGTGACCGCAGTCGCAGCCTGATCGGGGATACTTCGGGGCTTTCCCATCTTGCCCGGCACCCGCGACCGAGGTTTACTCAGCACGCTTTCCAGTGCCGAATCCTCCATTCCCGTACATAGCAGACGGATCGCGACGTGCATGCGAGTCTAAAAGCCTCCAACAGGCAATACCTCGATATGCAAGCTCCCGTTGCTGCCGTCAAGTAGGATGAAAAGGCCAAAAACGCTGATCACGTGCTAATGTTGTCCCAGGCACTTTCGCTTGCTGTCAGTGTGCCCTTGTGTATAAGGCGTGACTCCGAGCGAACGTGTAAGACTGAGCCAGCGGTGTCAGAGACGGTAGCACTAGCTCAGCGTCATGTCTCGGAGTGCCCGTCCTTCGACCCACTGCTGACCCTCATACCCATTGCCTTTAGGTCACCACGACTGACATTTCTTGCTTCGAAAAGACATCAAAGCAGCAAAGCGCCAACAGCGGCAGACTTCAGCTCACTGAGTGGCACAAGTGGACCCAAACCACCATGGACGCCAGCTCGACCGATTTCTGTCACCGGGCATCCTAAGCCAGAGTGGAAGTATGGCGAGGGCGCGGCAGAGGAAGGTGCTTCGACCAAAAGCCATATCGAAATAGATCCTTTCGCAGAAGGTCGTCCAATGTTTCACAACTACTCTTTACTCATTTCGGGGATCGTGCCGCGACCGATCGGCTTCATCAGCACAATCTCGAAAGATGGCAAGCCGAATTTAGCACCGTTCAGCTATTTCCAGGTCGTAGACCATGATCCTCCGGTCTTCATTGTCGGGTTTTCCGGTCGAGGAGGTGCTTCCAAGGATACGTTACGCAATCTCGAGGAGACCGGAGAATGTACCATCAATACTGTATCGGAGCATATGATAGAAGCCGTGAATGCGACATCGATTGACGCTCCGCACGGTATCTCCGAGTGCGATATTTCGGGATTGACACAAGCTCCATCATCGACAGTCAAGCCACGGAGAGTCAAGGAGAGCATCTTTTCGATTGAGGGCAAGTTGAGCCAAGTGGTCGAATTCAAGACGTCGAGACCGAGTGTGGGTCAACATGGAAAATTAGCGGTTATCGAAGGGACCAACTTCTGGGTTCGCGAGGATGCAACCGATCAAAAGCACAGTCATATCGATCTTGAGGTGCTGAGACCACTGGGGCAGCTGGGCGGGATTAGCTATGCCAGAATGACTGATACCTTCGAGATTGCGAGGAGTAATTGGAAGAAGGATCTCGAGAAGCCGGAGAAAGGGTTGATGAAAGCCATTGAAGGTCCTGACGGTTCCTAGGTACCACCACAAGACCATTTCCGGGTCTTAAGATGCTATCCATTACGTTCTGCGGCACACAGCGTCGTTCGCAGCATAATCATATTGTTGACCCGTCCAATTATGCAAGCTTCTCGACATGAACCACGGTGGCACGAGAGCCATGATTCTGCTTCATTGTCTTCAGCGCTCCGCACGAATTTAGCGCTGAAGGAGGTAGGTCTGCGAAAGTGCGAGCTTAGCTCTTGTATCGTGGGCAGAGCTGCCTGTCTCGATAACTTGACGCCTGGCTCTCGTGCTAATGTTCCTTTCCAACCTTCTTGAGCCAGGTGAACGGCTTTTTCCATCCTGACTTCTTCCTCGCACCACGAATCTCCATTCCCGCGCGCAGATTAGGTGTAGTCGCCGATTTTGACAGTGGCTCTGCATGAGGATGCCCCGCATCCTCGCGAAACTGACCAGTATTGGCAGCGTCGACTTGCACCACTGGTGCAATAATGTGACCAGTGGGTCTCCGCTCAGCGACACTGTCCTCAAGCTCGTAAATATGCCGAACTGGAGGTCTCAAAGCATTGAGAATGTCTGCTTCCGGGTCCACCTCAGATAATCTTTCGCCCCTCTCTGTGAACATATTGCATAGATGATATACATCGTTCCAATTTTCCTTTTCCTGCGCAAGAAGATCCGCGACAGTTGCAGTCGAGCGCTGTAGTCCGGGTCGATCGCCTCGGATTTGGCGGGTTGTCGGGGTCTGATCATTACTCCCAGTGGTTAGAGGGTCGATGGCGCTACCTGCTGCTGGACTATAGCGCTCTGCCTTTCGCTCAGATTTGGGCAGTTGCCACTGTCCAGATAATTGCTCGCTCTGCCCGCGAGGGGGCGAAAGTGGACCACAGGTGGCTCGACTGTCGAGAATGACTCCATTTTCGTAGCTGCGAGGAGTGAGCTCGACAGAGATACCCTGGCTAGATGCTTCAGGTGGTTCCCTACCCGTTCCACGCTGATTTGCCGTGACAATGCTTCTAGAACTTCGGCCCTCCTCTGTAGCGATGCCTGTCGTAGTTCCAAGAAGGTGGGGTTTTCCCGACGGCTTCTTAGATTGGAGACGTTCCGCTCCATGCTTCGGCGTTGACCCAAAGCCGCACTCGGCAGCCTCCAGGTCCATGTCAGAAGAGCATGTATCAGACACGCCATCTCTTTGGCGCCACTCTTGGTGCCTGGCCTTTGCCGCTGCTAACGTGGTGGGCTTTGGAAAGGACACGTCTTGAGCGCCAGTGGCCTTCTGCTGGTTCTCAACACGCAGCGTAGTGGTCAACCTGGACATGGAAGCATCCATGTTCACGGCAGATCCGATGTATAGAGGCATACTTCCGGACTTCGAGCTTTCGTTTGCTTGCAATGCAGTTGGGTTACTTCCCAGGACGAATGGTTTCAACAGCCCATCGAAGCGCTGCAAATTCGCTTTGAACTGCTGATGATGTCCAATGACTTGGCAGTCGTAGTTTGGGATTATCTGGAATCGCTGCAAGCCCGTCAACTTCCTGGTGACGGTGTCGTACATTCGACTGCTCTTCAACTCCTGGTAGCTGCATTCTCGTTGGAAAATTGCGTTCGGCTCCAGGTCGTAGAAGAAATGCGCTTGCACCACGAGCTGAACGTCTCGCAAAGATGGAAAAGCTTTGCGTTTGAAGCCGTGCACGTCCATGAAAAGCATCTTCAGTGATGTGACCCACTGACAAAAGATGCCCTGCACACGCCGCAGAGTATCGGAGTTGCACAGGCTGACATACTCGAATCTGCCGCGCGACGAGTATGCTCTGGCGGAGGTGATGAAGAAACGCTTGCAGACGAGGAAGTCGTTGACTTTAGGTCGTGGGAAAGGCACGATCTCGTGTTGAGGATTCTTCGACTTGCGCTCGAGCTCGCGCCTCTCCCATCGATTCTTGAACAATACCGTCGAATCGCCTGGATGTGGGTAGGCGTAATCGCAGATGATTTCTAGAAGTTCTTGAGGCAAGTCAAGGAGGGAGCACTGAGGAGCACTCATCCTGGCCATCGGTGGAGAGTTCAGCTGAGGACTCGAGTCTGCCATTCTTTTGGTCGGGCGGGCAGCTTCACCGCGCGCTGGCAGATCGGATGATACCCAATCCAAGATCTGTGTCAATAATGTAGGTTGGAAGCGCCGAGTATGGTATTTGTTATCGCTTCGCTGGGGATGGCCCGATTGTCAAAAGTCTTGCAACAAGATGCTGGCGATTGAAGTCCGTGTGTTCATTTGGGCTGCGCGGGTGAATCTTTTTAGCTGCCTAGGCAACCCGTGTAGAGCTCTTCACTTTCACGAACAATGCGACCAGGCAAAGTGTGGCTCACAAGGAAATATGCGAGTGGACAGCTGAATGGCGCTGAGCACGACTGACAGCGTCATTTTGGCGACAATGCTTTGTCACGACACCTCAGCTTGTACCAGTCTCAACGATACCCTTACCCAGCCAGGGCGCTCAATTCTCTCCCGGTTATCTTCGCGTCGTGGCGATGTCTCTCTTTACTTTACTTGTGGAGAATTGGATCGTAAATTTCGAGGCCCCAGGCAGCTGTTTTATCAGGTCGCAGAGCTGGGCAAGGTCCTCGTATGAAGGCCTGTGGTGATCATCATACTTGGGTTCTAGCAGATTGACAGGCACTCCTACGAGAGTGCCCATCAAGCAAGAAGTCAGCAGATATAGTCTTTCGATAAGGCGAACGCCATATATCCAGAAGCACTCCACGGAAAGAGTCTTAAGAATCTTCAGGATGTCTTTGGCTTCTTGCAATATCCATCCAATTTGCTTGGCCCGGCGCTCTGATCGTCCAAGAAGCTGTCTATCCCGCATGTTGATCAGCCAGATCACGCCAATCAACGACGTCTTTGTGATAGAAATGAGCGCAATCTGTGAGCTGTCGAGGTGCTCAGTGGGTGTGAATGCTCATCGAATACTTTGACTGCGGCAGCGTGAACATGCACCCAGGCTCGGCTTGGTCCTATCATTCTGGCTGCTAATACCGTTGACATCGTCGTTGGTCCTGACCTCCTCATCTGAAATTTCCGGGCAGTCGAGCGGTCTTCATAAGAGTTCTCAAAGGCTAAGGCGATTATTTGCAGGTAACCTGCCATCTTGAGTATTTAGGCGCGTTATCCTCCTCCTTCGTTCGCGGGAGATGCAAAGTCCCAGCGCTGGCTTCCACGCCGATTGCGTACACACAAGACGGTTGCATGCTGCACTTAGATCAAGAGAAGAGATTCCGCCGCGACAGCAATTTCACCAAGTGTATTCCGGAGTACACAGCGCTGTTGATGAGGGGGCCATGCTGGTGTCTGAGTCAAGGACCGAACTGCTGGAAACGAGGCAAAGTTTCTCGTGTGTTCTAACATCGGCTGTACTTGAGACCGACTATATACATAATAATAGTACGTAACCTCCTATAAAAGTCTATATAGCTAAGGTCCGCCTCTTAAGTAGAAAATTAACGATCCTACGAAGTTTCTTCTATATTATCTAGTAGTACTATAGTCTTCTTAAGAACTCTATATCTTAAGATAAGCTATTAAGTAAATAGAAGCTAATCTCGCTAGTAAGAGAAGCTAAAATCTACTTAATAGCTACCTAGTATTAATACGCCCTCTAATTAATCGATTAACGAATACTATAGTAATAATAGTACTTAAGTTACTAAAGTTATAATTATAAGAAACTATATAAGTCTAAGAACTTAGTACTTAAAGAAATTATAATAAGTTATAAAATAATATCTTTAATCTACTTAAGGTTACTAAATCTAGTATAGCGTATAGATCTAACTAACTTAAATTTTTTATACTTTATTATCTAGTATATCTTATATTAATAATATTAGCCTTAATACTAAAGCGACTTTTAGAGTATCTATTTAAAGAGTTTTATAAGAAGTAAAGTATTATAAACCTCTACTTAAAAACCTAAGTATACCTCTCTATTTATATATTCTTTTAATAACTCTCTATTTATTCTTCTTATTTTATAAGAATAGTCTCTAATTAATTAATATTTATCTACTTAATATCTCGTTATTACTATATCTTTCTTAAATAATAATAATAACTAGATCTCTAATCTAAGTACTAAGTTACTATAGTAACTCTAACTTAGATAATATTAGAATATATAGTCTAGTTAGTTACCTAGTAGGAGATACTAAGATAGGCTAGATTATATAATAATAATTATATAACTAATCTAAGCTAATACCTTTTAGATTTAGCTCTAACCTATAGATAATAATAATATACTTACTATTCCTACTTTAGCCCCTACTATTCCTTATAGCTTCTATTATAGTTTATAATCTATTTATACCTATTAGCCCTCCTTAGCTTAATAGGTTATAAGCCCGGGTTTATAACTATAAGGTAGAAAGACTAAAGTAGTATAGGTTACTCCTAAACCTATAAGTCTAGTTCTAGAAGGAAGAGGTAAAATAGGAGAAGAAGACTTAAGATAGACCTATATATATTATATAAAGAAGCCCTATATATATAAGCTATAAAAGAACCTAGTAAGGTATACTTAGAAAGTATAAAGGGAATAGATAAGCCTAAGTTTTAAGTACCTTTAGATAAGCCTTAGATTTAGTACCTAGTACTACTAATACTCTAATCTATAGATTATAATAGTTAGGAAGGACTTAAGGAAGTTATTAGCCCTATAGAGTAGGAATCTATACTAAGTTTTTAGTAACCTTTAAAACTAATAGGCCTAGTAGAGCTAGGGATCTATAACTAAGGAAGATAGCTATCTAGAAACTATTATTTTTAGACTAAAGAAAGAGCTTATTTCTAGAGTTTATTTAGATTTAATTTATAGAAGAAATTATAGATTAAAAAGGAGGAATTAGTAAGAGAAGGGCTATACTAATCTTAATAAGAGAGAATTATAAATTATAGTTAAGATAATTAGGATATATCTAATAAAGCTAAAGGTTAAATAGGTACTAGATAAAGTAGTCCTTAGTATCCTAGTATCTATACTATCTAAGTATATCTTAATAATATTATTAGAATTACTAGACTAGTTAATTAGAAGAGTAAGTTATAAGGTTTATAATATAATAGTATTATATAAAATATTTATCTATATTTTAGAAGATAACTAGGATAAATATTAAGAGCTTAAATATATAAGATATCTATAGATATAGGTAAAAGGAAAATATAAGAGGAAGCTTTAGATAATAGGAAGAAGCTTACTCTAATAGTATACTAATTTTAGTATAGAAGAAGGCTAAATAGTTAATAAAGTATAGTAAAGCCTAAGTAGTATAGCTAGGAAGGTAGTATTAATCTTTCTATAGTTTAAGGAAATTAAGACTAAGAAGAGAAGGATTTAATAGCTTCTAGTAGCTCTCCTAGAATTATTTAGTACTATTAGGGATAGGATAGATCTAAAGTAGGATCTAAGCTTATAAGATATTCTTAGTATCCTAAGAGAAAAATAGGAATAGATAATAAGCTAGAAGATAGCTATATTTACTAAGAAAAGAAATTAGATAGATAAGGATTTATTATATTTCCTATATAAAGAAAAGTACTAGATTAGAGAATACCCTAATCTAGATAAAGTAAAAGTAGCTATTAAGCTAAAGTAGAGCTATAGAGTAGTAAAGAAATAATCTTTATCTAAAGCTAGAAGGAGATCTTTACTAGATAAAGAGTAACTTAAAGAAATAGTAAAGAAACTAAGCCTAAGAATATAATCCCTAAAAAAGAGGATTAGGAAACTATCTTCTAAGAAAGCCTATATAGTATAGGATATAGAGGTACCCTCTAAACTATCTTCTCCCTCTAAGGAGAAAGATATAGATAAGATAGCTTATTTAACTATTAAAGTAAAAGGTAAGTATAAGCTATCTAAATAGCTACTTAACTCCTATACTTCTATCTATATAACTAACTAAGAATTACTCTTTAGAGATATAAAATCTCTTAAAAAGAAGAAGTAGATTAAGGTTAGAGGTAGCTATCTAATAGCTATATATATTAGGAGTATAGTTATAGATAGAAGAAGGGATAAGTAGATTATACTAAAAGATATTCTCTTTATATCTAGACTTAAAGTTAATCTTATTTCTTAGAACTAATTTAGTAAGTAGTTTAGTATTTAACTACTAAAATTTATACTTTATTTACCTAATAGAAAGCTAGTTATCTAGATAAGGCTTTTAGAAGGAGTACTATTTATTAAGGAAATTAGCTAAGACCTAGATAAACTTATATTTATATATATTCCCTAGGACCTAATAAATAATAATATCTATACCTTTATAGCCTAGACTAACTAGGATTAGTAGGAGCTATAGTATAGAAGAGTTAGATACTTTAGAGAAGTACTACTAAAGGATCTTTATAAAGTTACTAACCTAAAGGAAAGAATTCCTATCCCTATAAAGTATTAGCCTTATAGAGTATATTCTCTAGCTAAGATAAAGAAATATAGAAGAAAGGAGACTAAGAGAAAGTCTACTAGACTTTCCCTTATCTTAATTAATATCTATAGACTACTATCTATATTAAGGCTAGGTTTTAGATAGTAGCTTAAGATTATTAATAACTTTTTTAGAAAGAAGTAGATATTCTTATTAAAGTTAAGAGAAGATATAGTAGATATATTATAAGAATAGAAAAGAAAAGCTAAACTATAATTAGGGAATTAGCTTTAGGTAGTAAGAAGTAATAGGGTAAGAGAATTACTTATATTACTTAAGTAGTAGGAGAAGGAATCTAGAATCTCCTACTATATAACTAAGGTATATAACTTAATCTAAAATAGAGTTATAGAAAGGTCTATCTAGATATCTAAGGAATATATTAGGGTAATACTTAAAGAGTTAAATATACTAGTTAAATTCTAGCTAAAAGTATTAAATACCTATACTATTATAAGAAATACCCTTCTAAATAGGCTAGATATTAATAGGTTAAAAGTTTTATCTAATAAAGCTTTTACTAGAAAGAGACCTTCTATATTATACTTTAAGGTTTAGGGATATAGAGTAGTTATATATATAAATACTAAATCTTAGCTAGTTAGGATAAGATTAAATAAGCTAATAAATAGAGAGAAAGATACTATATTTATTAGCTATATATCTAATATATCTAAAATATAGCTATTCTAGGAGCTTAATATAAAGACTATAAGAGCTTATAATAATACTATCTAGTTTAAAAATAAGAAAGGAGGGGATATAACTTTAAATATTCCTAGACTTAACTAGCTAAGCTAAGCTCTAATTAGAAACCTAGTTAGTAGACTAGTAAAAAAGGAGAAACTAGATCTAAAACTACTATAAGTTTAGCTACCTCTACTACTAAAGGATAAGGACTAATATTAAGTAATAGATAATCTAGAAGAAGAAAAAGAAAATTATAAATAGTAGACTCTAAATTAAAGCTAAGAGGAACCTTAGTAAGATAACTAGAATATCTATACTTAGGAAGGGAATTTAAAGAGAAGAAGATTAATCTCTAATAAAGAGTTAAGAGAAGAAAGAGTTTATAGTATAATTATAAGATTAACTATATAGAAGAGACTAAAAGAATTAGAGGATAATAATTTCCCTAAAGCTAAATATTATAGAGCCTTTATCTACCTAATAAAAGATCTAGATCTAAGTATAGATTAGATAAATAAACTTCTAGAGTATATTTATAAGGTTATACTCCCTACTTTTATACTAGGGATTATATAAAGATAGGAGGTTCTAATTCTAAGAACCTACTAAGAGATAATATAAGATCTAAAATAGGGTTATATATAGGAAGAGGCAATCTAGAAAGAACTAATTATACTTAAGAGTAACTATACCTAGAATTAGGTAGTCCTACTAAAGGGAGTAAACCTAGTTACTTTAAAATAGGTATTTAATATAAAGAGACTAATTAGTAGAGTAATTAATAAGTTTAAAGTAAGACTAGTTATAAGAGGGTTTTCTTAGAAGTTTAGAATAGATTTCTAGAAGATATTTATACTTATAGTTAGGTATAATATACTTAGGGTATTTATAGCTACTATATATAAGAAAGATCTAGAACTATACTAAATAGATATAAATAATATATTTACTAAGAGTACTCTATAAGAAGATATCTTTATAATTCCTCTACTAGGAGTAGAAATTCTAAAAGGTATAGCCCTAAAAATTCTAAGGAGCTTATATAGCCTAAAATAAGTAGTAAGAGACTAGAATAAGCTATATATCTTAAAGCTAGAGAAAATAGGATTCTATTAGTTAGAGGTAGATCTATATTTACTTATCTATAAAGGAAGGAACCTAATAGTTCTAACTTATATAGATAATATTCCTATTATAGTACTAAAGCTAGAAGATATTCTTTAGTTTAAGAAGGAACTAAGTAAGGTATTTAAAATTAAAGACCTAGGTAAACTAACTAAAATTCTTAAAATAAAGCTTACTAGAGATAGGAAGAATAGTACTCTAAAGCTAGACTAAGAATACTATATCTAGGAAAATTTTATAAAGTTTAGAATAACTAAAGAAATAGCTTACCTAACCTTATTACTACTTAATAGCTATAAGAGTCTAAGAAAATCTAACTTAGATAAAGAAAGGTATAATAAGACTAAGTACTAAAGTTAGAATAGTACCTAGATATAGCTAATAACTATAATAAGACCTAATATTACTTTTACTCTTAGGAGACTTAGATTATATATATTAGACCTATCTAAGAGATATCTAAAAGTACTTAGGAAACTAGCTAGATACCTAAGATTATTCCTAAGCCTAGGTCTAATATTTAGAAGAAGAGGAGGAAAGCTAATAGGATATTTATACTCTAATTATATAATAGATAAAGCCGATAGAGTTTTAATCCTTAGAAGTATCTTCTTTCTCTATAGGTTACTAGTTTCTTAGATAAGTAAAAAGTAAAAGTTAGTTACTATATTAACTATAGAAGCTAAGTATATAGTAATAAATATATATATAAAGTAATCTTAGTTCCTAGTAGTACTCCTAAGAGAGATAGACTATACTTAGTTAGTAGGAGAATATTTATTTTAGCTACTAATTAAAGGAAATTCTAATATAGTAAATAAAATTAGATCTATTTAGATTATAGGAGATAATTAAGTAGCTTTAACCTTAGTTAAAGATACTTATACCTATAAGAGATTAAAATATATTAATATTAGCTTTAATAAGGTTAGAAACCTTTAGTAGTAAAGGAAAATTATAGTAGAATATATTCTAATAAAAGAGATAGTAGCTAATAGCCTAACTAAGCTAAAAATAGGGCTATAGTTCTAGGAATTTATTAGATAACTATAACTTATATAGTAATTAAGTAGAGTAAAAGATAGTATAAAAGGGACTAGAGAAACTCTCTCTAAGAGTATTTCTATACGTCCTATACTAGATCTAGGAATTAAACCTAGCTAGTTAGATATACTATACTAACTAGGAGACTACTATATCTAATTAACTAATTGAAATTCTTAATTAATCTTATACCTTTAGATTAGATTTAAGGACTAACTATCCTAAGTAGGAGTATTAGAATATATAGTCTAGTTAGTTACCTAGTAGGAGATACTAAGATAGGCTAGATTATATAATAATAATTATATAACTAATCTAAGCTAATACCTTTTAGATTTAGCTCTAACCTATAGATAATAATAATATACTTACTATTCCTACTTTAGCCCCTACTATTCCTTATAGCTTCTATTATAGTTTATAATCTATTTATACCTATTAGCCCTTCTTAGCTTAATAGATAATATAAATAATATATTACTAGTTATTAATATTAATATAGATAATAGATTAGATTAAGCTAGATTATCTACTTCTTCTAGTAGTATAAATAGATTAATACTTAATATATATAATAATAATACTATCTCTTAAGTTAATTAATATATTACTAACTTCTAGAAGATTTCTTAACTATCTATTCTAACTATAGAGGATATAGAATCTAAAAATATTTCTTCTTTCTTAAAAGAGAATAAGTATAGTAGCTATAGTAACTTAAGTAGAAATACTATTAAATAGATATAGTAAGAAAGAATAAGTTAATAGAAGCTTAAAGATACTAGTTAAAGTTAAGTTAGTATAGATAAAGTTATAGTTAATAGTTAGGTTTTAAATTAAAAAGAATAGTCTTTTTAATCTTTCTAACCTTACTATTATTATCTATTTAGAAAGTTATAAAAGCTTTTAAGTAAATAATATAGTTATATACTAGATTATAAGCTTAGATTATCTATCTTAGTAAGAAAGTTATAAACTAGTAAAGAGCCTAAGTAATAGTTATAGAGAGGCTCTTATCTTAGTAGAAGTAATAAGAATTATATAGAGATTAGCTACTTAAGAGTACTATTTAAGATTAAATAGTCTAGATAGAGAAGGATATTCTAATATTAGCTATACTTAAGACTAACTATATACGTAATAATAGTATATAACCTCCTATAAAAGTTTATATAGCCGAGGTCCGCCTCTTAAGTAGAAAATCAACGATCCTACGAAGTTTCTTCCACATCACGTAACCAGGTTGGACGTCTCGTGACGAGGACAATGTCATCAACATTATCTCTTTCCAAAGAAATGATATCTTCCACCATCACATTTGGGTTCTGAGAGCCTTTGAAGCGCGAAATGAATGTCCGCAGATCGAGCTTGCTAAACACGTCGAACTTGACACCAGAAACGACGGTGACAGCATGAACCTTGCACGGCTCAACCTGGATGACTTTGCGTTCAGGCTTCCTTGTCATCCGGCCACTCAATCGTGTAGACTCATCTCAGTGTGAAGCCCATCGCCAGACAACATTCAGATTGGAGCAGAGCTGTGGTTTCGGAGCAGTGTGAAACATGGCGGAATCAAACGCAGTAATGAGTCCCGACGAGGACGAGCAGGGTAGTGCTGGGCAATATCAATGGCAAGAAACCGGTAAGCGCTCGTCTTCATGTTCATTGACGTAGCCTTTGCGATCAAGTATCGTTCTTGAAGAGTAAGTCAAAAGAGCGACTATGCCGCCTGCGCGCTATTACAGCGGCGACTGGACAGACATGGCCAACGCAGACAGTGGCCTGGCCACACTTTCTGAGGCACCAGAACTACCACCGCGCGAGCACTTCAAGCCACCGTCCAGTCCTCCTCGCAGTGCTCAAGGCCTTAGCGGTCAGCCTGTCGATACCGAGCAATATGAAAAACCACCTCAGCGAAGCACTCCAGCCGACCACGCCCAAGAGGCGACCACGACTTCGCCGATTCCTTACATGAGAGACCTGCAAAAAGTCATTGGATATCTGGTACCCTTTCCAGAGCCTCAGTTGTCTGAGAGTGCTCCGAAAGAACATGATGTGCCGCAGCGCTTCATGGTCTACACCCCACCACATCCGCCATTCCTCACGAAGCCTGAGGGAGAAAGCAAGACAGAAAGATGGAGGAAGGAGGGAATTACCCACTTCTGCAGGCGGAAATGGTTTGAAGAGCTCAGAGAGGCCAAGATGCGCACACCAAAGAATGGAAAGACCACCAAGTTCAAGCGTCTCAAATGGAGAGCTACGAAAGGCACAGATTGGGGTATCGACAAGACAAAGTCCTCCAACCTGGAGTTCTTGAATCGTATCGCCCGCATGCAGGATGCAGCCAACGAAATCGCCGAAGATGTTTATCGCAAGACTGCCAGTCCAGAAGAAATTACGCTGCTCTTCCCTCCTGGTCTGGTCATGGATGTCGATGGCCCTGGCGGAGAGTTTTTGAGGGACGAATTCATCGCCAGTCTGGGTCGTACCAAGAAGAGAGCAACGCGAGATTCGATCATCGCAGCGCTGCTGTTCCCTCCGGCAATTGTTATCGACACCCTGGCTGTCCCGGTCTGGCCTTTTGGTGGCCTGGCAGGTAAGTTGCATGACCCGGCAAAGTCCACACATACTGCAAATACCTCCACCAACTCATTCGCAGCATCACTGACACATTCACAGAGATCGATGCTGTCTGGTTCTACGCATCATTCCGCGGCGCTAAGACCAGCCGTAGAATTACCAAGCGTCTTGAGATTCCTGATACCGAGATCAGCTACACATCCGTCTCAAAGAAGGATGTCAAAAAGCGCAAGAATGAGCTGCGTCTGGACTTCACTCCATCTCAAGGCGTTGACATTCTCCAGCGCTACCTTGCTGCAAAATGTCACGAGCATGATGGCAAGCTGTTTCCAGAATATGTTCCACCGCCAAGTGAGACGCATATACTTGAAGCGATAGGCTGGACACACAGTGATGACATCGGTGACGGAAGGCCGTTGGACTGGGAAGATAAGCAATGGGAGCTGAAGCAGATGAAGGATGATCTCGATAGGACTTTCACAAAGGCGGCGAAGGAATGGGCGAAGTGGTGCAAGAGATGGGAGAAGAATCCCGAGAAAGCTGTTAAGAAGTGAGTACATCTCCGTGTCTTTTAGATGGCGCAGTGCGCAGTGTGTGCGCAGTCCCAGGCCCCGGTAGGGATGCCAAGTGTGTCGTTCTAGGTTGACTTTCTGGCGAATCTTGGCCAAGTCAGCGATGAGGAACCATCAATGCAGATTCAAAAGCACGTCTTTCATGATATGATCCATTGAAGCAACCCTCTTCTAGCTCGGCGGACAACTCGCCGCAATATTGACCTGGTGCATGGTCCGCGGTCCCAATTTCTCGACCGGATATTCCAGAAATCCATGTTTCATACCCTACGAACACAATCAGCAAGGTTGCTCAAAAGATAGAAGACAAAGCGATGGGACTTACCCTATTGTTCCAAACACACACATCTCCCTCCTCATACGGGGCGATCATTACATTCTCCGGCTTCACCATCCTCCTATCAAACCCATACAACCAAGCCCGAACCTCATCGACATCATCAACGACTTTCTCTCCATCATTAGGAGAAGACTTGAGGTACAACTTCTTCGCAATGATGGAATGCACCATAAAAGCTTTCTTCCCCGTGACTTCATTGTGCCAGACCATAGGATACTTCTTCACCTTCTTCTCGTCCGCGGGTGGCAACTCTTCATCCTTCAACTCCAGACCTTGACCTTGAGGAATCGTAATTCCAACAGGATCTTGTTTACAGCGAGAGATCCATTGGTACGGATGAGGGGAGTACGTAACAAAGCTATTGTCTGCAATGCACCTTTCTTCGGGAGTGAGCATGTCGTATAATTGTTCACAAGAGAAATATGCTGTCCGGCCGGGTGGAACGTTTTCGATTTTTTCTCCCGAGCCGTCGTCCCAAATGATGGTCTGTTTCAGACTTTGATCGGGAAGTTTGACACAGCGTAGAGCTGTCACTTTCGGAGGCTCGAGATCATACATTGCACAGTCGATGTGCCATCTACCGAATCTGACGATTCCTGCTGAGATCTCCTCGGGTGTGGGCGGATTGACTTGTGTCTTGAGGATGCTGGTTGGGTCCATCGTGACACCTTTGAGGCCGTAGTGGTCGTCGCCTTGGTAGCCAGCTCCTACCATTCGTACGCCGGGGGCTTCGGGAATGTTGTGTACTGAGCCCAAGGCCAAGAGTGACTTGCCACCATCTTTGCGGGCTTCTTTTACTTTGTCGAGCGTCCCATGACCATGCACTGCTGGAGCTTCTGGATCGAACCGGTGTACGAAGTCGAAGTGATTTGTCGGTGTCAAGTTCTGCTGATTCTTGATGATGACCACAGAGTTTTCATATACCGCCTGACGTATCTTTTGAAATGTGGAATCGGTGAGATCGTTGAGGTCAACGCCTGAGATGAAGGCGCCGAACTGCACAATTTAGCAGCTATGACAGCGATAGCTGAATGTTGTGACTTACGTTGACATTAGAGTCTGGGCCAGGACCAATGGCCGTGATCTCGAGCTCTGATTCAATGCTGTGCGGCATGATTGCAGTCTTTGCGTAGATGTGCAAGAGCAAAGCTGAAAGAGTTCTTCCGGGCTCTTTTGAGTGTCAGATTGTACGAAAGCCCATCCTACAAACACGAAGAAGACAAGAGAAGTACCACTTCGTCCGGGATGAAGCTTGTCGATAAGGAGCTCGGTATCGGAGCATCCCGTTGGTTTGATAGACCTCACCTTGTCGAACAGATCTTGCCAACACTATTCGGCCGAGTCTTCTGTTCGCTAGACGATAAGGTTGTTGTAGATCCTTTGGGGCTGTGTTGCGTATAGGACTCATCGCAAAGCCTCCGCGAGGACTGGAACTCATTCGACGAAGGCTAGCCAAACACTAGTATCGGTGAAAGTTTGTGGTCCGGCTCAGACGGATAAGGCTGATAGCTTCGTCTGCGTGCGGAGTCTCCATCATCCTTACCCATTGAGCTCTTGAGCAGTACATGCTTGATCTGGAAGATCGCCGACACAAACCTTCGCATGTTGAAGAATTTAAGAGTAAAGCCGCTCCCGCGTCTCAGGTCACCGCACCCGCACTTAATCTTGGAACCTGCATTCTGTCTGTCAATATAACAGTCTCACGGGCTGAGCAGACAGCGTTCATTCTAGTCAATCACTGCGAATAAGTCATGCCTTCTGCTACTCGAGATGCTGTTTCTGCCGAGGAATTACCTGTCGTCGATTTCAGCAGCTTCGAAAGCGATCCCAGAAATGTGTCAGCCAAGTTGCTGGCAGCAGCCAAACGTTGGGGCTTCTTAAGTTTGACGGGACATGGCATTCAGCGACAGGTCATCGACGACATGTTCGCAACGTCGTCCAGCTTCTTCGATCAGCCGAGGGATGTCAAAGCCGAGAAATGGATGAATGTCAAACAACAAGGCTATGACTACAAGGAGTCATTCATCGGTGTCGTTGAAGGCATGTGCTTCGGATCCGTGGCGAATGCGAATTTGACCTGTGATAATATTTCCAGCTGGTGGACCACAGACAAGAAACAGCAAGCAGAGGCATTCCGGGCGGAGTGCAATGAGTTGGCGCAAAAACTCCTGGGTGCCTTCGCGATGGCCATGAACCTGGAGTCTGATTTCTTCTCATGTGCACATTCACCGAACAAGGAGCCGGGTAATGTCTTGAGGTTGATTCGGTATCCAGTCCTGGACAAGCCCGTCGATCCTAATTTCCCGCGGCTTGGTGAACATACGGATTGGGGCACGATCACTTTGTTGTTTGCAACCCAGCCAGGACTTGAGGTTCTCTCGCCAGATAACAAGGTATGGGTCCCAGCGCCCGTGATCGAGGATGGCATTATTGTGAATGTGGCCGATGGCCTTGCGCTTTGGTCTGGTGGGCTGCTCAAAAGCACTAAGCATCGCCTGTCGTGGGAAAGTTTACCAGGCGACAAGTCGCGAGAAAGTATGGCATACTTCGTCAATGCCAATGCAGGTGGGTCTTATGTTTGTGTTCTGATGCTTTGCTTTGCAACTGATCATACTGCAGATGCGCCTTTGAAGTGCCTGAAGCAGGATTTGGCGACAGGTGAATTTGTGGAAGCATCTCTGCCTTTTGATGCCACCTTCGGAGATTATCAAAACGCGCGCATGCGCATCATCCACGAGAAGTTCAACTCAGATGGCACTGATGAGGAGTTGCAAGTAGATCCTAGATTTTTGGAAATGGTCCGAAACATCGGAGTGGCTCATGGCACTGGGGTTGATTTCGAAGGCACCCATGACGCATCCACAGCGAGCTGAGAGTGGCTTAAAATGTGTAGTCAAGTGGGCAAAAGGAGGTTGTCATTGTAAGTCGACAACACAACGCAAGAGACGCGCGCGCGATTTGGGTTCCAGCTTCGGCTCGACTTCGGACATCACGAGTCTTGGCGCTCGATGACGCCTTTCGCTTCCGCTGCTTGTCCTTCTGTCCTTTCTACGACAACATCTTCCAGAATTTACCTATCACATAGTGCTCTCTACCGGCATATGGAGCTTTCTTTTGTCTTTAAGATTGAAACTTCACTGTGTCCATCACCACTATGACCGGATGGCGGCATCATTTCGTAGCAACTCTGAGCATATCCCTGCTCGGTGGAGGCTTGAGCAGAGCAGAGGACAGGCAGATACCCATACAGGATGCACCGAAACAGCCGAATATAGTATTTATCCTCACGGACGATCAAGACCTTCATATGGATTCTCTGTCTTATATGCCACAACTACAAAAGCACATTACCGAACAAGGCACGACTTTTAGCAGGCACTACTGCACAGTAGCACTTTGCTGTCCGTCCCGAGTGAGTCTGTGGACGGGCAAGGCGGCGCACAACACGAATGTGACGGACGTCAATCCTCCGTACGGTAAGGAGTCTCATGCTTCTCAATTTCTATCTCCCATTGTTCCTTGCTTGTTCCAACACGTACTGAAAACCATAGGCGGCTATCCAAAATTCATATCTCAGGGCTTCAATGATGCATACCTGCCTCTCTGGCTGCAAAAGCTCAACTACGGGACTTACTACGTTGGCAAACTCTTCAACGCTCAAAACGTCGACAACTACGCTTCACCTCATGCGGCAGGCTGGACTGGTTCCGAATTTCTTCTAGATCCATATACATACGAGTATTTGAACGCTACCTTCCAGCGCAATCACGATCCGCCCGTCAGCTATGAAGGTCAATACAGTACTGATGTTCTAGCCAACAAGTCCTTCGAATTCCTGGCCGACGGGTTGGATGCGTACAAGGCCAGCGGGAAACCATTCTTCTTAACAATCGCACCAACAGCACCTCACTCGAACGTGCACATGAACACTGCCATTGATGGCAATTTCTCCGAAGGCTCGAATACACAGTCTCCGCCTATCTCAGCGGAGAGACATGCTCATCTCTTCAAAGATGTAATTGTTCCAAGAACGCCACACTTCAATCCTGCCAATCCTCATGGGGTCTCTTGGATATCGCGGCTCCCCGAACAGAACGAGACAAACATTGCTTTCAACGACCATTTCTATCGCCAACGACTGCGTTCTCTGCAAGCTGTTGATGAGATGATCGGCGAGCTTTTCAAACGCCTTGAGGATGCGAGGGTACTTGATGATACCTATGTCTTCTTCTCCACCGACAATGGATACCATATTGGCCAGCATCGGCTTCAGCCAGGTAAACAATGCCCCTTCGAGGAGGATATCAACATTCCATTCATGGTTCGAGGTCCGGGCATCGCGAAAGGCGCGACAACTAATCTGGTCACAACACACACCGATCTGGCTCCGACATTCCTGAAACTTGCTGGCGGTGAGGGCAGGGCTGACTTTGACGGGCAGCTGATTCCCCTTCATAATGCAGTTGAGCAAGAATCTGGAAGGACTGAACATGTCAACGTCGAAAGCTGGGGCGTCATCATGTCTGAAGGTGACCATGGACAAGTCCTCTACCCGAATCATACGTACAAAGCTCTCCGAGTCATCGCTGCTGGATATAGTCTGTTATACACAGTATGGTGTAGTGGCGAGCACGAACTTTACGACCTGGTTCGGGACTCATATGAAATGGAGAACCTGTATTCGATGGACCATGAGACAAACTTTGTGTCGCTCAGAGCTGACCTATCTAAGTTGGCTCGTACGGACGAGGAAGCTCGGCAATACTCTTGGCAGGATCAAATACACCATAGTGATGTCGCCGGTATGCATCTCACGACAGCCACGAACAGCAGTCCGGATGAGTCTTCCAACATCCATTCCCCAGACGAACAAGGCGTGCTCGAAATCAACGCCATACTCAAACATCTGATCCCCCGCCTTGACGCTTTGTTGATGGTCCTCAAGACATGCAAAGGTCGAGCTTGTACACATCCCTGGGAAGTGCTTCACCCTGCTGGGAATGTTGCGACTTTGATCGAAGCTATGACACCCGAGTTTGACGACTTCTACTTTGAACAGCAAAAAGTGGCGTTTGAGAAGTGCGAGAAGGGATACATACTTGAGAGCGAAGGACCTATCAGGGTGACTCCGTATACGTTTGACGACGGATCTTGATAGGGTGCCAGAATTAGATTCGAAGATTTACGAATGTTGGACCAATACAGAGTCATCATCTGCTGTCGTTCTGAAGTCCAAGAGTTCTAATCATGCAGCTCAATGATTGACAATCGCCCTCAGCCCAATGGTACGAAGACGAAGGATCCACTGCCTTCACTACTTCGGACCAAACAGTCGAGTAGGCGTGTCAGAAAGCCTCCTTTTGGCAAAGCGCCAGAATGTTCTGACGGCTTACACGCCTTAACCATCGAGCCAAGAACGAATTTCGAGAGTCTGTGAAATTCACCTTTCATTTCCAAGTTGCTTCAGACTGCAGTCGCAGCATATGGTTGAAAAACAGCATCAGGAGCCAAGAATTCAAGGCTGGCATTTGGGTGAAGTCATCTTTACGTCGTGGTGGTTGATATGTTCGAATGCTCGTTGGCCATCACTGTCTGCAAAGCTGGACTCATCAGTAGTAATGGAATCGCGGAGCAAATGATGGCGAACCACGACGCTCAGGCTATCATTCATTATTCGAGATAGACGCTCCACCCATATGCCCTCCCATACCACTTCCTTGCCAGCTTTGCACCTGCATCCGTCGGCTGGGAGAAGGCCACCTCCTCTTTATGCTCAATCCTCTCGACATGCCCACACAAGCTCGCTGCAGTCTTCTCGCCCTTCACCTCCCAGTCTGCCTTCTCTCTGGCGTTATCCACAGCCATGATGTTATGCCTCTTGATGGCAACCTCGATCAAACGCTTCGCAATACCTTGTCCTCTCACTGTTGATGATGTCCATATTCGTGATATGCCTATCACAGCAGGATGTGTGTCGTTTGAGAGATGGATTTGATGCTGGGCGGCTTCCTCCATTTCTTGCACGATTGCATTCTCTGTCGCAGTTTCTCGCTGCTTCCGGGCCTTCAGAGCTGCAACAGCGCCTTTCCCCGGTGTGCTGTCCTCGGCAGCTGGTGTTGTCTCAGCTCTTGATTGAACACCTGCCGGCCGTGTGACTCTGTACGCCTTGCCGATCTTCTGTACCAGCAGAAATCCTACGCACTTCGTTCCTCGTATGTACAGGTATGCCTTGTACTTCACATCCCGATCCGACTCATATTGCGCGGCTTTGAGATCCCATATCTGAGGCTCAGGTATAGGCACTGCGCCTAATTCTCTTTGTACGATGTTGAGCACCGCCTGCCCTCGGTTCTTTCGCTTGCCGTGGTCAAAGCAGTCCAGATAGACAATCGTATCGCCAGCCTTGACGCCTGGGAACACGCCATAGTGCTTCCTCCACTGCTTCGTTCTAGACACGAAGTCCTTCCCTACATCGTATCCTTCGAGATTCTGCTTGTGGTATTTGTCGTGCAGCTTCCGGTCCTCGGCACTGGAAGCAGTGTACTCCATGCCACAGGTAGAACATTTCTTCTGTACAGCCTGACCGAGGCTCATCTGCATCTGACTCTCGTCATCTTTATCCTTGGCATTAGACTTTCTCAGCTTGGAAGGTGGTCGAGCATTATCGGTCGTCGCTTCCAGAGGTTTCCGCTTGCCCAGGATCGAAAATGCATTTCTGACTGGCCTTTTCAGTGGCGATGCTGTTTTCTGTTCGGCGTCGGATCTCGCTCTGTCTGGTTTTGTTGATGTTGTTTCCCGCCCCAGCTCCCAGGGAAAACACGGCGGACTGCTGGATGGAGTCCCTTCGCGTCTGTCAATGCCATCGCTGCTGAAGACTGCGCGTGTAGGCGTTGACGAAGGCGCAGTATCTTCGGATCCCACAGCCGCCATTTCCATCATCGTCATCGCGGTGAGAAATACATCTGTACAGTACTTCGATACTTTTCAAAGATGTTGAGTGATCGATTCGGAACGCGTAGGAAGAGTGTGACAAACACGCGACGCGCGCTGACAAAAGCTGACATGACTTCATTTTAAGCTTAATCAATTCCGCCATCCCTCCGCTTACCTTTCCCAATCAATATTTAAGGCTCGCAGTCTGCCCCACCACCTGCTCCACCTCCAGAAACATCCCCAGCTCCATCTCTCACGATGCCATCTACGGACACAACTCCTCCTACTCCGGCAAAGACCTCAGCCTGGTCCAAGATCAAGTCCGCCCTCAGCGACGCCTTCATTCGCAAACCGGGCGACGGCTACATAAATGGCGGGTCGCGCACAGAAACATTCCTCGAACCGAACCATCCTCGCTTCAAGTTCAATTACTCCAAGTAACTTCTCAGAATTCGGAACAGTAATTCAAAATCCATCTACACATTCTGAAACCGAGCTTGACGATGACGGACAATGGAGACTGGAATATGCTGTCGCGAACCAAGGGAGTGCAACGAAATGGATCGATGTCACGCATCTAGAGAATTATTATGACAGAGCGGCGAGTGGGAAGGCGGCAAAGGCGGTAGTGAACATGTTCGTGTGTAAACCGAGAACGCTGAAAGAGGGGAAGTACTTTGATATCAAGATTTTGGAAAGACATCCATTTACGAGTCAGACTTTCGTTCCAATGGGTGTGGGAAAGAATGATGCGGATACAAGGTATCTTGTGGTTGTTGCTCCGACTATGCCTGCTTCGAAAGGAAAGGGCGGGAGTAGAGAAAAGCCTTATCCTACGCAAGATGTCAGGAGAAAGAAAACTCTGAAGGAGAGATTGTTGGGCGCGAGACCGAATCCTTTCACAAACGATTACACGAGCTCGACGACGCCTGCAGTTGCGGTAAAGGGAATTGATAGGCGGAGGAGGCCGAAAGGAGCTGGTGAACCCGATTTGAACAATTTGAAGGCTTTCATCGTGAGAGGTGATCAGGCTGTGACGTATGGACCCGGGACATGGCATGCTCCAATGGTGGCGCTGGGAGAGAAAGAGATTGAATTCGTGGTAATGCAGTATGCGAATGGTGTTTGTCTGGAGGACTGTCAAGAGATTGATATTGTCGGAGGCGAGTTGAGTGTGGATGTTAGCGCGCCTGCTACAGCAGGAAGTATGGGTGCGGAGGCACCTGGATATATGAGGGCAAAATTATGATTGGTATGATTGAAACGTCTTATGGTTTATGATCAGACTGAACTACAGGTGTCGGCAACAGGGTTCAAAGGGCGCTCACTGGACAAATATAAGCCTTGTCAATTGCCGCATCTATGCAATTTACCCTGAGGATAAGTATTGGTACCTCGGGTCTGCTTTCACCGAGAGCAGGCCTCAAGGATCAATGCAGCACGAGGCAGAGGAGATGTTCACTTCTGCGTTGGTAGTTGTAACAGCATCGCATCCTCAGAATGCAGTTTCAGAACATTGGCTGCATATGCCTCTTATCCATAGCTGACTCAATCTTAGCCTGCACAATTGACGAAGATTGCAGTCTGAACGGCATCTGTACTTCAAGCAAATGGAACTCTCTACTACCCTCATTTCTCCTCTGGTCGACCTGCCAGTGCGACCCAGGCTGGATCGGGATAGATTGTGGCATCCTGGATCTGAGACCCGCTCATCGAGGCACAGGCTACAACCACACCCAATTCGATGAGGAAAATCCTACCTACTACTACGGCCCTTTCGGCAACTCTTCCTGGGGCGGACAGATCATCCACGACCCAAACGACCACTCCCTCTTCCACCTCTTCGCAGACCAATTCGATCATGGCTGTGGCTTGTCAAACTGGCGCCCAAACTCAATCTTGATACGAGCGGAGTCAAGGACTGGACCTCAAGGACCGTTTTACTTCGCCGAAAGAATTACTGGTACATTCCGACATAATAGTCGCGTCACTTGGAGCGAGATCGATCAGAAATGGTTGCTATGGACTATAGGAACAGATTATTCACCTACAAGTAACAGCTGCTGCGAAAGCATTTCCAGGAAAGACATGCCGAACAAAATCTCAGTTTCAGCATCCCACACTCTTATCAATGGTACTTGGACACCTTTCAAAATTATCTTGGATTCGATAGATCCTCAATCCACAAATCCAAGTCCCATACCTCTATGGACTCCACAGAATCGAACCCAGAGAATCGCGATGGCTGTCGAAGACAACGCTATCTTCATCGCCGAGACCTGGCACGACCCCTTCAAGCACGTGAAGACGCAAGACGCTTCTTGGAATACATCCGAGTATAGTCCTACGTGGACCGAAGATCCGTTTGTATGGAGAGATAAGCGAGGGAACTTTCATATTCTATGCCACTACATGATTGATCTCTCAGAACATCATAGGCGAACATGGCCACGTGTTGGGACGCATCTCTTCTCAAGGACTTTGGAAGGTCAATGGCATTTCCCTCAGCAAGTCGCGTACACATCGACTGTCGAGTTTGATGATGATACTGTTTTCACGTTCAAGAGGAGGGAAAGGCCATGGTTGTTTTTCAGTGAAGATGGCGAGATGACGCCGCTTTTTCTTGTTACGGGTGTTCAGGAGTTTTGGGAGAAGGGGATCAGCTATACCTTGGTTCAGCCGATTGGGGGAGGGTGGAAGGAGTTTGGGGAGAGGGTTAGGTAAGGTGTGAGTTGGAAGATGATACTGAATCGGTCGCTTGTGTGTCGATGCAACAGCCAGACTGATCAGAATCTGAAATGAGACGCCTTGCAACTAGGACCCAGAACAAATCTCGGGCGTGTTTCTTCCGACACCCTAATGGAATACAGCCATACTATCCGCCGCCGGGTGTTTCGTGTTCTTCTGCGGCTCCAGGAGTTTCTTGAGCGCGTTCTGAAGATTCCGCTCGTACTGGAGTGCCCAATCGCTAGGACCATGTACACCCTGCGTCCTGATTTCTACCATTTCTGTTGTGGCTCCAATGCTCAGCTTCCGGACCTTACTAATCGCTCTCAAAAATGGCGCAAATCTCTTAGCCAGGTCTAAAGCTTCAGGATGCGCGACGTTCATTCCAAACACGTCAATGGTCAATTTCTGAAGCTTTCTGAACTTCCTGGCGCTCTTCCTCAGCTGCACCATCGTGTCGACAAGACCGCCCAGCTTGCCCCAATCGCCGAACGTCAGATGACGAATGTGCTGAAAACTGTTCACGTGTAGCAGCGGTTCAGGCAGGTCGACATAGTTGGCACGGAGTGTGATGAAGAAGTTGTTGGCCCCGTAGAGCATCGGGGTAGCTTCTGCGTTGATTTGGCGGCAAGTTGCGAGAAGAGCGGCTCCGAAGGTCGTTGGTTCGTAGGTGGCTGAGCCCAGCTTCCTGGCTTCCGTCGGTAGTGTGTAAAGAGCGACTTGATTGATGTAGGTCGGATTGCCCTGCCAAATTCCGTTGCGCCAGACACCTCGTCCGTGCCGGAACTGGCTGACAACCGGTCCAGGTTTGACGAAGGCATATTCGTAGATCGAGTTACGAATCTCGGCTGAAAGGTCGAGAAAGCCTGTGCAATTTGATGCAGTATCAACAGCGCTTGATGCGCTCAGATTCGAATCTGCCATACTAGTTGTCGTGCTTAACTGCGAGGTGTGCTAAGTGTGTCGCGAGCGGCGAGTGGGTCGAGTGTGTCGAGTGTGTTGGCTGTCTGGTGATGTCGAAGTGAAAGAATGTTGGCGACGCGTATTGAATTACTTGGTGACAGGCTGCGGAGGAAATGATCTGAAGATATGATGGTGAAGTGAAACTACATTGGGGAAGTGAGGCCGTGGCAGCATGTGACAACGTGTGCTGAGTCAGAGTGGCAATCACAAGGAGGTTGCGACATCGAGCTATCAATGGCTTGTGGCAGCAAGCCTTGTAATCAGTGCCCGGTTCGATGCAGTTGACACAACATGTGCAAGACTATGAAACTTCTTCCAGCTCCCTAGAGAAGGAACCAGGGCAAGGGGGTTTGTGACATGACAACCAGCGGAAATCGGTCATCCCTCAAGGCTTTGTGGGCTTAGGTAGCTTATAAGAGCACCTGGGTGAACGTCTTGCTGTTTGACTACGTTCCCTGAACGTGAGATGTGTGCTTCAAGCATGATGGTGTTGAAGTAGGTAGGGGGAAATTGTGGAATCGGCGGGAAGAAGCAGAGCAGGTGGCAGGTTCGGTACAAGCCAAGGCGATGATGAGCTGGAATGGGATCTGCAGGTATGCGTGCCTCGTTGTTTCGATGGCTCTCCTTTGAAGTTCATCCAGTTCGCAGAGACACTTTTCGGTCGTGTAGAAAGCTATTCACTAGCAGCGCCGCAATTGAGAGCGACAGCATATTCTCTCCATCCAACTTCGGCGTCCTTCGCATCGGTCCTGGGGTCGTCTGCCTCACATCGCCATCGCACCTCCACTCATCTATAGTACCAACACTGTCGATCAACCCACTGCTCAATCTCATCCATTTCCTCTACCAATTTCTCAAACGCCTTTTCCGTCCACCCATCTTCCCGCGCAACCTCACGCCTAAACACGTCCAACGCTTTCTCCCCCTCATACATAAACATCTCCAGCTCCCGCGGCGGGTAAAACTCCCCTCCAGTGTTGACAGACCACTCCTCCTTAACAGTCTCCGGAACGACCAGCTTCGCTTTCCAATATCCACGTTCCTTCCAGACTTTCGCACGAATGTAGTAATGCACATACACACTGAACCTTCGCATTTGTGGCAAGATGACGGGACATACGCAGTTTTGTCGCGTGACGAGTTCGTGTCTGCAGTCCAATATCGAGAACTCGTTTCGCTTGAAGAATAGTTTCGAGACTTCCGCGCGGGTTCTTTTGCTCACTTTCGTGAGTGTTGCGAAAGTAGCGGGGATGGAGCACTCGAGACGGTCTTTGTGTTTGCCGTAGCATACGCGGAGTTGGTGAGTGGTGTCGACGAGGCCGGCGAAGGTGTAGATTCTCTTGCGGATGGCGAGCGGGATGTCGAAGAAGGGAGATTTTGCTGGCATGTCGCGTTCCTTCTTTTCTGCTGGATTTTCTTCGATCGTGACAGCGCCATCGAAGTTACACT
The DNA here is from genome assembly GCA_014298035.1 of Pseudocercospora fuligena. Classification (NCBI taxonomy): domain Eukaryota; kingdom Fungi; phylum Ascomycota; class Dothideomycetes; order Mycosphaerellales; family Mycosphaerellaceae; genus Pseudocercospora; species Pseudocercospora fuligena. The sequence goes on from JABCIY010000031.1 coordinate 441,138, forward strand.
CTGGACTGATGTCCGGCTCCATGTCCACAGTTGTGGTTTTCTTTGCAGATGTGGGTAGTGTAAGTTCATGCTGTTGATGATGTTTCTGTTTGAAGTCGTCCGTCGAAGTGGGTCGGGCGTTGACGCTAGCGCGGGAGCGTGCATGTGAAAACGGGCTCGAGATAACCGAAGCAGGAGCTCTGCGAACCTTTCCATATCAACTCGATCCGCAGTCAAAAAGTTGGAGAAAATCGCGATGTATTCTCGAGACGAATTGCTTTTAGCCGGTAATCCAATCTTGCATTATGATCGCATTCCTGTGATCTGAGTAGAACGTGGGCGTGGCCCTAGTGGTCATGGATCTAAGGGCGATAATCAGTTTTGATACCTGTACATCATCTCTGCTAGGACTCCACGAAAGATGACCGCGAGGGCACACCTCAATTTGGTTACGACCTGCTCCAGAATCATTGATTTCTTGACGTTTGTTGCCCGTCGAATTTGCTTGGCTTTCTGCTGCATCTCATGCCATACAAGCTCTAAATCTCTGCGTTCATCAAGCATAGTCATCCAATCACAGGCGATGTGGTCTCAAGGGTAAGACGCGAGTTCGACTGCTCGGTGCTGCGGTGAAAGTGATGGTGCTGGGTGGCCGATAAGATTGCTCGGTGCTGTTGCGTCAAAGGAGCCCGTGGTGTTGGGTGGTCGAACCGTGATGCGTGGTTCGTTCCCGCCGTCCTCGTAATCTTTTTGCTCTCAGCTCACAGGACATTCATAGCAAAAGAAGCCGCTACTATGAGTCTTGCCTGCGGCGATGCTTTGAAACCGACAGGCTGCATAGTGTCTACACGTGAGAGACATGGATCGAATGAACGAGCCCACGACTTTTACGCTACCCGGAGTGTAAGTAGACAAGCTATATCGTGGCTTCGTTTCATACTTACAACGGGTGATGGGCACCTCGCCTCGCGACTTAGGGCCATCTTCGCGGGTCTGTAAGCCATTTGCGACCTTGAATGTGTATAGCCCAGGACATTTCTGGATGCTTCTAGTGTCTATTTTGCCTCCGCCTGCGATCTCCTATCCAACACCTTATCAACAATGCCCCAATCCCTCGCCTCTTCGGCGCCCATGAAGAAGTCCCTCTCCATTACCTTGGCAATCTCTTCTAAGCTCCGTTCGACAGTCAAATGTCTCTTGTAAATCATATTCAGTTGCTCCCTCACTCTCAAGATCTCCTTCGCATGGATCGCGATATCGCTGGCTTGTCCATGGTATCCTCCACTGACTTGATGCACCATGATTCTGCTATGCGGCAGACAGTATCTCTGCCCTGCTGCGCCTCCGCATAGTAGTAACGAGCCCATCGATGCGGCCTGTCCAAGGCAGATCGTTGTGACGGGCGATTGAATGTACTGCATTGTGTCATAAATGGCAAGGCCAGCTGTGACGCTGCCGCCTGGGGAGTTGATATAGAGATTGATCGGCTTTTGAGGATTATCGGCTTCGAGGAAGAGGAGTTGGGCGACGATTGAGGCGGAAGTGGTCTCTTCTACTTCGCCGTTGAGGCAGACGATGCGCTCTTTGAGCAGGCGAGAGAAGATGTCGTCTGGTATCGTTAGTGTCATGCTCATATGGGAGTGAGTGTTTTCCTACATGTGTGCCAGCCGCCACCCTTATATCATCAGCCCACGCGCTTCAGTCACCATATGTTCTTCATACCACTGTTTCTGTCACAAAGGGCATCGGGAGTGCCGACTTTGGCGGGCGCTCGGGCATGGCATTGTGTGTGGGCGGGAATGGCGGGAAGCTCGAATATGATCGTGCATTTCGTCTTGCTGTTTCGCGAAGTATATGCGATCGAGTTGCCCGCAAACTTGTTCTTGCGATGAACTCCATGGTGATGGATTTAATATGGAGTTCTCAAGCTTTCGCAATGGTTCAAAGTCGAGGTGAAGCTGAGCACGGGCCATTTCAAAGTCCACTTCAAATGACAGTCTTCCACATAGCCATTCCTTCTTCTTCATCACACATCATCTTTTTTCCAACGGATTGTATCTCATCCGTCACTGCTACGATTCGCGATTTCTCGCCAGCGCAGTGACGCCTAACGCTTCGGTCTGGAGGTCGATAATGACTCGAGCACAGTTGGCCGTAGGATACGGAAATGCGCCAGGAGCAGCGTACCTTTAGCATGTCGTGCCTTGCTGCGACATGCATTACTGGACTCCTATTTGTCAAAGAGTTGCTTAGAGTCGTATGGCACTGTAATAATGCTCTCACGAAGGACCATAGTCAATCACGGATCGGTTGAAACTACGCCTACGATGCTAGGAGTATGCAAATGAGAACGAACTATTGACATCACAAAGAAGACCAGCTCCCAGACCTATCTTCAATTTCACGAATCACGGACGACCCATACGATTCTGACTCCTCGGCAAACTGATCAACGACATTTAAAACTTCTCACAAGCACTGCCTCAGTATTCGTCACAAGCCTTCGGACCGAGTTCACTCACATGCACCTCTTAGCAAACGCGGACCGTTCCGAAGATTTCTACTACAAAAGAATGCTCATTTCCATTTCTTGACTTGACCACGCACCTTCATCTGGCTTGTCTTCACTGGCCGCTCCCTTGCTGGCGGGCCGCCAGTCTGCCGTTGGTAGTGGCAGCCGGGTGAGGTCACACAAAGCGCTCTGCATCTTCTTACAGCACGAGATAGCCGGCTGAAAGGTCAGTGGCACTGTCTGAGAGCGATTCATGAAGCGTTGCGCGAGGTGAGGTTAGGCCTGATTCTGGCTACCTCAAAAGAGCCAGATCTGCGACCCAGTGGATATCGGAAAGAGGAACCAAGATCTTTTAGGCATGAAGCTGGCATTATGAGCGAAGCATCGACTTGAGTGAGGTGAATGTCAGGAAGCTCACTTATCTTGTTCTGCAGCTCCTCATCCGGAAGCCGGCATTCGACTCGAGCTGACAGGCACACGTATTCCTTCTTTAGTAACATAATAACCCTAACGCATGATGGAAGTGAAGCTTGAAAGTGTCAAGATTGCTCCAAGTGACGGGAGAGCAATATTGGTCCGCGCGGAGCTTCCATCGCGTATAAAAGAAGATTGTCAGCTCTTGATTCGACACAATCAGAGCACTTTCTTCAGCGCCACCCACTCACTCATCGCTGGCGGCCGTCCAGGCCAGGTGATCTAAGTAAGTGAGCATGCGAAGCCACTTCACAACCTTGATTTCAGCAGCAAGCACTGACTTCGATTTGGAGTGCGCAGTCTCCGTCAGTGCGGTGAAGCGAAGAGGTGAGCTCTTCGAGAGCGCACACTTGTCTGCATATGACACAAGCGAAACAGATTTCATCTTTGCATCAGTTGAAGACACAACACAACGTTCTTCGCGCGCGGTTTGACGCAACAAGAACACTTCCTCAGCGCCAGATGGCAGTCCCAAGCTGTCTGAATAGGCCACATGGCTTCAGCAGGTGAGAGTCCGAGACCGCTCCCACCAACTGCAATCGCATGATCAGGCTTGGTCGCGAGCTGGGGACCGTAATTTCCGAACGGCAATGCAAGCAGGCCTCCCGAGAGTGCGGCAGTAGAGAGGTGCTACTCTACATCTGAGCTTCTAGCCTGTTTCCAAGAATGCCTTGAGCGAGCACTGCAAAAGCTTTCAGCACCCCCCACGGATATCTCATTGATACCTGAAGTCTGCATCAAAAACTCATCCTCGTTCTTTAGCGTCAACGTCATGCACCGTTTGCTCTTTTCAGCAGGATCCGTGCCACGAACGCAGCACTTCCTACGCTTGTGACTCCAGCGATCACATGCCAATCGCCGTCACATGCATGCGTGAGTCACGAGTGCACTTTCTGTTGACTATAAGAGACACCATCGTCGACGCAATCGGACAAGTCTTTCTGCCTCAGACAAGGATGTCGTCAAGAAGCGGACTCTCTACGCCCTCCGCCAGGCCACGCCGGAGAAATTTACTCGACGCTCGCAGCACTTCACTTGGACTATATCTGAGACCGGATGCGACCCGAACCGCTTAGAGTCTGATCTGAAGCAGAGTCGCAAATATCAAGCCGTGAAGTGAAGTGCCATGGCGATTTGTCAATTCCGGCAAGTGAAGGCAGGCGGACATGGCCACATTGTACCTGTCGATGCAATCGCCAAGTCAAGCGCTCAGGACGGGTTAGGTGAAGTGCTGAAGGCCTCGAGCATGTGATACGAGCAGTCACACGTATCCATGAAGAAGACTTTCCAGGGTTATAAGATAGCTGTCTTTGGGACCCATTCTTCTTTTCTACGAGAATCCACTCGACTGTGTCTCCGAATAGACCTCTGGCTTGCCGCTGGCTATTCATATCATCTGCCGTAAACTACCATTGAGAACGACTCCGTCTCTAGTTGCAAAGTCTCTCTACTGAAACAGAGCGCTTGAGAAAAGGAGAGGTGAGGTAAGCCGCTGAAGCGACCTGATTCCATCTCATGCATGTGATTGGGATAGTCATATGAAGCCTCGAATCCGGCTTTCTGCCGCCTATAAGAAATCAATCTTGCGATTCAAATCTTCTTTTCCGTAACAGTCAATTCGACCGTGTCCATGGCCGGGTTGGCCTCGGCTGCCACAAACTTGAACGCTTACTTCACCTGTCAAATTGCGACTAGACCTGCTTGTGATTTTAGTAGCAGCGTCTTCGACTCAAATGAGAGTGCGGAAGGCGAGTCGAGGTGAGGTAAGACAAGGCGTCAAATTGCATTGAAGTGAACTCACTAGGTACTTTCCGACCGAGTATCAAAGACCCATTTTCCGGCCACAGGGCTCATATCATTGGATTTGAACGATTACAATTTGGCTGCGAGTCTGGTTGCATTATCATCGTCATGGCTTGGAGTCCATGAGGTGAAAGGAGGCGAAGTGAGCAAACGGGCGAGGGTTCATTGAACCTTTGACAGCGAAAGGGAGTGTGCCCTCTCTGTACATGGTGGGAAGTAGCCCTTCTCTACGCTGATGATGTCTCTTCCCAAGCTGGTGTGATTCAGCATAGGATCTCCTCTGACACATGCCATATTCCAAGATTCCATTGACAACGGCTTTGTCCCATTCGTACCAAACCAGTCTCTCGCCATGGGTGGTAGTCACTAGAGCATGCCATATGTCGTGAGAATAGTGGACCTCCTTTCGTGCAGCAAACAGTTGGTTCTCAAATTTGGTCTTGACCATCAGCTCCGGACTTCTGCCATCCACAAGTCATGGACTCAGCACCTCACTTTGCACAGCTCTTTACTGCTCCCTCAGTCAAGATCGTAGTCGGCAAAGGCGACAAAATCCGAGTCTTCTATATCCCAGAGAGCGCTCTTCTCCTTCACAGCTCGTGGTTCCAGAGCTGTCTCAACAACTACTCGGAGGCTCAAAGTCGTGAGATCAATCTGCCAGAACATACTCCAATAGCCTTCGGAATTTTCCTCTTCTGGGCCTTCAATGGTACTCTGCCAATGACTTCCTCAACTCTGAACGCAAGTTGGACCAGTCAAGGATGTGAAGAAGGTATCGACATCGGGCTAAAGATGATCCAAAGAAGCGAAGGCAATCGATCGTTCTTGACCGATTGGCTGGAAGCATACCTATTAGCACAGTTCCTAATGATCGACAATCTCAAGGATGCGGTCATGGAGGGGATGTGTCAGACTGCGTGGAGATATCGCAGTAGTGCCACGAGCTTGAGCGATGCCGACGCAGTGCTTGCTTGGGACGAGGGTGAGGAGCAGTTGAAGCGATTTGTGGTGGATGCCGTAACGTTGAACCAGCGATCGAAGTTTTCTGCGGCAATCTATCCAGAGATCGAGAGTAAACCTGACTTCGCTCAGGCTGGGAGGCAGGAAGTTTGGCGGCGGTGGCACCAAAATCTGCCTGAGAATACTACGAGAATCGACAGGTGGATGATGAGTCGGGATAAGGAGTGGTATGGCGAGTCGCTGTTCGTGAGGAAGTGACCATGTTCAAGGCTGTGAAATTTAGTGTAGTCATGTTGCAGTTGCGCAGTGCGGCGATGGCATTACTCAGACACCGTATCGCCATGAACAGGATTTTCCACAACAGCCCTGTCTGCATCTTTCTCGCCTGCTGCACCTCTCGCCTGCAGCTTGTTGTTCACGTACACCTCCAGAGCCTCCAAAGCACCACACATCTCCGCAGAAGGATAGCTCGGAAAGCTGCTGTAGTCCCGACCACCTCCGTAATTCATGTTGCAATAGTCTCCAGGCGGGCATGCAAAAGTCTTCAAGCTCTTGTTCTGAAGAAGGGTCTCCATCCAATCGATGGTGCCGAACAAAAGCTCAAGATTAAGGTTTTCCACGCCATATTCGTCTTCATACTCGTCTGGAAAGTAGCCCGCGAGTCCGAAATCGAGCAGTTCATCGCAATTCTCAAATTCGAAATGTGTGAGGTTGGTGCAATTTTCAAAGATAGATTGTAGTCCGTCCCTAATGTTCCATGTTGACCTTGGAGAGAAGTATCGCCCTGCTTGAGAATGTCCATCGATGGCGAGGGTAACGTCTCGGAATAGCAGCCAGGTCTTGGAGTGGAAGCGGTTGAAGTCGTCGTATTCAATATGAGCGAGGGAGAGGAAAAGCTGTCTGGTCCGCAGCCAAGGGCGAAGGGCTTTGTGACACCAGCGAGTAGAGACGGTCAGGAGCCGGGGGAATTTTCGATCCCAGCCCATGTATCCCCAACCCAGATCTTCATGCTCGGGCGATGGGCGGTCTCTTGGAGGTAGCGTGGTGAACATGTAAAGTAGCTTGTTCATATGCAGCATCTGGCAGTCATCGGAGCGACCTGAATTTGTAAAGTAGAGCTCAAAGATTATATCTAGGATTTCGTCAGGTAGACGCCAAAGTAGGCACTCTGTGCTTGCGGTTGGGCGAGGCTGATGACCTGCTAGCTGTGACGTGGCTGCCATTGATATGTAATCCTCTTTCGTGCAGGTCGCCAGTGACAGCAAGAAATTTTGAAAACGAAGATCACCCAACTAACGCGAATGCATCTGCGCAGCGCTGAAATACTTATGTCTCGGCGCAGACATGAGTCTCCCGATCGTGAGTCGCAGATTGACTCTTGCAGTGCGGCGGTGGACCCAAATCTGGTACCAAATATTCGTGTAGACAGAGGTAAGCTTGCATTGAGCTTGGCACAAGAAAACCGGGTGCCTCGATTCCAGGTCGACGGTCCCTCGTCCTAGATAGTTCCTTGTGCCACAGGAGTATTGCCATACCCGACATCACGCATGCCCTATGTTCTTGGCTTTCAGCTTGCCATTCACATATTTCTCGAGACTGTCCAAAAGTGCAGTCATTTCTGATGAAGGGCAACTCGGCCACGAAGCATAGGATCGTCCTGACCCATACTCAAGATTGCACCACATGCCTCCAGGAAAACTCGCTCGTTGCAAGCTCTTGTGTCGTACCAGAGTCCCCACCCAGCCAAGACTACCAAACATTGTTTCTGGGGGTGGACGTTCCTCATTCTTGTCCGGTCTGTACCACTGTCCAGGAAACCAGTGCAAAAAGTCCCATGCAAGTAGCTCATCGCACTCATCGAACTCGATTTCAACAAGATTTGGGCAAGCACGGAACATGACCTGTAGAGCAACGTCAATGTTCCAAGTGGGATCTGCAATGAACTCTGTGGGCTCCACGAGTGTGTGTCCACTGATGTCGAGACGTAGGCTTCGGAACAAGGCCCAAGTCTTTGGCTGAAGGCGGCTGTCGTCGCGGTGCTCAATGTTACGGGGACAGATGTAGACTTGGAGTCTAGTCTTCAGCCAGGAACGGAGTGCAAAGCGACACCACAAAGCAGAGATGGTGAGCTGGGAAGGGAAGTTGTTGGTCCAATGTTTTTGTCCTCAATAAGCGATCTGATCTCCATCGACGTACGTCCTTGGTGGCAAGGTTGTGAACATGTACAACAACTTGTTCAGATGTACGACCGGGTTGTCGTGATAGGGATTTGGCTGTGCGAAATACAGCTTGAATATGATGTCGAGAATTTCTCTAGGGAGACGCCAGAGGAGAATTCTTTCTGCTGTTGGTTCCTCCATCTGCTTGTCCGCATCTGACAGTTCTGCCATGTGAGATCACGATACTTCAAATTTGTGGAAGAAGGGTTTGGCCGGCAAGGAATAGTAGTTTTAAAAGCAAATGAGTGGAACGTATCATACCGGCGCCTTCAGATAGCTGGACCGTGACTCCTGCGATTATGAGTCGATTAGAGACTTTTTGGGTTTTATGGTAGCTTTGAAGAGGGTATCGGGTCTTAGCCAAGTTGGTAAGCCTACCTTGAGCTTGGCGGTAGGAGGTGAACAAGGACCAAGACTTCTGGCACCTTGCTCGGAGTGTTCCAGTGTGAAAGGCAGGCTTTAGTGGCCCGCGATGATGGATACAGTTGTTTCATAGCCCCATGCAGCTATATAGAGACGTTGGCATTTGTTCTGCTCTCCGGCTTTCTCGCAAGCTAAGCTTACGCGAAGATTGTTCCTGGCGTGTAAAGACCTTGAGATCTCAACTATGTGGCAGTGAGAAGTGCCAGGTACGTGTCAGAATGGTCGCATATGCTCGTAGTTGGTCTCGTTAAACTGTGGTTTTATGATGCTCCCTGAAGAGTTGAGCATTGCCGGGATTAGGACGTGAAGTTCTGCCGTCAATTTCGTTCAACCCTCGCTGATATTATCACTTGCGCAAATCTCTCGATCCTTCAGCACTCGATTTGCTTTCTCCTCTCGTAAAGCTTGATAGTCTCCCGTTCCCAGCGTAGCTTCACGCTGCCGAATGAAGAAGTCTATCCGATCTTGTCTATTCGTCATACCGCTCGCCTCTTGCCGTACCTTACGAAGCTCTTTAGCCGCTCTATCATGTACGATATCTCTCTGCTCCACCAAATAGCTGCCGGCTTCTGATGCTCGCTTGCCGTTGAGCGAGCTGCCGATGATCGCCAAAGCAACCACTACAGCCAGAAAATACGAATTGGCCATATACACGGGTGCAGACTTTGTTCTGCCCCCGGAGTCCCTGTGTTGCCGCCACCTCTCCCAGTCCTCCCAGGTGGCGTTCTGCCAGACGGGATCATTGGGATCATGCCAACTTTGACTGAATGGGCCGGCGGGGTGATATGGCGAGGGCTTGGCCCAAGTATCTCTGCTCCCAACTTCGGCTTTGCCATTCCAGCCGGCGCCGAATCGATCGTATGCGCTGCGTTTCGTGGGATCCGAGAGTATGTTGTGCGCAGCGACTATAAGGCGATACCGCTCCATCTTGAGTTGATGTACAGGGTCATCTTTCGACTTGCCATTACCGTGCAAATCCGGATGGTAAAGCTTGACCAGTTTGTAATACTGCGCTTTGCTATATTTTCCATCGTGCTTCAGATCGAATATCTGATATGGAGTAGGGCTTTTCTGCCCTTTGTGTGGTTCCGGCCATACATGCTCAGACTCCGGCTTCTCTGCTGGCTCACTGTGACCATTACTGCTGCTGTCACCGGCGACGGTCGCGTATCCGTATCGAAGACATTGTGCTGGTCGCGTGCCTTGTCGTTGTTGTCGACTGCTTGGTGACGTAGACGACTGGGCAGCGCTCAAAGATGCGTGAAACGATTGTAAGTGGTTGGCGGCGAGTAGGCTAGATCGTTTGATAATCATGAGGAAGGGCCAAGAGATATGTACACTGGCACATTGTACCAAATGCTGAAATGAAGTCGTGAGGTTGAGAACAGCAACACTGCTTGCGAGATCAAATGATCGCATTCTTGCTCAGCGAGGTCGGCGTCTCGGCCATCGGCGTTCTGGCCAGGGTCCACGATTAGCGAGAAAGCTTATTCACGTCTCAGATCTGCGAGGCGCGTCGACTTCAAAACACTTCCTCGCACGCAGACACACCACAATATCACACTCTGTGCTTCACTTCAGGGCACAGCGCAGCAGATTTGGAAATTCGTGATGTTAATATACCCCTCCCATCGCACCCAGCATGCCGTTCGACAAGGACAGCGGCCTGGTCTTCAAGGAGGACATAATACGCCTACCAAGATGCCAACATGATGTGGAGCATAATAGTCGTTACGTGAAGCAGCGTCAGCAGAGCACACTTGAATACGGCACAAGCAGTCTTTCAACGACTGCGGTCAACACCCTTCTCAACAACATGAGCAATCTGGAGGCAGAAGCACTTCGGCCCTTGCCGAAGCATATCATCGAGAAACTATGGTCCGCCGTCACGCGAGCGTAAGTAAGCTTCTCTGAAGTATCAGGATACATCTCATCTTTTTCAGGGGCGCAGACTCGCTACACGCGTGGCAAGTCTTCGCCAAGACTGGTCATCTTGGCTGCAAGTCTGTCAAAACCTTCAGGATTTCCTGCAACCAGTGCAGCCGACGTTTGCTTGGTCTTGCTGAGAAGATACCGCTACGCAGTCAGGTCAGCTGGTTGACGACTCTCACAATCTGCGAATCGGCATACGACATTTCTCAGATCATGGGCCTGACCAAGTTGGATAGCCTGCAGAACCTACACATTCGGTCCAACAGACCACCATCGCAATCGCAGGAAACCATATTCTCTGACAGGCTCCTCAGAGCGTTGGGAATTGAAGCAAGACATCATGGCGCATTGCCTCGATTGCAAAGACTCTTCGTCGACAATCAGCGGGATGTGACGCTCAACTCCCTGCAGTACTTGAACGACTTTCCGGCGCTAAGTCTGTTCTGCGCACACGACTGCAGTTTCCCGAAACATGAGACGCTCAAGTCCTATATGCAGGGCACAGGCTGGCATCTTGATCAGGGACATGATGTCGCAGAATCGCTCTACCACTACATGACCTTAAAACACGTCAACAACTCGACAATGTTTCCGTGGCCAACCTCTGTGCGCAGATTTCTGCAGTACCAACATGGTCGTATGCCCCAGAACGATCGCCCGATGCTAGACATTGAGGTCGTTCCTCAATGCTTAAGCATGAGCTACAGATCCCCGATCTCATTGGCCTTCAATGCGTTTCTCTACCGCGTTGTGTGTTTCCTACGAGATGAGGACCGAGCAATCACAGCCCAGACTCTGCCTGCGCCTGAACCACCTGCGAAGCGAAGGAAGTTGGGTAACAAGAAGTCGCGAGCATTTGACGATTTGCTGCACGGATTGACCTGAGGTTTGGCAGTAATGCAGGCTTCTGCCTAGATCTATGAGTTCAAGTAGACTCTCATCTGCCGATCCATTCAGCAAAACGAGCGATGACCACATTTTTGTTTCGTTCCTGGAAAGGAGTATCGTTCTCTTCCCACTCTAAGGACCCCAAGCAAGGAAAAACTCGGCTGCCAATAATTGCACGCTGCATCAGCGTTGAGATGCCATTAAAAGACGGCACAACACCCCACTGAGACTAGATCTTGAATGGTCAAAAGATGTCACTGAGAAGGTGCTCGACAACTGCACGTGTCGCGAACGTCAATACACCGCTTATGACTTGGCATAGTGCATGAGTTCAGCTATCCACCACGCACGTTTGAGGTACAGGAAGGAACGTCGACAGTCGAAGGTGAACTTGCAAGAGACGGAGGGCTGAAATTCTCGGCCGATCACTCGTTTGCACTTCTTCTCCTACGCCCAAGATGACAGATTATTTTCTTTCCATTCCAGCCCATCTAGCCAGCGTCCTGCTTCACCCATGCTTCGATTTCGGTACCCTCAACCCAGCGCTCTTTTGAGTCGTTCCAAGCACGCCAAAATGAACCACGACGTCCGTCCCGAAGCAACAACTCTTCAAAGTCTCTCTCAACGCTTGGCCCGCCTGGACGCTTCGTGTTGATGTAGACAGCATCTAGGATGAATGCTCTCAACTTCTTGCCACCGTGGTCCCATCCCAGCATTGCGTCAGGAGGAGCAATCGTCTTCGTCTGCCTGTTGTCCCAGGCAAAATGGCACATTCGACGCATGATGACATTGCGCAATTTACTGATTTCCGCGTCTTGCGCTAGCAAGTATGCTTCAATCCAATCCGCAAGGAAGCATCGGCCGTACTCATCGTCCTCGCACATCCGTTCACCTGCATCAGCCTCGCCAGCTTGGAGTCGTTTCAACCACTTATGCGCATGGACTGAGGTGATTTCTGGAAGTTTCTCATTGTTAAGGAGCCAGTGAAGGCAGACTTTGACTGCTGTGAGGGTGTATCCACTCAACTCGATATTCTTCGCTCCGTCTGAGTTGCGCTGGCGGATACGATCTGTGAAGAAATTGGTATGCTTACTGAGGGCATCTTCTGAGGCTGTCAAGATCTCAGTCTCCGAGCCAACGAGGATGTGGACTGTAGACGAATTAGGCCCGGCGACAGTTGGAACAGTACTGCTGTCCATGTCTGCAGGATGTGTTTCGACTACTGAAGCTGACACATCGTCCGTTTCTAGTGATCATTTGCTTGCTCAGACTCAAGAGCAAACATCCAAATGAAAGGCAGCTTTCACACGGCATAGTTCAGAATCGCATGGCATATTCTCAAACATTACGGACCGAGCTATCTGGCATCAGCAAACATGCTGAACGGGATGGCATCGTGGTCAGCTTGTGGGAGCAGACTCCAAACACCAACAAAGGCCTGAAGCTCAGAGCAAACGCAGCGAGAACGACACGATCAAGATGGAGGACAATCTACAGAGCTCGAGCAAGGAGACAGAAAGACGAGGCTACCATCGAAGCTCAAAGGTGCGACACGGTCAGCACGATCCTTGACCGACGTCACGCGTGACGCTCTGGTTCTAGCACGGCGCAAGGCGACGATGTGCGGAGAGTGGCATCATCTGGATCTGTGTTTGAAGCACAACACGGGGCGATTGTCGTGAGAACCCTCACGATAAGCACCAGACCTGCTCTCCTCCAGTACTTCTCTATGAACCATTGATCAAGCCACAACCTCGAATCGTTTGGCCAGAGTATGCCTTGCATGTATCTCCAAGCCCCTCAATCGACGCGGATCCCGTGAACCCGTCGACTTCAAGCAGCCTAGGCAGGGATATCGTCTCTAAGAGAGAACCAGACGAAGCATCCTTGACTTGTGTTGCATTTGAGATACCCGAGCTACACTGGTGCATCTCTCACCCGACATCTGTTCCACGAGCAGATCAGGATGAGTACTGTCTCGGACTGGACTCCGTCCCATGCACATGCAAAAGGGCCCTTTGCAGTGGAGACTCATCAACAGCCACAATTTAATGCAAGCGAGACAAGGTCATACAAAATCTTGGTTGCGATGTTATTGCACTATAGACCGGCGCATATTTCAACCAAGATAAGAATATGCAAAGGAAGTACTTCCGAAGAGCAGGACAAGCGCCAAGTCATGACGACAACCATACGATAATGACAGCCAATCCACCAAGTTCTCAACCTGAAACCTACGGGTCCATACACAGTTCGTACTACAAGCCACTCTGCGAGATACATGAGTTCCCGACGCATTGCATCTTTAGCGCGGTCTCCTCGGAGCATTTCGCGGGATCTTTGGTACATCTACATGCACGAATATTAAGGTTACACAACAAAGCCATCTCTTAGCGTGTGCAACCAGGAACCGTCACGCAACCTGGAGTCGACTAGCTGCACATGCATACTACATATTTTCCCGAATGCAAACGCCTGCATAGATTGGCGGCAGCAACATGAGATCACCGTTTGCGGGATCGATATTGCTGATCAAGCAGAGAGCACGTCACGACTTCTCAACAGGAAAATCGTCTAAGCGGCTGACTATCAATTCGCAACGACATTCGAGAGTGCCGAGTACCGAATAGTGACAATGCTGATCCTGACAGCTATGCTGGCAATCAGGGCATTATTGATGAATGCCATCAATGGCTCGGAGCGCGCGCGACATGACTGTTGCTGGATCAAGTACTGTTCGAACACTCGACCTTCACTGCCCATGCCGAAAAAGGGACGAGTCAAAATGGCGTAGGCGACAAATGTAGTCACAATCTGCTGTGGAACAAGCGAAACTTCAACGTTGACTTTTCATACTCAATCAGACCAACATATTATCGAGAATCCCATGGAAAGCTCTAAACATATGCTACCAATACTAAGGCTGCGAAACACATCAGGCTGCTGATACTTCCAACAGCCGTCCCTTCGAAATTTGAGAATGCTTCTACCTATCCGTTGTAGCTGATGGTTTCGCAAACAGCTTACGGGTGATTCATCTGTCTTCCGTCCAGATCTTCAGATATTCCTCCAATCCTACTTAACTATCTTCGATCATCATTTCCATTTCATGATCACGCTTGTAGATACGAGCTGAACTCGAACTCAAACTCGACAATCGATAAGCACGACCACAGATATGAATCAAACCTCTCCCGACCTCGCCAATCATTTTCAGTTCATGACCACACCTATGATAGGAGGCTTGGGTGCAGTTGGAGTGCGGTGCCTAGGACTGGCTTGAATCGAGAAGTAACCGCGAGTCCGAATAGTGGTCGACTGTTGGCTACTATGTTGATGAAATGAGAGCGATTGTTGTTGGCTTTTCTTTCGCTTGCTATCATGACTTTGTCGAAGTGAAGCGGGATGGAGTATAGGTAGGGGGTTTTGGGTTCGGTCGTCATTGAAGAAGGAGCTGTGCATGCGGCACTCAGTATAGATAGATGTCACGAACTTGCCGAAGAAGTAGGATGCAATATCGATGGAGGTAGAGATTAGTCATCGATGAAGTGACACCACCATAGCCTCGAAGTGCTGAGCTCATCTCGCTCTTGCGTGGCCAATCCCTCGCTCTTGCTCTTCGAAGACTGTTTCCTCCCGGCATATGTTCATTGTGCAAAGCAAAGCGCTCAGATATGCTCAACTCCACTCGGCGGAGGTGTTGACAGAACAAAGCCATGAAAGTGTGAAAAACAAAGCTTTAAACTTCAGTAGATGGCTTTCATTGACAACACAAGGCTGCATCAAAAATCTGGCATCTATACCTGTATGCATCATTTGCCTCCCATTGCTCAGTACAATATGTGGGCATCCATTCTTCATTGCGCCATTCCGATCATTCCTATGCAAACTCTTCGTAAAGAGGTTCTTTCGCTAAAACTCAAAATATATCAACGTAAAATTGGAAGCATGAACTGTTTACATGCAGGCGGCACCGTCAATGCCGATGACCTTGCCGTTGACCCATTCACCGTCCTGGGATGCGAGGAAGCAGACGACACGGGCGATATCGATTGGCTGGCCGACACGGGCCATGGGTGACCAGGTCTTTGCGTACTGTGAAGAACAAGTCAGTGTATGCTTTTGATGACAACTTGTGTTGTAATGAAATACCTCGTCAACCTGGTCATCAGTAAGGCTCTCGCCGTTTGGAATGTACTCGCGGCACACAGCATGGTACATGTCGGTCTTGATGCCACCTGGAGCAACGCAGTTGACAGTGATCTTCTTGTCACCGCAGTCGATGGCCATGCAGCGGACGAAGGTCTCAATGGCACCCTTGGAACCAGAGTAGACAGTGTGCTTTGGTACACCCTTGGCCTGACCAGTGATGGAGCCCATGAGGATGATTCGGCCACCAATTGACAAGTGCTTGTATGCCTCACGGGCAACGAAGAACTGTCCACGAGTGTTGATGCGCATGACGCGGTCGTACTCCTCCTCAGTGACATCCTTCAAGTGACCGAAAGAGACAACACCAGAGTTTGAGCAGACGATATCGAGCTGGCCGTAGTGCTCAACGGCTTGGTCCATGAGGCGGGTAGTCTGTGCAACATCGCCAACATCGGCCTTGAGGGCGATAGCGTCACCGCCATTCTTCTTGATCGAGTCGACGACCTTGTTGGCTGCGTCGGCGGAGTTGGCGTAGTTGACAATGACCTTAGCACCGCGGCGGGCGAGCTCAGTGGCCATTGCGGCACCGATACCACGGCCGGAGCCAGTGACGAGGGCGACCTTGCCATCGAGGCGGGAGGTTTCAACGGCCTGAGGAGCAGACATGATTGTTGGGATCGAAGGGTTGAGGAAATGTGCTTTCAAGGAGTTGTACTTGGAGATGGCACCGAGAGGATCGAGAGATAGTCGGTGTTCAGAATTGTTGGAATTGGAAGATGACATTCTTTCGAGAGATGGGCGAGGAAGGGAAGTTTTGTATATCAATGGCTTACCGGAAGCTAGCACCTTCAAGAATAACTTTTTTTCTCAACCAGCGCGCATCAGAGAGCTCCTGTGGCCGTGTTGCTGACCCTTCTCGGCTCTCAATGAGGGACAACAGATCCCTCTTCCCCCTCCCGGCTCCACAGATTTCCTGCTTCCTGCATCGTCACTCGGCATTCGCGTGAAAGTCGACCATGCAGGAAACAACTCTAGCCGCGCCCAGCGGTCCCTGAGCCCCTGGGTCTGGCGAAGATAGCAAGTCCTCTGTGGTAGAGAAAATCACCTTCGGCACCGTCCTAAAGAGCGAGAGAGCGAACGTGAGCAGTAGAGACCCTGTCATGTTTCTGAATATAGAGTCCAGGTTTCCTCGCCTGCAGGAACAGCCGCACGTCGGTGTCAGAAGATGAGCTTTGCACTGCCGCTAGAGCCATATCGGGTGCTGGTGTAATCGGCCTTTCGCTCGCGCTTTGCGCAATTCGTTCACGGACTCTCCACTTCAATTCTCCGTTCGGACTTCATCAGATGCAGAAGTGCAATACCGACTACCCAAAGTGCTGTCGAAGAAGACGAGCAGATGCCTCTTACTTGTGCTCGATGACACCTGCAATTCTGCTGGTGTCTCGGTAGGATTGTGAAGTGTGAAAGCGGTGACGGATAAGACGATGGTTCACGCCACCAAGCATTTGTTCACACCGCAAAGCTGGAGGGTCTGCGCTGGGGTACCCCTAGCAAAACTCTATCTTACCACAACTTGCATGCTATGGAAGCGGTCAACTCGGTGCCGACGAGGTTGGAGAATGGAAGACGTCGATATTTGCTGCTCAAGTGACAGTTGAGCTCTTAGCGGGCAGTATGATGAGGTACAATACAGTGAGTGAGTGAAGTGCAGCTTCCTAAGCTCAACTTCTCTTTCCGCTGCCCTCGGAGACCAAAACAAGTATTGAACATTCCAAACGTGAAAATCTATGACAATCCCGACCGGCCAAGAGTCTGAAGCAAATGGAATGAATGTGAAAGACAAGTCATGAGAAATTCAAGTCCTAATAAGCATGTCGATAGCGGTCAAAGGGCTTCTCATCGTGAAATCAGTGAGCCAACGCCTGGCGGAATTACAGCAGGACGATAATTTACTTATACGTGCTTTCCGGACCCTCGGAGCTTCATCACGACAGATCGAGACGTCGTGACAAGAGTCTGACAGAGCCTCATCAAGCTTTCGCCTCTCCACAAAGAAGGTCTCGGGACTTAAACGGCCACCGGAAGGGAAGCAAAGCGCAGAAACACAGATTAGCTCGAGGCACCACGTTCGCACCATGCTCAACATGGTCCGTAGCCTCGAACGCACACCCTGAGACTGTCCGTGGTTGTTCAAGATTAGAGTCATTAGACGAGGCGTGTGTCTTTCCACGATGATGATCTCGCGGTACAAACTCGAAGTCCGAAGACAATCTATCATCATTCTGGAGAGCCGTCGAATACTGTATGAAAGGCTGTGTACAGGAGAAGCGACCAGAGGGCTGACAGTGCCGCAAGATGTGACACCAACATGTTCTGTAATCTTTCCTATTGTTACGTCTCCGAACATGTGTTCTGCAAGGCACATGCTGAATTCCCCGTGTGCCTGAATGTGGTGAGTCTCTTCAGCAAGGATGATTGCACGATCTGCAGTGTACAAGCGTCAGTATTGGTCCGATCGCAAACACGAACCCCGGCAAAAGTTGACCTGAGGCTCAAGTTATCCGGCTGAGATTCTGGAGAGCCGCTCGAACATGCGTGCTTCTGTCGACCAAGTCCGGCTGAACCAGCTTCTTGTAGTCAAGTCATTTCCATTTTGGGCCTAACATCGCAAACACAGCATATTTGCCGACGCAGGAGAAGTCCGTAGTAAATATGGGGTACGACCAGTTTCCCGGCATGAGGCTCAGTTTGGCTGTGATAGTCTCTTGGAAAGTAGTGAGGAGAACCGCGCTGCGCAGCACGAATCTAGTGAGTGCAGTAGTGTCGGAGAAGCACAGATGAAAGAACAAAGAATAGAACTGGTACCATGAGTCCAAAAGTTGGAATATATAGCAAAGCACGCATGTCCGCAACCCCAATTTCTTTCTCTCTCTGATTTCAAACATTATACGCAACGTATAAAAGAAGCGCTCGTGACGCTTCCCTGCGCAGAGGTTCATATCCTGCGCTGGCTAGAATAGCCTGGACTCGATCTTTCTATGTCAACCACGTGGACCTGGAAATCTGGACCACAGATCCCGGCCAACTCTGGAGACCACCCACACCCGAAGTACATCCAAGAGTAACACCCCGCCCGCTCGTAATCAAAACTTCACTGTGGTATCAAAATCAAACAAATGCGCCATCGGACAAGACATTATTTTGAGAGTCGTGTTCTCATCAACAGAACAATCCATCGGAACCGGCCATTGGGATGAGGCTACGTGGTAAGGACAGGATGTCTAACCACTGTCCAGAGGATGATCCTGTGGGATGCGCAAGCCTTGCGCGTGGTAAGAAGAGTGCTGACGCTGGCCGAATGACGGACCATCGCCAACTTCTTGGAGTATGACTAGGCATTACGACGCCGACATGCGACGTCCTTGAGAATCTTTCAGCCTCTTGCCAGACGTTCAAGCTTGGACCGGATGCCGTCGGAGAAGCGATTCGCAGCGCCTTCGTCAATGACTTCGATGCAGTGCTGCAGGACGTTGAACGCACGATCGAGACTCATCTGTGAACCATCTCGCTTCGTCACACAGGGCACACCTTCACGCTTGGTGAGGTAGCGGATGATGAGCGGATGGTCGGCAGTAAGAGCATCGATCGCAAATGAGGGACCGGGCACGGGGAACATGCCGTTGCTGTTTGGCGATGACTGCTCCTTGTGCGTGAGGCTGTCGGTCCACAGGACAAGTGCGACACGGTAGATCGCGCCCGCCCACCATGGAGGTCGAGTACCACGAGGCATAGCCCGGATCAACCGGAAGACTTGGCCGCAATGGTAGACTGCCTCCTCGACATCCTGAATGCATCGCTTGTGCATCCAAACGAGGTTCTGGTAGGTACCATCGAAGTTCTCGCGTCGAGCCAAACGCTCGATCTCTTGGAAGTTCGTGACTGCATTCAAGCTGATCAAGTGAAAGATGACGAGGTTGGTCTGCATCATGGGGCAGAGTGGGTTGGCCTTGAGATACCTCTCTGCAAGGTCGAACCATCTGCCTAGCAATGATTGCGCCTCTTCAAGTCTAGTCCTTGTCGAAGATGCACTGATTGTTCTAGGCGCCGCGTTGTTGTTCTTGCGGCTTGCTTCCGAGAAGCAGCTGAGCAGCTGACTTTGTTGATAGACCAACGATTGGAGAGGATGTAACAGCAAGCGCATCTGCAGTGGCGTCATCTCGATGCCAAGCGGGATCATCTCATCGTCGAGGAAGTGGCGGAACAGATCTCGAAGAGACAATGGTCGAGCACCGGAACCAACCGAAGAGTATCCGCCAGAGAACTCATGCACCTGTTCGAAGATTGTCGACCACTCCACAGCACTTCGCGCTTGCCAAAGCCGATCAGCGTCAGGCATGGGCGC
Organism: Pseudocercospora fuligena; assembly: GCA_014298035.1. Lineage (NCBI taxonomy): Eukaryota > Fungi > Ascomycota > Dothideomycetes > Mycosphaerellales > Mycosphaerellaceae > Pseudocercospora > Pseudocercospora fuligena. The sequence goes on from JABCIY010000031.1 coordinate 460,882, forward strand.
ACCAAACTCGGTGACTGAGAAGAGCGGAGCTGTATCGTGGAAGAGTGCCAGATCCTGGTCTACCATAACCCAGGAGTACATCAAGCGACTTCTCGCCTCATTCTGGATCCATTCGCTCCACAGCTGGTCTCTGTTGCCTTGCTGATTGATGGAATTGGAGGTGGTTGATATCCTTTCAAGGATGCCAGAATGCCTCAACATGGCAAGGTACATGCCACGTTGGCCCATGGCAATATCCATCTGCCACTTGTCACCGCTCCATGCGGCCTGGACAGTAAAGAGGAGGGCAGCGTGTAGTACGATGGGATCACCAGACATGATGATGTCCTTCTCGATCAAGTCGAAGAGCGAAATGCGACAAGCCTCGGTGAGACCGCCTGTCAACATGCGTGCCTCAGTCGAAGGAATATTCATGGCGCCCTGGGCGATCATCATCAGCACCAGCAAGCTCGATGCCTTGTCGTTGTAGCAATGCATCAACTCATTCGCATCGAGAATGCCTCTGGAAGTAAGTGGATAGTAGCGTTCGAAGGAGTTGGCGTACGATCGCAAGAAGTACTCCAAGACACGACCAGGTGGCAGCAGGACGAAGTTGGAGGCATACGAGTTGTCAGTGTTCTGGCCTTGACCATTGTTCTGACCTTCCTGACGATGGATCTCGAGCGCCTTATGCAGAAAGCTCTGCGTGATGGCGAGAAGCTTGTCGCGTGTGCTCTCGTGCAACTGCATAACAGTCAAGTGGTCACCTCCAGCAATGTCGGCTTCCTCCCATTGGGGACTCCAGCTTGCCCAGCCTTGGTGGTTTCGCAGAGTCTGCTCGAGGCGCTCCAGGTTCTGACGTGCAGTCTTTGGGCACGCAGTCGAAGGCACAATTGGAGTACATCGGAAGGCAGACCATGCGTCTTGGGCTGCGATGATTGAAGGCATTTCGCCATTAACGTCTGGAGCGGATGATCGCTGCGACTGATTGGAGTGCATCGAATGTGCATTCGAAGGACGATGCGAATGCTGTTGGAAGGCCGTGGCCGAGCTGTTCAGCTCCATATCATGGAACTGGCGATCAAGCTTCGGTGTTTCCAGAGGTGTCATAATCGGCTGCATACCATTGGCAACATCAGGCATGATCGTTAGCATTCCGTCTCCGTTGGATGCCAGAGGCAGAACATTTGGATCAAAGCCGATCTCAGCATTCATGATCATATGCGGCTGGACCAGTCCATCGTAACCAATTGGCATCTGCATCTGCGACCAGTCGAGCATGAAGCGTGGGCTCGAGCCAGCGTCAGAGCTATCCTTGCTAATGTTGTTCGCAAACTCATTGTATCCTGAGAGTGGCGTATTATGCATGAACTGCGCGCCTGGCGTAGGCATTTGCGGCGAAAATGTCGTTGGTGGAGTCGGACCACTCGTTGGCTGATCAGCATACTGTGTTGGTGGACCATCGACGACTGGTGGCGCGGTGCTCGGGCGATCTTCAGGAATAGAAGACATCGATTGTTGTTGCGGGCTCGCTGGCTTTATCGTCGGCGGCTGCTGCTGAGGGCTGGTCGTAGCAGGCGGAAGCATCGCAGTCTGCTGTGTCTGTTGTGGTTGTTGACCATTCTCTGTGCTAGTCTGCTGGGCAACGCCTGGCTGTTGCACACCTGGAGGCATTGCAACTGCTCCCTCTGGTGGTATGCCGACACGAGCGGCATTTTTCGACACTCGTCGTGTTGGCCGCAAAGTGCATCGCAGGTTTCGACCCGCACATCTCGAGCATGGGAACTTCTTGTCACACTTTGTCTTCGTCTTCGCACAATTACTGCAAGCGATTGGAGTCCGTCCAGCCGACTTTGGTATCATACCATTTGCGGCTGGAATCTCTTGCTGGCCTGTTGCATCTCTGCCATGTACTGTGTAATGTCGTTGAAGCAAATCCCTAGTTGCGGGTTAGTACATGCGATCGATCGTTCACAGGAAGCGGGAATCGTCGACGCACCTTCTCGCGAAGGACATATGGCAGGTGAAACATTTGAAAGGCTTGACATTGGTGTCTGCATAGTATGGTCAGCGGCTCTCTTCCCAGTAAGACGAGTTGGTGTTCGCATAGGATGATCGGGAAGGGGCAATGTCGACGACTTACGGGTCAAGATATGCCTCTCGAGATGCTCGTCTCGAGTAAAGGACTGCCCACAGTACGTGCAGAACACCATGGCTGCTATGTCCTATCAAGCGAGTGTACCAGTGTTGTCTTCAGTCCTCCTCACTAACGACAGATCGACCTCGACACAGGTCGGAGAAATGCAAGAGCAATCAGAACCAAGAGTAGGGCGCTCGGGGACCTAAGCCAAATAAAACACGACGCCAACGGATGCGGCAGGATAAGCGGGAGTTGTAGTGTCCGCTCCTGGGCGATGATGTGGGGGCGTTGGAAACAGGCTGGAGCCTCGTGCCTCAGCTGCAGATCGTGTAGTACTCCATGACTTATACACTCTCTGGTGGCAGTACTGTAACTCTCGATGCACGTCTGACGGGAGCCCTGAAGCCCTTGTCCCTCTCGATGGGACCCGGCTTGCTCGTCAATGATATCTTGATTATGCTGCTCCTAGCGAAAGCTTCCGCCGGGTGGCACAAGGATCCAGCTCGTGCTGGGCAGTCGGAGCATTTCTGCCAGTTGCAGATCTGCGCAAGCCAGAGTCCCAGCACTGACCTGCTCTCACCCGACCTGAGTGCGTGAGAATGCGCCAGGCCTGCGAGGAGCATGGATGCCCGCAGCGGGCAAGCGTGAACAGGCACGCCCCCTGGCGCACTCCCCTCCCTGGCAAGGCTTGATTTGCAACGAGGGCCATCCTGGCACATCGCATGCGTTCGCAAGGGCAGGGCAGACTCTGCAGAGACCCACGGCCCCCTGTAACGGGTGAGCCACAGTCTCTTCGAGTTTTAATCTTAGTTAGCGGGGCGCTGGCGTGTTCGACTATCTCGCTTGGCATTCCCAAAGCGGCCGCAGCGCTTGGCCGGTCGCCGTATCAGGGCAATGTAAGGCCTCTCCATTCACTCAGCTTGTCGAAGCGCAAAAACCACCTCATCGTGAGCAGTCCACCTTGACATCTATCGCGCGTTCCTGTCGTACAAAGCGAATCTTCCACAGCATCATCGCGTGAGAGTTCATAGCCCGCGCCACCGTGTAAGAGGGCGCGCACATGGCTTGACAATTGCTCTGTCACAGATGCTTGAGCTCTCGTTTCTGCGCCAGCAGGCTTGGAAGGCAGGGCGCTTGGCCGATCTGAAGAGAGCGAGCGCAGGTGCAAAAGTGCTATTTTCGCCGACTGGGGAGATGCATTAGCGTGTCGGCCTGCTTGAAGCCACACTTCTCGTCATCATCTTCGTACTACGCGGTGCTGGGTTCTTCCCATGAGCTTCTAGCGCCCGTGATCAAGAAGTTTCTAACAATCGTGTTGCATCGGAAGTTCAAGCAACCGACATCGTGAATCTTCAAGTGGCACTTCGATACCGCTATCTGAGCGGCCTCTCTAAGTCAAACGCGAGGGCCCTGTAGATCAGCGGTTTGGGTGTTTGGCTTGCGTCGGAGTTTGTTTAACAGATATTGACATGCTGATCGCCACTTGCCATCAATTTCGTACAGCGAGACTGTTGCTCCAGTTCCGCAAGTGGCAGTTACCCTTATCTCATGTGCAGTGGTTGATAGGACGTGCCCATACCACACTCGCCAGACGTTTCTGAGACATACATGCAGCACCTGATCAGTCCACCGTCAAGTCAGCGATTGGGTTCCCACCCTCTCAGCTGTACCTCACCAAACGGCTCGCAGTGTTCAGCCTTGTGCAGCGCATTTGCTGGCAGGAACATACACCGCGTTCCTCGTTGCGGCACTTTTCGTCCGAGTGTCAATGGCGTCAGCACTCAACAGCACGAGCAATAATGTAGGGCTCCTGCCAGTGCATCGTACTCGTAATCATCATCACGATAATTTTGCGAGTAGGGTTGCCGTCCGCGGCAGAGAGCGTCCAGTACCATGGACGGCCTCAGTGTACCATTCTTGGGACCTGTTGAGATTATGCAAAGAAGCCATGCTGCATCAAGTATTCTGCGGGCACAATAGAGGTGGGTGGGGTTGAAGCAGTCTTGTTGCATCCTAATCGAGCTGCCAGCACAGCCATATGACGCAGATGATCTCTTGTCGTTTCTGATTGTTCCTGTCTGGCGAAAGGTGATGGATGGGAGCTTGACTGAATGGTTGGATGCCCAGCGACCTTAAATTGACCCTCGAACCCGGCACTCCAATTGCGACTATCGTCTGTTTCTCCCTGAAACGAAGTCTGGTAGACAACTGGTCGGAGAATATGGAGCCGGAAGCTCTACAGTCTACAGCATGTCTGAGACACTGCCACAGGTCTGTGGCTAGTGAGCTCGAAGCTTGACATCTGGAGAAATGTGGAAGAGGCTATCGAATCCAATGCAGCCAGCAGATGCAGATGCAGAGGTAAAACATATGGCTGACGATACTGCCCTCGGCCCGACGGCTTTGCACCTGTCCTGCTGCGGCGCTTCAGCGGGGTGGCTTCGCCGACCTTCGTAGGGCTGCCGTATACGGACTCGTAGCAGGTACCTCTTCATGCGATCTGAAGCTATCGTACAAGAGAAGAGCCAGACCGTGCCAATACGCCAAGGACGGGATTGTTCACCACTAGTGACGCCGAACAGATAAGACCGTGCGATTTGAGCCTCTGCCCGTCCTACTCATGGGATGACGAAGAGGCTGATGACATTCTCGCTGGTTGCTGCGAGCTTCCACGGCCGGCAGCGAAGCAAATCTCAAAGCCCAGCGGACATGATTCCATTCACCGGAGATGGCCTGCCACCTGCTTTCAGTCCCAAGGTTCATGCGCTGTTAGGCAAGAGGATCCTCTCGGTGCCGGAGGCTAGGCGGATTCGGCAGTACCGGCTACCACAACAAGAAGTGCTTGCGGGAACTATTGGGCGAAAAGCACCTGTAAGGACCCCAGATCTTCGCTGTGACAGTCGTCCTGGGACGAATAGTTGGTGGTTCTCTGGCCAGTCGAGTGCTGAGAAGGTCTGCTGGGCGGTCGCTTCTGTAGAGGCTATGGAGCTGTACGCTGGCATTTGCAAGCCACGTCGCTATCACCGCCCTGACATTGGAGGCTCTCTGTCGTCAGGAAGATCTTTGACCCTTCTGGATCTGGCGCTGAGCTGACTCTGCAGCCCAGTCAGTGTATGGCGAAGCTTGGCAATGTGGCATTGTCAATTGCGGTGAGGTAGCTGAGTTCCCCCTCCACACACCACGCGAGTTCTCCAGTAGTCAGGCACTACGGCGAATAACGAAGGCCAAGCATTGAGATAGGCTGCCGCTACTGACATATCCGCGCTGATTAGTCGGACGATCAAGACGCGAAGTCGAGCGAGAGTTTTTCTGGAGCCAAACTAGCCACTGCTAGAGTCCTTGCGAAGTTGCCATCACGTCAACCCCCGGTCGCAGCGGAGAATCCTGGGCTTCCCAATCCATACAGCTCCCAGCTCCTTTTCGTATTCAATGTCAATAGTGCTTCGTTTGCGGGAACAATGGCGCCTAATCGGCGCGACAAGGTCTTGTCATCGAATTGTTGCCGCTGGTGACATGCCATATCATGAATCCGGCAACGATGAGCATTCACTCACCCTCCACACTCGGACGATGATACCGAGAGACGGCCCGGCGCTGTGGATCTCAACGTCCTCCCGCAGGTCCATTCCAAATTCAATCTAAAATGCCACGACATCACCACTGGAGTTGATGATGCCCACAGACGTCCTAGATGCGACCACTCACATCTCAATGCTTACATCTCGCATTACGCGCGGATGCGAGTTGCCGCTGTCAAAACTGCGAACTGCTTCGAGCCTCTAATTGCGACATGTTCCACCAAATAGGCTGCGACTAGAGAATGCAACGAGGATTTTGAGCAAAACCCGTGCTTCGGCCGGGTGCTCTTGTGCGACAGAGCACGTAGTCAGACACGTACAATGCTCACGTTGTCACATGCGATTAGGCGAAGCTGGGTGGAATTCCGCGTGGAATGGACCATTGCCCTGGGCAGGATTGTGTCCCACAACGCACGTTATCGGCGAAATGGCCATAGTCTTGGGATCGGCGATGCCGCAGCCCGAGCTGGCTGCCTGAGCTGAGCATATTCTCCTTCTGAAGGCCAAAATTCGACGACAACGCGGCCAAGACGTACCAGCTTTCTAGTAAGGGTTTACTGCGGGCATTTTCCAGAACGACGCGAGACTGCCAAAGCCTCAATGCATAATGCAGTGAGGTGGATGTGGTGCTACTTGAAATCTATGCGAGCGGCGCATGCGATGGCAGAATCAGCAAGCCGAGAGCAGAGGAGCAGCAAGGTGCTCTACTACATCCGGCAGCATCCAGTGTACATGCTGGAGCCTCAGCTTTCCCTTCTCGTACAGCTATCACCAGTCCTTCAGCCCTATGATATCAAGACTCTCTGACATGCATTCCATTCGCCTAGCTTTTGCGAATGGTCCACGGGTGAGATGCTGATTCAGAATCAAGGAGGGATCAGAGCTTGAAGCAACAACTGCTTGCTTTTGACCAACCGGGATCCTCTTCCCCTGCGACAATGGCATGTTTGTTACAGGCTCCTCACTCACCTTGCGTTCATCGCTGATGCTGGCGCAACTCAGGTCTACGAAGTGTTTGTATGTCAGAACTCTTATCTCCATCCTCGTGCATGATGCACATTCGGACAAGAGCGCAATTGTCCGTAACATCCTTACGACGAAGAACAGCAACACATCGCATGCTGTAGGTTCTAGGTTCTGTCAGAGTCTTGGATATTTCTGATTCGCGGCCAGCGAACAACATCAGCTGTGAATTGCATGCTTGATTCTCGCCTGCAGAACTGATGTGGCGGTCACTGGAACGTTCGTGCCCGACTCGACACTTGAATTGACTTCTTCTGGAGAACGCACACTTCAAGAATTTCCGTTCACAGATAGCTACTACAGTCCTGATAGAGTTCCGATCGATAAGCGACTGGCAGACGTATGATTGATTCCTGCAATGCGGCTTGCCGCAAGCCACATGCGCAGGGCATGCGTGAAGAAGGGAATAGGCCAATTGCTACTGGCGCGAGTCAGCGCCACTATGTGTACAGAGAGCCTCAATGACAATCGCAGCGGGAGGATTGATATCGTGTGAGAAGCGGAGAATGACCAACATTCGTCGTGATTCGCGGATGTTTCAGCATTGAAGATAATTGACTTCAATGCCGGAAGCCGTATGTAAGACGAACTTGTCCGACGTACATGTACACCAGTACATTTGCCAGCCACCGAACGGGTCGTCAAGCATCACTCGAAGCGCTCACGACAACGTTGGCCGATCAGCTGTTGCGTACTATCTGCACGGTACTGGTAAGAGGAGGAGCACGGGAACCTGTGAAGTCTAACATCAAATCACTCATGCAGGCCAAGCAAGGCTGGATGTTGTTTTTGAGAATGCGCTGGGCATTCTCACCTACGTACGATAGCAGCAGACATCGATCTGGACCGCTGACATCCAACTTGGCAAAGCCTTGTCTTGAACATCACGCAGCTGTGCGAACTCGCCAACGTTGCCCGGGCCCGGAACGATATTGTTCGTCTGCTCCCAGTGGTCTGAGAGTCTTGACGGAACATCTCGCCTCTATTGCATCTCAACGCGGCGAGACTCCTGCGTTGTCGCAGCTCACCTGCATCTTCGACGCCGTCATCACATGTCTGCTTCGGACTTGTTGAAGACAACGTGCAGTGGTTTCGGGCATATTCTCATGCTCAGAGTGTTACAGAATATGTTGCCATGAGTCTCGAAATGTGTTTCATCCTGAAGTCGCCGCGGAGGCCGTCCATGGTATCTGGTCCTTGCACCAGACGTGCGCTGTCAAATGCATGTTTGACAGACACTTGCCTGTCACTTTACACTTCTACAGCACCTCTTGTGCTTGACCTTGCCTTCTATCGTCTCTTCAGTGATTAATTCCTGTATCGGACACGCTATAGTGAGCTTTTAGGGCTTTTGGTGCCGACTTCCGTGTGTCTTCTGATATTGCTTGTCGAAGACCATGCCGGTATATAAACCCTGTGCCGGCGCTTCATGGTATACCCAGCTCTCGACGCGGACATTTTTCACCGCACTTCAATATTTCCGATGTCAGCCAAGATGTTGCTTCAGCATTCTGTACGTTAGACAAATGACTATTCGCTGAAACTTGAACCGGCTTTGCATCTTCATCACCAGAGTAGCAGGCCAGCTCGGCATGTTTCCCACTCCGACTACCCTTGTCGCTACAGGGTCGCCAGGTTGTAGGATGAACATTGCAGCAGTCTTCTGTAACGAAGGATTCGGAGACTCGAGAAAAAATTCTGTCTCTTCGTGAAGGTTTCAAGTTGCAGTCGACACAGCTGAAGCATGTAACATGGCTTGAAAATCAGTCAAGGTGTCTTCGCTGGACGTTTCTGGAACGGTGGTCTGAGCGAGCTGACTCTGAGTTCGTTGCGCAATTCTGGGCGTCACCATCCATGAGCGGCAGTTGAAGCACCGCACACGGTGTCGACCACGCGATGAAGGACAATGTGCCATGTGAATATGAACTCGTCAGTCTCTCAGGATCAATACCACTTCCTGCCGTCGATCTCCAGACCGTACAGATCGAAGAATACTAATTTCGCAGCCGACATCAACTTATCTCCACCGTAGGATGAAGGACCAAAGTACCGAGCTCGATCATGATGCTACGCCAGGATGCCTCTGGGGTCCAAAACTTTGATGAACCTCGTAAAGTTTGAAGAGTCAGGTTTCGCGCATCCTGGTCTTGCTCATGTCAAGATCCCTGGAAATCCTTGTAAGCTCGACAGGATCTGGATGACCTGCAGATTCCAAGGATAGTCGGTGTCGTCTTCTTCCGATTTCGATTGACATTCACACTCGCGATCTCTGCAAATTTTTGGTGATGATCAATCAGTATCGAGTATAGGGCAAGTTGAGTGCATTAGGCAATTGATTCGAGACTCAGCCATGCAAAGGAGTGGAGATTCGTCATTCAATCAATCCTTCGCATACGTGGCGGCGTAATATGGTAGGCTGCAGAAAGATAAGCAACCAGAGCCTGCCACATGCGAACACACTGGTAGCCTCGTAGCCAAGAAAGGAAGTGGTTCCGCCAAGCGTCGCAAATGGACAGTACAACAATGCGTTTGGTCTTCTGAACGAAGAGAGCATCTCTACTGCCACCATCTCGAGCAAGAGGTGAGGTGATGTTGCTGGAACAGGAAGTAAGTCCGCTCTTACGAGCTCAAAGTGAGGTCTGAAGTTGACCCAGCCGGCATGAACGGCTCTGGAAAGTAATGTGATCAGTGACCAACCCCAGTGTGCATCAAAGCTTGCCGGAGACTTTAAGGGACTTGACCAGGTTGCCTTCAGCGAGAGAGTTCGCCAGGAGGCTTGAAAGCTTCAAGCCCGATTCTTTGCTCTGAGCATATCGCAAAGCTAGGGAGGCTGGCAGACAAGTGTGGCTGATGCCAAGATTAGGCTGGGTATTCTGTGTGTAGATTCAACGACACCGTTGATCCTTAACACCCTGCCTTGATCTTGAGACATGAGGCGTGCAGCCGGCGTCGCAGCAGTCCAAGATGGGAATCTTGAAACAGATCGAGCGACTTTTGCGTTGTCGAAAACCCAGACTTCGACAATTATTCATGCGGCTGGAGTCGATCTCTCAGGGAAGCCCCAGCAGATGCAGCTCAACCTTGCTCCATGCCCACGATGACAGCGATCCGAGTCGTGGCGACATTCTGTGGACGAGGATGCCGCTATGTCTGGATGACGCCTGTATACCCGGAGAATTGGAAGCCATGTCCAGGCACTGACAGCTCCTGCACTGCAGGTCGACTTGAAACGCCCTGTACAGCACAGCAGCAATTCTCGCCGAGACGGATATCGGTCAACTCTGCGACATCAGCTATAGTTTTTCTTGCTACAAATCAGTTAACAGCACAGCAAGGCAGCTTCAGCGCAGGGTTTTATGCGCAACTCGGCCTTAAGTGGACCACGGATTGACAAGAATATTCTCGGGAATGCGCATAGCAGAATATGAAACGCAACATAGTTCCGTCGATGAAGAGTTTGACCTGCAGAGATCAGGGTCAGGAAATCGAATGTCAAAGCGGCAGACGGAGTGATCGTGCTCTTAGCCACAATCAAGAAGTCAGTCATGATAGCAACCTGAAAGACTCGGAGATCGGCACGATACCGGCCATAGGGTCGTTGCCTTGGGTACAGGGATTGGGCTGCCACGCCACGATGCGGTGTGCTCGATCATACAGTCCGCTCGAGCACCTGAATCGATGTGCCATGACTGCAGCGCTGGTCTGGGGGCGTATACAGGCTTCGCTTGATCGATCCCGAGGCCGAGCGATGCAATTTTGACTCCGCAGTGATTGAGCTCAGGCGTCCTATAGAACGCACTGCCAAGCGCTACGAGCCATTGCCTCGTGATGCATTTCAAGCATGCACAGGTCCTGGAGCTCGCACAAAAGCAGAGAGTCCTAGACCACAGCGCAGGACAAGTAGTGAAATCGGGAAATAATTCCAAGAATGAGGCATGGTAGGCATGGCAGTGGTCGTCCATTCGGGGATTAAGCTGTTCATAAGCTTTAGATTGACGCCCAGGTTCATGGAAGCCAGCTTGGCCCGGCAAGACTTCACCTGACTGTCAAGTGCCATTGCCTCTCCGCGCAGGATCTTTATCCTCGAGCATTTCAGAATATGCAGGTGCTAATGCGAGAAAAATTGAGACGTCTGAATCGGAGCTGGACATGCGGTCGGCTTGGGACATTGGCAGAAGTGTCCTGATTCGAAAACTTGTTTTGACAGTGTTTCGCTGTCACCCAGCTAAACTGTGCTGGAGCTACGCCTCAGGATACGAAGAGGATCCAGGAGCTTGAGGGTGACCAAGCACGACTGTTTGAGATTCTTGTGCTCACTGCTCAGTGCGTGCGCGCATATCGTTCCCAGCCCGCCTCTTTCGCACTCCAGAAGTCTTGGGTTCGGCAATTCCATGCCCTTAGCACTGCTGGTGACGCTTCTGTGTATACAATGCCTGCGGAACGATGGCATCTGGATCAATTTTTTGTTTCCGGCCTGGGTTTCCTGAGTTCGTTCCCGTTCCTCATGAGTGACTCGTGCTGCAGGCAGCGGACAATCACTGGCAGGGCGACTGAACTCGTGCCCGACCAGTGTCTGACAGACAGAAGCGCATGGAACCAGCCACGACGCCGCTCCCTCGACCGGCAAGACCACGGCATCTTGATTGTGATGTTGTCCTCCACGACGCGAGCGCGGCTTCAGCGGCAAGTGAACACGCCATCGCGGTATGCGCGATATGTACACGATCCACCTTGATAAGTCCGCCATGAGGTTGAGCTGCCCGGACCTGCTCGAGGATCGTCTCGAACACGAATTGGCCCACATTCAACGGGTTCTGCAAGGTGCGGTCGTCTTTGTGCGACAACTGAGAAGTCTTGACTATCGTTTCACAAATTCTCGATTGTGTATTCTTGGATCTGCAAACCCCACAAAGCGCCGCTTCATCGAAGCGAGTGATATGGAGACCGAATGCGACAGGGGTGCAAGGATGCAAGGTGCTTGGCGCTGAGCAGCTGATGACCGCTACTCTCAGCTCATCGACAAGGGCATATCGAATGCCTTGCAGAGCTGATGATTACCTTGTAGATGATTGATAAGAGGTTGCAGCGAGCATATGTGTCGGAATGAAGGCCGCAGTGCTCACATGAAGTGCTGCATCAAAGCAGTCGTGCGACACACGTGCTCAGATCGACCGGAACCACAGGAGAGACACCATGAGGAGGAGCAGTGGGTACTGATCAGAGACCGGTGCATGCTGTGTATGCGTGCTCCCTGCGGTGGCGCATAGTCGGAAGATTCTTGCCTAGCAGCACAATCATGGCCGCCAAGAATCATCGGCATGTGATGGGAAAGCCCTCGCTGAAGAGAATCTGCATTGCACTGTATTGAGAAGTTGCGCAGGACGTTGAGCTTTTTGCCGGATATCTCTGCCGCCGCGCAGTTCAGTCGGCGTATATGCTAAGCACGGACGGTGATGTTTGGCTTTCTATCAGCAAATGAGCAGAGAATAGGCCTTCCACATGTTTGGGATGTGAGTGTTCTTGAACGGTCTGAGTTTCGACTTTTCTGACCGTTCCTGGTCGCCATGGGCACAAGCAACACTCCTGAAGACTGTGTGGAGTTTGTGTTTTGAAATGTAGTTGAGAAACGTCTCATCACCCCGCTGTCGTCTGCCTCGTCTGCTATCCTTCCAGTGTACTGGGCTGCAGGGTAAGCCGTTGTTATCTGCGCTAGAAGAAGCTACTAGTGAGGGTTGAAACAATAGGCAATGGCAACGTCTCGGAAACGGCAGACAGACACAGCACAGGGCAGAGTAGTGCACTCATTGCTGCTTCGGGTGCGTCCAATGCGAACGATAGGGGTCTCATGTAATCGAAATGTGAGCATCAGGATACTTCGTTGTGTCGCAGATGCGACTCTGGTGATCCATCAATGGCAGATGGGCCGAGGTCCCACAAAAAGTGCTGGCTAAGGTATTGCCCCTAACCGATCGCAATCCTTGACGGCAGCCACAGGCACTTCAGCAGGAGAAAGGCACAGTGCTTGAAATGAGCAGATCAGATAGCGTGGTGAGGATGCAAAGATTTGGCTGTCGTTCGAGATCTAGAAGACAATGAGCACACGAACATCCTGTTGACAGGATTTGATTCCAAAGTTTCTTCTCGAACTCTCCCTTGCTCAGATATCGCTCATGCGGCTTTGCTCTCGTGGTGCATGCAGAGAGGCTTGCGGTTCCACTGCAGTCGGAATTTGTCCTCGAAGCACATCGTATGCTGTGCAAATGCATGGCTAGTGTCACGCATAGACAGCCGTCCAAGGCTGAGATAAGCGCTTCTGCTGTTGAAAGCGATTGCAGGGCTGGCGGAAGTATTTTGATGACAGAGCGGAGGATTGTGTAGTGACAGTTACCATCTTGTGAGGCGCAGTCTGCCAAGGTGCGAGAAACAGGTGGGACTCTGCTCCATTCACTTGCCAGGGGCGGGCTATCCCGGTGCTTACTCAGGCAGCAACTTCTGGCCTCGCTTGTTCCCTCTCCGCTGCAACCTTGACTCCTTGAATAGAAGCGTTACCGAGCCGATCAAACGCAACACTACAGTGGCAGGCCGCATGGACAAATTTCCCATGCCTCTGTAGCGAGAAGAATGTGTCGTGTACGCAAGGTTAGTGCGATCGTAGATTCCGAATGGTCTTCGCGTTTGACCGCCACCGACAGACTGGACTTCTTCGTGCCCAGATGGCCGGCACGAGAATTGCACGCGCTGGCGAAACACAGCATCTCCAGCGGTGACCAAAAATCGGACGCTGTGCAACCGTAAGCAGCGCCTACGGTAGCGCGTGCATCAAGCATCGAAAACAAAAATGGGTCATACGCGATTCAAGCGCTCTGGCTGCCCTCCACGTGTGGTGGCGTCAGAATAAGCAGCAGCCAGCAGAGCCATCGCACCGCCTGGCAGCTGGCTGCACAAAGTCCCAGATTCTAACGTGCAGAAGGATGTGCTGCTCGTTGCTGCGCCCATCGACAAATAGAAGCCCTCAGGCCCCGGTTCGGCTTATGGGTGGCCTATTCACCAAGACTTCCCAATCGGGACGACCGTCATTCCATACGCGGTGCGTTTGGCGAAGCCGTTAGTCTTGCGCGGGCGTTATGGAGAGCCGAACTTCGTGACTTCATCTCATCCTGCCAGAAACACCACGCTACCAGCCCGCCAAACCCTCAACCCTATCAATAGCCACACCGTCTGCCTCAGTGCTTATCCTCAGCGCCGGGTAGGAAATCCTCTCAGCGATTGCGCCGTCCGGCGGTGGAGCTTAGCGTCTGATTCCAGATGAACGTCAAACTGCTCTTTTTGGAAGCACCATGGATGCAGCACCCGAGCACTGGCGCAGATCCGCTCCCGGAGGCCTGTCCTGAAGCATCGTGCGCACCAAGACCCCTGGTCTATCAATGGAACGCGCACTTTGATACATAACGCTGAGCCGTACGCTCCAAGGAGCACTCCTCCTACTCTATCTTCCTTTGCTTTGGACAGTCTAGCCACCTGCCCAGCAATACCATTTCCTTTTTCAGCTTTCCATCGTATAGACCATTTGCTGTTGCTCACCACTACAATACATTTCATCTAATCGAAGTCCTTCGCTCGAAGACTCCTCCATAGAAACACCAAACCGTGACTAGCCACCACGGTCGTGTCGAACGAAATCTCCTAATCGATCAAAGTATCAACAACTGGACGAACGATCAGCTTCTACAGAAAACCTCTAATCAGCAAAACACGAAGAATTACGATCGAAGCACGAACGCCGTAAACATGTCGAATATCTTACTATTTGGCGATCAGACCGCCGAGCAATACCCTCTCCTCAGAAAGGTTGCTCTTCACAAGGACAATGTCCTTGTACACAACTTTGTGCAGCGCTGTGCACTCGCTCTTCGCGAGGAAGCACGCGCTCTGCCACGAACGCAGCGAGTGTTGATTCCGGATTTCCTCACTATCAACAACCTGATTGAAGCCTACTACCAGAAGGGCGACAAGGTCCCAGCGCTCGAGTCGGCTTTGGTGACGATTGCTCAGCTCGGGCATTACATTGGATACTTCTCTGAGCACCCAAGCGAGCTTCCAGCTGCATCGAACACTCGTGTGCTCGGTCTTTGCACTGGTCTCCTTGCAGCCGCTGCAGTGGTCTCCTCCAAGACCATTGATGAACTCGTGAGTCTTGGTGTCGAGTTCGTCCGAGTTGCTTTCCGCTCCGGTGCTGCTGTTGATGGAGTTCGCTCCGTCCTTGGCCAGACCGGCGAGGATAAGGAGCCTTGGTCAACCATCGTGACCGGGGTCGACGGTGCCAGCGCCAAGAAGGCTCTCGATGCTTTTCACAAAGAGAAGGGCATCCCACAGTCCAACCAGGCCTACATCAGCGCCGTTTCTGTGATGGCAATTACGATCTCTGGACCGCCAACCACCGTCGAGCGCTTTTTCCAGGAGGGCCCGCTCTCACAGAACAACCGTGTTCCAATCCCAATCTACGGACCATACCACGCCGAGCACCTCTATAACGATGCCGACATCGATCGTCTCCTCACTGGCAAGGTTGCCCGTGAGCTACGAAGCCACACCCCAGCCTCCCTCGTCCACTCTGCGGCGACTGGCAAGCCAATCGTTGCGGAGAACTCCTACGAGCTTGCCAAGCTTGCTCTTGGTGAGATGCTCCAGCGCCCAGTTCGATGGGATTATCTGCTTGAAGAGACGGTCTCCCAGATGGCTGCTAGCAAGCAAGGCGCCAAGATCTACGCTATGGGTGTCAGCAACACCGCCAACAGCCTGGTCTCCGCTCTCAAGGCCGGCGGTCAAACCAACGTGTCCGTTGTCGACCAGTCCGCGTTCGTTGAGCAGCAAGGCTACAACGGTCGTACTCAGAACGACAAAATTGCCATTGTTGGTATGGCCGGTCGCTACCCCAACTCTGCAAACCACGAGGCACTCTGGGATCTGCTCATGAAGGGTCTCGATGTGCACCGCAAGATTCCAGCTGATCGTTTTGATGCCGACGCTCACTGCGATCCATCTGGCAAGGGCAAGAACAAGTCGCACACTCCATTCGGCTGCTTCATTGATGAGCCTGGTCTTTTCGACCCACGGTTCTTCAACATGTCTCCTCGTGAGGCTGCCCAGACCGATCCTATGGGTCGTCTTGCGCTGGTCACTGCTTACGAAGCACTTGAAATGTCTGGATATGTGCCAAATCGCACTCCTTCGACCAAGCTCCACCGTATTGGTACTTTCTACGGTCAGACTTCCGACGACTGGCGTGAGATCAACGCTGCCGAGAACGTCGACACCTACTTCATCACTGGTGGTGTGCGTGCCTTCGCTCCAGGCCGCATTAACTACTACTTCAAGTTCTCCGGTCCTTCGTACTCTGTCGATACTGCTTGCTCGTCTTCGCTCGCCGCTATCCAGCTTGCCTGCACTTCCCTGTGGGCTGGTGACTGCGATACTGCCTGCGCTGGTGGTCTCAACGTCCTGACCAACCCAGACATTTTCTCTGGTCTCTCAAAGGGTCAGTTCTTGTCCAAGACTGGATCTTGCAAGACCTACGACAACGCTGCTGATGGTTACTGCCGTGGTGATGCTTGCGGTACTGTCATCCTCAAGCGTTACCAGGATGCCATCGCCGACAAGGACAACATCCTCGGCTGTATTCTTGGCGCTGCTACCAACCACTCTGCTGAGGCTGTTTCCATCACTCACCCCCACGCTGGTGCCCAGGAGTTCCTGTACAAGCAGGTCCTGGCCAACGCTGGTGTTGACGCTCACGAGATCAGCTACGTCGAAATGCACGGAACTGGTACTCAAGCTGGTGACGGCATTGAGATGACCTCTGTCACTAATGTCTTCGCTCCACGCCACCGCCAGCGTCGTCCAGAGCAAACCGTCCACCTCGGTGCCATCAAGGCTAATGTTGGTCACGCTGAGGCCGCTTCCGGTATCAACTCGCTGCACAAGGTGCTTCTCATGATGAAGCACGACAAGATCCCAGCCAACGTTGGTATCAAGGGCGAGATGAATAAGACTTTCCCGGCCGATCTTAAGGACCGCAACGTCCACATCTCTCGCGACGCAGTTTCCTGGCCACGAAAGGGCGCCGAGCCAAGAAAGGTCTTCCTTAACAACTTCTCTGCTGCCGGTGGTAACACTGCGCTCCTCCTCGAGGACGGACCTATTCGCGAGGCCCCAGTTGCAGCCGACCCACGTAGCACTCTCCCTGTCACTGTTACTGCTCGCTCCATTGCGTCTCTCAAGCGCAACTTGGTCAACCTCCAGCAGTACATGATCGAGAACCCAGGAACCACTGCTACCTCCTTCTCATACACGACCACTGCTCGTCGTATCCAGCACAACTACCGCGTTGCCTTCCCATTGGCCGACATCAACAAGGTCATCGACTCCCTCCAGGCTCAGGTCAAGGAGTCCTACAACCCGGTGCCAATGGCTGCAACCAAGACTGCCTTCTGCTTCACCGGCCAAGGCTCTCAGTACACTGGTCTCGGCCAGAAGCTTTACCAAGATCTTAAGAGCTTCCGTGACGACATCAACCAGCTCGACCAGCTCGCACGCATCCAGGGCTTGCCATCCTTCCTTGAGCTCCTTGATGGCACTGACGTCCAGACTCTGTCGCCAGTCAAGGTGCAGCTGGGAATGGCCTGCATTCAAGTCGCGCTTGCTCGCATGTGGTCTTCCTGGGGCATCACTCCAACAGCAGTTATTGGCCACAGCTTGGGTGAATACGCTGCTCTTCACGTTGCAGGTGTCATTTCTGCCGCCGACATGGTTCTCCTTGTTGGTCGCCGTGCTGAGCTCCTGGTCCGCGACTGCACTCCACACACTCACGGTATGCTTGCAGTCAAGGGCAGCGCTGAGGCTATCCGCGCAACCCTGGGTAGCAAGATGACCGAGATTGCTTGCATCAACGGTCCAGAGGAGACTGTTCTCTGCGGCAGCGGCGATGTCGTTGCTTCTGCCAACGAGACCCTCACTCAGCGTGGCTTCAAGGCTACCAAGCTGAACGTTCCATTCGCCTTCCACTCTGCTCAGGTCGACCCAATCCTTGACCAGTTCAAGAGGATCGCATCGTCAGTCACCTTCAACAAGCCAACCGTCCCAGTCCTCTCTCCTCTTGCTGGTGAGATCATCCGTGAAGCTGGCATCATCGGTCCTGACTACTTGGCTCGCCACGCTCGCGAGACTGTCAACTTCTGGACTGCCCTGACCAGCGGCCAAAAGGCCAAGGTCTTCGACGAGAAGACTGCTTGGCTTGAAGTTGGCGCTCACCCAGTCTGCTCTGGTATGGTCAAGGCCTCCATCGGTGCCACCGTCACTGCCCCATCGCTCCGCCGTGGCGAGGATGCCTGGAAGACTATTGCAACCAGCATTTGCCAGCTCTTCATTGCCGGTGTCTACATCAACTTCGATGAGTACCACCGCGAGTTCAACGATGCTCAGGAGCTTCTCCAGCTTCCAACCTATTCCTTCGACAACAAGAAGTACTGGCTCGACTACCATAACAACTGGACTCTCCGCAAGGGTGAGGCCGCAGAAGTCAGGGAGGTCGTTGTTGAGAAGGCTGTTGCTCAGCCAGTCCCAGCTGTTGAGATCCCAGCCAAGCGCCTCTCGACCTCTTGCCAGAAGGTCATCAGCGAGGAGTTCACTGACAACCAGGCCAAGGTCGTCATCCGCTCAAGCTTGGCCGACTCAAAGCTTTACCCAGTCGTCTGCGGCCACATGGTCAACAACGCTGCTCTCTGCCCATCTTCGCTTTACGCTGATATGGCATTGACTGTCGGCGACTACATCTGGAAGGAAATGCGCCCAGGCACTGAGGCTCCTGGCCTCAACGTCTGCAACATGGAAGTTCCAAAGCCTCTGATTGCCCAGATTCCTCAACCAGCTCAGGGACAGCATATCGAGCTCGAGGCCAACGCCGACTTGGAGCAGGGCATTGTCAAGCTCCAATTCCGCAGCGTGCAGCCAGATGGCAAGAAGATCCTCGACCACGCTCACTGCATTGTTCGCTTTGAGGAGAAGGCCGCGTGGGCTGACGAATGGGCCCGCTACAACTTCATGGTCAAGGCGCAGATTGATCTGCTCACTGCTAAGACTATGAACGGCGGTGCTCACAAGGTCCAGCGTGGCATGGCTTACAAGCTCTTCAAGGCCCTCGTCAACTACGAAGGCAAATACCGTGCCATGTCCGAGGTCGTGCTCGATGGACAGAACACCGAAGCTTCCGCCACTCTTGACTTCCCAACCAAGCCAGAGGATGGAGACTTCTACTGCCCACCATACCACATTGATGGATCTTGCCACATTTCTGGCTTCATCGTCAATGCTTCTGACCTCCTCGACTCTGAGCAGAACGTCTACGTCTCTCACGGCTGGGGCGCGATGAAATTCTCCAAGCCACTCACTGCTGGCATGAAGCTTCGCAACTACGTCCGCATGTTGCCACAGCCAAACAACATCAGCAAGGGTGACGTCTACATCCTCGAGGGCGACGAGATCGTCGCTGTCTGCGAGGGCATCAAGTTCCAGCAGATCCCTCGCCGTGTCCTCAACACTTTCCTCCCGCCAAACAAGGGCTCCGCTGCTCAGCCAGCTGCTGTCGCTGCTCCAGTCAAGAGCACTCCAGTCCGCGCCGTAGCTCCAGCACCCATCAAGGTTGCTCCATCTCCAGCCGCTGTTCGCGCGCCTGCACCAGCACCAATCAAGGTTGCTGCTCCAGCTCCAGCTCCAGTCTCCGCACCCAAGGCTGCTAAGCCAAAGAAGGCTCCAGCTCCAAAGAAGGCATCCGGGGGTCTCGTTGACAAGGTCATGAAGATCCTGGCTAAGGAGACCGAGGTTGACATGTCTGAGCTGGTCGATGACGCTCAATTTGAAAATCTCGGTGTCGACTCTCTCCTCTCGCTCACCATCTCCGCCATCTTCCGTGAAGAGCTTGACATGGAGATCAGCTCGTCTCTCTTCACCGATAATGCAACAGTTGGCGACATGAAGAAGTACTTCGCCCAATTCGACAATGGTTCAGTCAGCAGCGCTTCTGAGCCAGACGAGGACTCCGAGGACGAATCGATCCCAGCGACTGACATGCCAACGCCACTCGACATGCTCTCTACACCAGCATCTTCAGCCCCATCCGTGGCCGCTTCTGATGCAGGCAAGCCAGAGCTCGACTCACCAGTCCGCGAGTCTCTCGCAGAGGTTGGTGACGTCTCCCTGGCTCGCCACGTCGTTGCTCAAGAGATGGGTGTCGACCTCTCCGAGATCACTGATGATGCAGAGTTGGCAGAACTTGGCATGGATTCGCTCATGAGCTTGACTATTCTTGGTGAGCTCAGAGAGAAGACCGGTGTCGATCTCCCATCCACATTCCTCTCATCGAACCCGACTATCAAGGACATTGAGAACGCTCTCGGTATGCGCCCCAAGGCCAAGGCCGCGGCTCCAGCACCAAGGCCAGCCGCAACTCCTAAGACGACTGTTGTTGACATGAACAAGGTCTCCGCGCGGCTAGCCGAAATTAACAAGACCGACATCTCCCGCTACCCACCAGCTACCTCCGTCCTGCTCCAGGGTAACGCCAAGGTCGCCACCAAGAAGGTCTTCTTCCTGCCTGATGGATCTGGCTCTGCTACCTCCTACGTCTCAATCCCAAACCTCGGACCTGATGTTGCGGCTTATGGCCTCAACTGCCCATTCATGAAGGATCCCGAGCAGTGGCAATGCGGTATCGAGGTCTCGTCTCTCATCTACCTTGCCGAGATCAAGCGCCGTCAACTTAAGGGCCCATACATCATTGGTGGCTGGTCTGCTGGTGGTGTGATCGCCTACGCCGTTGCCCAAGCGCTCTTGGCTGCTGGTGAGAAGGTCGAAAAGCTTCTGCTCCTCGACTCTCCTTGCCCCGTCAACCTCGACCCGCTTCCTGCCCGCCTGCACATCTTCTTCAACGAGATAGGTCTCCTCGGAACTGGCGACCCAAGCAAAACACCAAAGTGGCTCCTTCCTCACTTCTCTGCCGCCATCCGTTCGCTCTCTGACTACGACCCGAAGCCATCCATCGCTGAGCTCCCAACCTTCGCAGTCTGGTGCACAGACGGTGTCGCAGGCAACGCAGGTGACCCACGCCCACCGCCAGCTGAGGATGAGGACCCAGCTCCAATGAAGTGGCTCCTCAACCACCGAACCGACTTCGCTGACAACGGCTGGGCACAACTTTGCCAGGGCTCTTTCAAGAACGGTATCATGGCCGGACACCACTTCTCCATGATGAAGGATCCTCACGCTGCAGATCTCGGAAAGCTCATTCGAGCTGGTCTTGACTGGGATGGAAAGCAGGACTCGGCGTCAACGGTGCAAGTCAGTGGTACCATCCGACCAGGCTACACCCCACCAGCATAAAAGGTTGCACCACAACCTTTCCTTCGCTTCAACTCTTTGTGCATCTCAGATTGTCATGGCGGCTACCATTGGCAATTTGTACGATCCGCGAAGAGATTTCAGAGAGACGAAACACATTCTGGGCATGTTGATGATGGAATGCTTGGCCGCTGACGATATTCGACGATGACCTGGGACTTGAATCGAACTCTCTCGAAGAAATTACAATCTACGAAAATTTTGATAACATGTTCTTTTGATTGATGCATAGCGAAATGATAGATGGGAGACATGGGAGTTTTTGATTTTGACTTGAGCACTCGCTTCAGCGGAATCCTTCTTTGGAGATACCTCGTTGCTGGAAGACAGCACATAGTGTGAAGAAAGCTTTCATTATTTTTGCTAGGACTACTATCATCATCATCGCTGCGAGATGGGCGAAATGCATCGAAAGAGGTGGCTCCTTGACGGGTAGAGTAGCTTCATCGAAAAAGCAGTTGATCATTATTCTTGTGCCTCCTCTATTCCCATTACACTATATGACCGCTTCACACATCGACAGCCTTCGAAGACTTCATGGCTCTGAGGCGTCGAAGAACCCAGATCCTCTGCCACATGGCTTTCGCGGCACCGACTATTTCGACGGCTCCTTCACGATGGTCTCGGAATTCATGGTGTCTTTCAAAATCGGCTCAGAGCTGCCTAAAGGTGTAGGGCTTAGTTCACATGCAGGGATAAGTCACCGTACAGTTGGTCGAATACGAGCTCTACGTAGCTGACGCACTCAGCCTTTCTACTTTTGCAAAACTTGGACACAAAGCTCGAACGACCTTGCTGCCTTGGACGATAGAAGTGTTGAGGAGCGGCCTTCTTACTCGATCGAGATGAATTCCTCAGATGCGTCCGGAGTCTCAAAGATCTTACATGCCTTGCTGCTCTGCTCCCGAAGCATAAATATCGGCATCCCGATCTTACATGCTTTTACTGATCGATGATAGAGGATACCTTGCATGAACTTGGATCCAAGCCTATTATCAATAGGCAGAGCTGTACGACATGGTTGCCAAGCATACCACATCAGCTTACGAGAGTGTAGCAGTATGATGTCTTTTTTTTCTCTGAAGTGACAGACGTCATAAAATATGCATACTTACATACTTTATTGTCGTCGATCAATTCCGCCGGTGTTCATCAAGCCACGTTCCGGTAGAAGCAAGATGGCATGCGACACATTTATCCATGACACAAGCATATTCGCAGTATGTTCTCGAGAATCGTGATGACTCGTGTACATGCAAGATGATGCCGTTATAAGATACGGAATAATATACGGTTCCATGGAATAGCATAGTGAAGCCGCTGCACGTTGGGTGTATGGAACCGCCGATTGACTTCGGCATTGACCGGTAAGGCATTTCAGTAGTATGGCGAAAGGAAATGATAGGCTCCGGACTCCATACCGTTCGCATTGCATCTTTTCGGGTATGTATTGATGACTCGGACATATCCCGATCGTGAAGTGCGTGGCTGGCACGGTTTCCAGTCAATCCTGCCTTGCGTCGAAGTCCATCTGCAGCATGACAGCATGTGAAAAAAAAAGAGGAATGGATGACGATGACGGCACTGATGAAGAAGATGATGACTACTCTGTATGTAGCATTTCCGCGCGACAATTTCCACACGGCGGATGGCGATTCTTCCGGCTACAAATCGTGCGGCAACTGTGCGGTGCGGTCGCATAGTACAGATCGTGGATCTGAAAAGAGTATCGCGCCTCGTGTCTTGGGCGTGTCTATTGATTTCCGGCTCTCCAAAAGAGTTTCCGACCGTTGGCGCTAGTCGATTGGCGAATGCATTCGAGGTTTCAACAGTGGACCCCCTTTCATTTCGAATTTATGTTTGACTCGCGCTGCTCCAGATAGGAGAGAGGGCTGGCCTCGCTGAGGATTGCAAGAACTGTAGAATTATCTGGCGGTGAGCTGGGCAAAGGATTGTAGTGCTGGACAGCAAATGTCGCTTGGAGGGCTGAGGTCGGTTTAGAACCTGGCAGGCGTCACAGCCCCTCGTAAATGCTAAACAAAGTAATGCCTGCAGATTTCGTCAGAGAAAGGGACGGTCCGTCCTCAAGAAGCAAGGTGACAGAATTATGAGCCGTGACAGAAGTGCTGCAGCTCACCAGCCACAGCGACTTCGAAAAGCGAAACCTTGAAATGCTAAACGTGCAGACCAACAGACATATCTAGCGATCCGGCCTTTGCGCAACGTTGGCGCTCACGTGGTTCGAGAAAATCGCCCTGCTGCGGATTACATATCCGCTACTGCAATAGCTTCGCCTACCACATGGCTGCAGAGATCCAGAAGGTTGGGTGAGTCTGGAATAGCACGACAAGTAGATCATGGCGGTAGTTGGGAGACAGGACTGATGATGCCAAACCAACAGCGGCAAAGATGCGCCAACCAATCCGCGAGGCATACCATATGCCCCGTTCGTGGATCGTGTCGAGGACTATGTGTCGACCAGAGCAGATGTTGAGCCTACGCTGAAAAGCTTTCAGGAGATGATCAGGTATGTGAGATCTTCGCAGGTCGAGCAGGGATTTTCATTGCTGATATGTCACAGCAAATACCAATTCATGGAAGCCAACAACCAACGCCGGATCGCAGGCCTTAAAGACAAGCTACCTGATATTCAAAAGACTCTGGAGACAGTTCGGTTCCTGCAGACTCGCAAGGTGGGTTCTAGCCTCCGGCTCTAAGACGGTCATGGCTCTTATACGTGTCACAGGAAGACGCAGATCCATTGGAGGCAACCTTCGAATTGAACGACACGCTCTATGCTAAAGCCAACATACACAAGACTGATGAGGTCTATCTATGGTTGGGAGTATGTGACAAATCTCTAAGCATACTGCATTGAAGGCGAATGATGAAGCTAATACGAATACCAGGCTAACGTGATGCTTGCCTACCCACTCGCCGAAGCCGAAGAGCTTTTGGTAAGCAAGCTGCAAGTGGCGCAGAACAGTCTGGCGAACTGTGAGGAAGACATTGATTTCTTGAGAGAGCAGATCACGGTGAGTCTGGATGAGCTCCAGGAGATCGCCTGCCGAGGAGATCGACTAATTTAATTTTCATAGACCATGGAAGTAGCTACTGCTAGAGTCTACAACTGGGACGTCGGCATGCGGAGAAAGGAAAAGTCTGAAGGTAAAGGCGACGCGGAAGAGGATGGAAAGCAAGCAGCAAATGGTTGAGGTGCCCATCGCTACTGGATGAATCGAAGTGCTTTTGCCCAGAAGTTGCATAGCTAAAGGCGCCAGATACCCAAGTTCATGACTACAGGCCCAACAACCACTAGCCACTACCACTCAGTGGGACACTTGGAAAGTACTCCCAGGCTCCACGCTCCACCTCTCTTGATCCTGCAGGGCTCGATAATCAAGCGCCAGACAAATATCAGAAGCGATCTCGGACGTATCTTCATGCCAATACTTCTACACCAACATGCAAACCAACCTCGAAGCACACACTACGTTTCTGCATCTATAAGCATCTAGACCGCACCCAACCAGGCACACATAGCCTCAGGATGCTGGGCATGCAGCAACCATGTGGAGGCGCTGAGGCTGACCACATCCTCGCTTGCAGCCTCACAAATTCTCCGAAAATAGCTAAGGCCACCTGCATATGGACACCAATACTTCAAGACCTGGTAGAAATGCACAAACGACTGATCACGCCATACGGAGTCGCCGTGCCTGGAATGTTTTCAGCTAATCTGGTAGCGATTGAGCATGATGCTGACTACACTCTGGGCCCAAGAGCCAAGCCGGCCGTATTCAGCCTTTGTGGAGGTGTACGTTATGGCTTCAAGCCATCAAGCCAAGATTGGGGACCAAAGACGCCAATGCATCAGATGAAAGTCCTGGAGCCTTGGAGTCTTATTCAGCTTTGATCGACTGATACAAGCAACCCACTGGCGAAGCCGACCGACATCATGAATACGCGCCATAAAAATCCACATGCGATGCCAGCGCAATTCAAGGGCATACTACCACAAGAGCCTGGTAGTTTTGGCCTCGGCTTGAAGCATCCACCTCTTCATTCCTCCTTCGCCTCTCGCCATCCAGCCTCCTCCTCCGCCAGCAGCAAGATCAAAAGCGCAAACCATGCTTGATATCATGGTAGAGTCGTCAGTAGACTGGACAAGAGATAAGGGCAACCTACCACGCCCAAGTTCCACTAATCACAAAACCATCGAGTCAGAAGCGCAGGAGATATGTCCTCGGATCAAGTCTATACTGCATCAAACTGAGACTGCAGTGCTCGAAAGTGACAACACTAAGCATCATCAGACCTTGAAAATAGCTCCTGAGAGCTTATTTTGTTCATGTAAACTCCAAATCCCTCGCCTCCTTTCCCTCGACCTCGAGCTGCGACACAATCACATGCCAACCTGTCAATTGAAGTAATAGAGACGGTCGAGTATTTCTATATCTCAACAGCTATTCATGGTCCAGTGGCGCAGTCGTAAGTCATCTGTGATTGATGCTTGCTGTCCATGGGTTCGATCAGGACTGCACTCTAGGTCGACATCAATGGACCTAGTGTGCCGTCCCTATCGAATCTATTGCTATTGAATCATGGGTGGCTGTTAGTCTTTTGAGGTGTTGTTTTGCTTCCACAACAGCCATTCATGCCACCCGCGGTAGACATTCATATACAATCCAGAATCCTCAACCTATCAGCAGCCATGCACAGTCCAATGGTTTTATCTGTAAGTCATTTTGCTATTGTGGATGCTTGGTTTGGCTGAGGCACAACGTTGCTAGCCGCAAGCCTCGAGCTTGGGTTGCGAGTCGAAGTTGCGGTGCCGAAGTATTGGACTGTGGGCGGCTGCTCTCCTTGCTGCCCTTCAAGTTGTGTGCGATCTTAGGAGATCATTTCAAGTTCTGATATGCTTGTGTGCAGATAGCACTGTATCGTAGTCAGTGTATCTCGAACTTCCTCAACATCCTTCTTCTTGAGTACTGCGGTAATCACTTTTAACATTTTGTCATTCACCACACTACCTCATCCTACTCGCCCTGTCTTTGGTATCATAGTATCAGTTTTCTTTTTATCATTAACCTCACTCTCCCATTTTCGCGACCTTGACCAATTCCGGGTATAAGCGTTGATACACAGCAGAAAAACAAGGAGACAACAGCGACAGGCCGTGAAAAGACTGTCGTGATTGACACTGTCTCCGTCCCCGACCCCAATGTCCAACAACGCCGCGCTAAAGCAAAAAGTAAAAGCAAAAGTACAAGTTTCGTCCGTCTCATCCACTAGTCGAGCTCGATGACTTCCTGCTTGACACTATTCCGGGAGTGTTGTCTCGGCTGCGGTGGTGGTCTCTGCTGACTCTGCGTACGTTGCATCGTAGGTTGTTGTGACTGTGTCGAAGCTGGTGTCGGTTTGGACTTGACGCTTTCAGCAGGTGTGTCTTGCTTTTTGACAGCAACGTTGGCGGCACCGTCGCATTTCCGGATGGCCTGGTCGAGCTTGGTGAATGCTTCGTCAAGCCCTGCTGCGCCGGCGCCGAATCCGCCGACATTGTCACCGAACCAGTCTGACCCACTACCTTTGCTGAACTCGCGTAGCGCTTGCGATAATGCATCATCGCTCATAGCAGCCTCGGGCTTGCATCGGTATGAGACGACAGTCTGCCCAGATATCTGGCTCTGCCCTTTTTGCACGCTGATTGCGAAACTACACGCAGGTAGAGGCGCCTTGTACGCCAACGTGTAACGATGTACGTCCCTAGTGTACACCGACACGGACTCGCCTGCTGGTTCTGCGGACTCCAGTTTATCAAATAGCCGCAACAGCGGTAAAGTCACACGCAGATCGTAGGTGAGCTGCGTGATACCTTGATTCTTGGCTTTATTGTATGACTTCTCGAGTGCCACACGTATGCGCTGGTGCGGGTTGTTGTTTATGGGCGTCAACTTCAATTTAGCGGACTGAGCTGCATCTTTGGTGAACGTGATCTGTGCGGCTAAGTCGAGCGCGTCCGAGTAGATGAAAGAAAGGATGTCGAGACCAACATCTGTACATCGGTATCCAAAGCGTTTGAGTATCTCGAGATAATAATTGAGCCGATCGCAACGAATGAGCCTTTGTCGAATCGTTGCAAAGTATGGCTTGCCAAAGGGTACGCTGACTTTCAATCCCAATTCGCCAGAATCGTTCATAGCGATATCAGACTTTCGGGTGGAGTTGGTAAGATGCTCGGATAGTTGCTGGTATTTACTTGGATCGACAGTGAATCGTACTTCGTGGCGGACTTCTGCAAGCCCGTCCTCTACATCGATCAGTGTCGAAGGTATAAGACGAATCCACGAAGCCAATTTGAAAGGTAGTAGCGATGCTTTGGATCCAGACTGCTTCGTTGGCGTGTTCATTGAGAAATAGATAGCGAGGCCAGGCTCAGCATCTGCACCACGCTTAGTTAGCGAGGAGGCAGACTCAATGCGGTATGCCAACTGGCTGTCGTCGAGCTCTTGGATGAGCACTGCGAACGATACCTCTGCCTCTGCCACTTCTTGTATGTGTCGCAGCGAAGCTTGAGTCAGGTCGGCAAGCGTACTTGACAAATTCAGTCTTCTCGCCATAGACATGAATCTGACAGGACGTCCTTGTTCTATGCTCTCCTGGATGCGCACCACAAACCACTTCTCGCCCTCAAGGCCAAAATGGACGTATAATGCCCAGCCGTCTCCCCAACCTTGGCTACACTTGTACACGCTGCGACGGATGGCGTCTGCACCAAGCATGGCCTTGGTAGCTGGGGGCACGACTATCCTGGTCTGGTCGACAGATGTCCAGCCGGCAGCATCTGCCATAGCGATAAGCCTGTCCTGAACGGTACGAGCAAGGACTTCTGCAAGAGCGCGGCCTGCATCTGCATTTGCTGTGCCGTTGATGAATTTCTCCGCCTGCTGGGCGTTCTTATTCGGCGGAGATACGGAAATTTGGCCTGTAATGGGTTCGAAGCGAGTGACGACGGTCTTTTGCAGACCTGCAAGCGACAATGCCAGCTGGCAGTCATCCGGATCTGTGTCTGATGTCTTGAGCTGGACATCAACTTTCGAATTAGGACCAGCAAGAATGTCAAATCGCTCCTTGATGGAACGGAGCAGCCACTGGCTGTGTTTCGCGGTCACTGACGCCAGAATGCTCTCCAGATCCAAGTTTTGCCAGTCGATGTAGATGTTGTGGTCCTTGACTTCGTGGCCTTGGCGGAACCAGCGGAAAGAGTTTCGTGGGGTAGGAGGCCGTCTTGAGTTTACACCCTTCTGCTTGCCGGAGCTAATGCCCAGCTCGATCCAACTCTTGGGTGCACGCTGTCCTTTCCAGTATTGGAGCGTGAAGACCTGTCGATGCATTTCGGGCTGGAGGCAGTCAAACCACTTATCGCGCAAAAGTTTGGATGCCTGCGCGCGGAGCGCATTGACCTTGTGAGCCAGCACATATCTATGCAAGAAATCATAACAGCCTTGCAGTCCGCTTGAAGCCAGGGCGGCATTTGCGCGTTCCTCCAGGTGCATTCGTAAGCCGTCATCCGATAAGCTTGGTGTCGGAGCAAAGAGAAATCGAATATCAATGAAGTAGAAGGGCGTTGACGGGTCTTCGTCGGCAACTGAAACATCAACTTCAAATTCGTCTGACACCCGAAATGTTGCTCTCCCATTTGCGACAGAGAAGTCGTTGAAATGCGGAGGGAGGTCTTCATGCAGATTCAGACGCTCGCTCAGGGTCACGTTCATGCTCTTCAGAGTCTTCAACAGTTGCTTTGCAGATAGACGTTTCGGAGGCAAGTAGCCAAGATCAGGGAAGTTTGAAGTCTTTCCAGTAGAAAGAAGCTCCAGTGCGCCCTCGATGTTTGGATTTGGCATCTTCGCGAAGCGCATGTCCTGTTTCGTGGAATAGAAGAAATTGATCGCAAACCGCTGTGCGTCGGCCTGCCGGGCTGCCCAGAGTTTGATATCGATCAATCGTGCCATGTCTTCCGCATTACGTGCCCAATCTGAGAGGACCAGTGTCTTGATAAATCGGTCTCGTTGATTGGAAGCAAAGTCCATGAGCAGGCGTTTCTTGCTCAGACTTGCCTCGTTCGTATCGGTGGTATGCGGCAGGATGCCATTGGGCTGGGCTCCAGAAGAGGTAGATGTTTCTGCCATCTTCGTCAAGGTCTCGTTCAGATCGCCGAAGCACTGCTGCGCTAGTCTTTCGATCAACGTCCCGAGGGACTTGTTGACTGGCTCGTCGCGCCATGATCCATCCAGCGAAGGTGGTGTGGGCAAGCTCGCTGTCGTGTCCGCATTGCTGATCTGCCCGTTCGTGGCTGGCGGGGCCTGTACCGGCACACCGTTGGGTAGAGTTCCATTTTGAGCATGACTGCCATTGGCCTGCGAGGTCTGCATTTGCGCAAAGTCGCGCTTTTGCGGTAGTTGCCCTTCTTGTGCTTGACTGCGGTCCTTTTTCAAGTCTTGCGACGCAGTCACACCGTGTTGATCCATAACCAACCTGCCGGGCATCGCCTCACCGCCTCCCACGCCTAGATCTCCGCCTTCTCCCCCACGGCGCACACCGTCCCTGGCGGACACCTCCCCCGCTCGCCCTCCGCTGGCTGCGTGTACGTGCGCTATCGTGGCTAAGTGGTTCTTCTCCCGCTTAGGTCATGTCTTTATCCGCGCCCACCTCTGCTTTGCGAGGTCCAGGCGCGCAGGTGGTTCGACGCGTTCCAGTCGTAGACTAGAAGCTGCAACGCAATCCTGGCAGTTGCGCACGTTATGGCGGTCGCGGGTGGTGTTGTTGATACGGTCCGCGCAAGAAGTTGAGGCCGGTGGAAGGTCTGGAGGGCAATATGGGCTCCGCAGAGTCTGCACTGTCACATGCGCGCTCGTGAATAGACCGTGCTTGGGTCAGTGTACTGCGCGCTCGTGGGTGAATATATCTTCTGCGTGGGTTCTGGTGAAGGAGGAGCGAAGTCTGCTCGTCTCGTGTTGCTCTGCAATGATGGAATGGGTCGGCGTCTCAGCCGGAGATCGCTCGCGAAAGCGCGCCTTCCCTTCCCGCCCAAAAGCTTGGCATCATCCTGAACTCTAAAAGCTGTTCCTTTCACTTTCACGCTGCTCACCCTTCTTGATGGACTACAGCTTGAGATCTTGTAGCACAATGCAGCATGATCATCTCGAGCTGCGGAGTCATGCAGCTTGCAGCATGGAGAGCTTCACGACACACATGGTTCAGAGCAGCCTTGGTGATCTGCATACACAAGGAGATACCAGCATGCAACCAACAATCGGCTTTGTACAGTGTTAGGGACTGATCTCTCCTCTTCTCCGCCAGCGCACGCTCCCCATGAAGTACTGGTATACCCAGCTCTGAAACCAAAAGTCGTCCTGGGTTTTGTTCTTGACAGACCTGATTTGTGGAGGCAGCCACACCTTTTCTTGTAGTAGCTTGCTGTATCTCTGGCCGGCGATAACAACATCCAACCATGCTGGTCACACTGGCCACAGGAGAGCAGGCATGTCGTGGGCTATTAATGATCTCCGCATGCTACTTTAGCTCCAGATTGCGGGAGTAGCGAGGACGACCACACCATCTTATCGCGCGATACGCGCCGGGCGGTGGATGCGAAAACGTGCTCAATTTGGACATGAATGGTCACATATCTTTTCAGTTGTTCAACCTTCCATTCTTCTTCGACGTTTATGTCCTTGCAAGGATGTCGCTGCTACGGTGATGACCTCGAGCCGGGTCCTCGGTTAAGCTTGCCACATGGTTCCGGAGCCCGGCAAGTCGTGTCGTCTGCTGATACCACACGCTTCGACAAGGTCACGTTCACGGTCTCACGGTGACAACTATGGCACAACACGTCTAACGACACTTTCACCTAGCAAGTCTCAGCATACTGTATCGCGACAGAGATCTTTTGTGTCAGAGTTCGGACACGACGCGGATGACGAACGCTCCACGCCATCCTCGCCTTCCAGCAGCTGGTCTGGAAGCATAATGGGTCCAGCGACAGAGGGAGACATCCCAGAGCCATCTTACCCAGGCGAAGACACAAGGTCGACGTCAAACCGAGAGCTGCTGGGCTTCTACACATATTCCTTTGCAGCAGAGGTCTTTGTCGTATGCGGCCTGGGAGCATTCATCCCCATCACCTTGGAAGATCTCGCGCGAGCATCATCAACGGCTGTGCTTGCGGACGACCACTCAATATCATGTAAAGCCCACGGTATCGAGAGAAGATCAGCCGCAGACACTTTTGCCACTCTGCTCGTCCCAAGAAGCGACCATGAATCACGAAAAGGAGCACAGTGCGTATTTCGCGTGCTCGGACTGGAAGTCAATACGGCAAGCTTTGCAATGTACACGTTCTCCATCTCTGTACTACTCCAGGCCCTGCTGGTCGTCACAATGTCTGGAGCGGCAGATCACGGCAAGTACCGGAAATCATTGATGATTGCATTCGCCATTATTGGAGCAGTCGCGACTATGCTCTTCTTACCTGTCACACCTGGCGTATATCTTCTTGGTAGTCTTTGGGCTATTGTTGGCAATGTATGCTTTGGAGCGAGTTTCGTGCTTCTGAACTCGTTTCTGCCCTTGCTTGTGCGGTGGCATCCTTCTGTGAGGCGGACTTGGACTGGGCAAGACCGCGAAGATGAATCCGAAGATGATTATGAGGTGAGTAAACTCATCCGATCAATTTCTCGACACCTCTTCAGAAGTGTACACAAGTCTCGGGCGACTTCACAGCCTTGCAGTTTGAGTGAAGAGAAGGCCTTATCAAGGATGCGAGCCTGAGATCAAAGGCTTGCTATGCGTAGATCTGCTGACCAGGCATTGCAGTACCACGATGGTGACTATCAACAACAGTCTCAATCATCGATCGTGGACTCCACGACTTCTCTTCTCCATCCAGATGGCTCCACCACACCCAACCCTCGATCGCCATCTATACCATCGACCGAGATGCAGCTTTCAACCAAAATTTCCTCGTACGGCATAGGAATTGGCTACTTCGCGGCGGTTATTGTGCAGATTTTGTCTGTCTTCATACTTAAAGCTTCCGGTGGCGACCTCTTTTCACTCCGCCTCGTGCTCTTCATCATCGGCTCCTGGTGGTTGGCTTTTACAGTCCCAGCTGCCTTCCTGCTGAGACCAAGACCTGGTCCACCCCTGTCCAAAGATGCAGCAAACAGATCCTGGTTCGGATATATCGGCTACTCCTGGAGTAATCTTGGCAAGACCATACTACGAGCACGCAGACTGAAAGATGTCATGCTCTTTCTGGCAGCTTGGTTTATGATATCTGATGCTGTCGCCACAGTATCCGGCACAGCAATTCTCTTTGCCAAGACGACTCTCGGCATGGAGTCCTCTGCCCTTGCTTTGATCAATGTCATTGTTACCATTTCCGGCATTATCGGTGCTTTGACCTGGTCAAAGATCTCAAGAGCCATGCAGCTGAAGCCATCGCAAACAATCTTGACCTGCATCTGCCTCTTCGAACTCATTCCGATCTATGGCTTGCTTGGATACATTCCTGCCATTCGACGCTTCGGCTCCTTCGGCCTTCAGCAGCAGTGGGAGATGTATCCACTTGGGGCGGTCTATGGACTTGTCCTTGGAGGCCTCAGCTCCTATTGTCGAAGTCTATACGGCGAGCTCATCCCGCCTGGTAGCGAAGCAGCGTTCTACGCTCTGTACGCTATTACCGACAAAGGTAGCAGCGTCTTTGGGCCAGCTATCGTTGGTGCCATCACTGATGCTACTGGCGATATTCGACCTGCTTTCTGGTTCCTGGCCGTTCTCATTGGCTTGCCCATCCCGCTCATGTTCGCTGTAAACGTTGAGCGAGGCAAGCTGGAAGGAGAGAAGCTGGCTAGAGAGACCTTGCCAGAGGTTGGTGCAGAGACTGAGGCACCACTGTTTGTACAGGATGCTGATGCTCAGGCTGACTATGAGGGGCGAGTGCATCGATAGCACTTCTGCATGCCGTGTTAAGTATACCACTGACCACTAATGTATATTCATCCTCGATTCAGCCACTCCTATAGTCTTGACATCAACATGGAGACTCGGCGAATTGCTGAGTGTCCGAGCTTTCACTCACCTACCAGATCTCGGAAGCTCGGCCACGATAGACCGATGGTCTGTGTTTCCTGCGCTAGTGCTGCCCTCCACTCTAGACTGACTTGCCTCGATTGCAATTCTGCACCTCCGACGGCGCTTCCGGACAACATCAGCGACAGGCGCTTAACACAAGTCGCCAAAGACACATCTGTCACCTGAGCGACCAGGAGCTATGGCAGATTACGATAGTTACCTGCCGCGCCCTGTGCGTGCGGCAGATGACTCTACTGCTGCTTTGCAGCAGCGCGCCAATCTGTTTTCCGGAAGCATTCTGAAAGACCATGATGACCTCTGCAAAGGCATCGACAGACACGGTGCCACACTCCAACAGGTCTGGCAATCTTTGAGCCGCCAGCAGCGCGCGGCTGTTCTGCGTGCAGCAGACACTGCCTCTCCAATACCAGAGCGCAAGCGCCCCGATTTCGAGCACCTCCGACCTGACAACCAATTTCAGGCTCTGGGCGCAGCACAATATCGTCGGGCGCTGCGGCGCGCCTTCCTCGCTCCGTACCTGAACATTGAACAGCTACAGGAGGGAGATAACCTCTTGCTACTCCTCGACTCTCGTGCAAGATTCATGCCGTGCAACTTCATCTTCTCAGATGCAGAGCTTGCTCACATCGAATCGTCGGAATTGCTGGCAAAGGCCGACTCGGGTGTGTGCTCTCTCAAGATTGCCGATGGCAAGACCGCTGCTACATATGGCATCGTCGTTCCCAACTCGATGTTGGGCAGCCGTGATGTCTCTGTCCCTCTACTGAAAGGACTACTGGCTCTGGAGGCTCAGGCGATCCTGTATCGCTATCTGAATCGCGTCATGAAGGAAGTCCTGAAGCCAATGCAGCTTGACCTGAGAGATGAGACCATCAGCATGCTGCCAGTGAATCCCATCTCTGTACCACCAATGACGGACCGGTCATTCACTGGAGTGCTTGCACGAACAGCATACCGTCCGCCCAATACGTTCGAGCCGCATGAGCTCCATGCCAAGGTCGACTCCTTCCTGGCCGCCCTTACAGAAGACCTGGCCGAACTCCACAGCAACCCAAAGCACTTGAAGGAAGTCATCGAGCTAGTCAAGAGTAGTCTCAAGCTTGAGCTGCGTCTGACCCGTAACCGACTGCGGCACGCCGGAAAACTTCAGAACAGACCTGGTCTGGGTAAAATGGCTCTCTGGCGTCTGACTCGAGATACATACGGTTCTCTATTCTATTGGAACCTTGTGAAGGAGACACTTGGAGCAACTCTGCCATTGCTTCAAGAGCTGGGAGTCAACGTTACCCAGGTCGAAATTGATCCCCAGCGGTATCGACTATTTCTCGACTCATTCCTGGGCCTTGATCTTGCTCTGCTTGCGCTTATCTGGTTCATGCTCGAGAAAGTCAAAAGCGCTGTAACCTGCCTGCCAGCATTCATGGACGCATACGAAAATTGCCCAGACAAGAACACGAAAGAGATGCAATGGGATATTACGAAGGCTACGTTGCCATCGAGCGCGGCACCGGAGCTCAAGCGTCTCCATCGATTGTTCAGCATGCTGTTCAATGACGATGCTCGTGAAAAACACCATATCTATCGGATCATGGACGAACTGGAGCGTGCTGTGGCGGAGGACCGCGATGGTAACCAATACATCACGTCTTTTGCCATGGAAGCAATATCGGAGCTGCACCTGGCTGTCGGTCTGAGCCATCAACTCCAGGCATTCCAACCGCACCAAACCTTGTGGCGGCAGCAGCACAACGCGATCGTGGCCAATAGACTACTGATACAGACCCACGCGGATGGCATCTTGCAAGCTGCATCGACTTATATGCTCGCTCAAGGTCTGGACAATGAAGATTCGCGATTGGCATGGCCTGAGGGCGACGACACGACAAAGCAGACTCAGCGCGACGATGCCAAGGAAGTTGTCCGTCAATGCTGGGCAGGTCTGGCTTACGCCTTGGGCCACACTGATGTCCAGCCTCCTTCGGTGACACAGGCGCCGCGAAAGGCTGCTCCTCCGCCGGGTTCAGGCGGTCACGGAATCACTTCTCTAGATCTGGAAGCACCTTTCCGGGAGCTGTTGGAGAACACCGGCGCCTTTGTCAGTCAGCTTGATCTCGACAGCGAGAGCGCTCCGAGTGGACCTGATGGCTCCCTGGAGAGTGAGGCAAATTCGGGTTCAGGCCATCTGCCTGACCTTGAGGAATTGAGCATAGCTTCCAGGCAGCGTGAGCGGCTACAAAAGGACGAAAGGTCACGCGGTGTGACGGAAAATTTCAGTACCAAGGCTCAGACCGTGCTGCCGCCTCCACAACCACAATCGCACGTCAATCAGGACGATGCAGAAGCACTACCACGCCCATTCAAGAGCTGGGCCAACGCTTCGACTCTCACCGGGGTAAGTTTCACAGCGATTGTGACTAAATGACAGCTCACTGAACGACCATAGGACAAGCCAACGCGCTTCAAATCCGATCAACCCGCCAAGAAGACTAGGCGCCGAGATGAGACGCCACTTGCCGACCACAATGCAGGTGAACAAGCAGAGGAGGAGGAAGAGCTCACTCCCGCCACTTCGGGTCCAATACCCGTGAATGAGGACACCTATAAAGCCTTTGATTTCATGCTGCACATCACTGGCAGAAATCTCGGCGGGGAGATCAAGTGGGACGATGTAAAGAGCGCCATGACCAAAATCGGCTTCGAGGCATACAACCTCGCTGGTAGTATATGGCAGTTCTCTCACGACACATTCGGCCGGATCAATGCCCACGAGCCACATCCCAAGCGGAAATGGGACTGGTTGCAAGCGAGATGGTTTGGCGGGCGGCTCAGGAGGAATTTCGGGTTCAACGAGGATACATTTGTCTTGGAATGATGGGATGCCCATGACATGCTCCTGACTGATGCGGTAGCTGGTCTACTGGATGTCTCATTGTATCTGGCTGTCACGCGATGCACATGAGAGATGCTAGTCTCAGGCGCTAAGTGAGAAAGGGATGACTGGGTGAACTACTCAACGGACTCTGATGCCACGGAAAAGCTGGTCTACTGAATTTCCAATGGAATATGGCTGTCATACGATACAAATGAGAGATTCTGCCATTCATCCTCGCGGGACGCTGCTTGCTGTCCACTTCCGTATAGCACTCCCTTGTCTTTTCGCTGAAGCGCGCTTTGTCCCTGGCTTTGACACCACAGCCTTTGATCAGTATTTGTTGTAGCAAACATGGAGCTGGCGAAGGTATCTGCAGGTGAGTTCTTCAACCGTTTTATCGCATCATGCACTTTAGTCACAGATGAATGTATACACTCCTTGTGATAGCTTATATCTTGCTTCCGACTGAAAATATATATCCAATCATCATGGCCTGACTTCTCAGAGCTGGTCGCAGAGAACCACCACTGGTACGACATTGGTCTCTTCTTGGAGCTCGAACAAAATCTTGAAGCGCTGCTATGCCGCACACGATCACCTAGGAGAGAAGATGCGGAAAGAGTTTCTCTCAAGACTCGGCTTGTTGACAAACTTCGGGCCATGGATTTGTGCCGAGATAAGCATCTACGGCATTTTGCTTGCGCTTGAACGAGAACAGGTCTACTTCTCGGCTTTGAAGAAGGAAGGATAGGACACACCACAGTGTGGAACGGACGTGATGCGCTGCCTGTATCTCAAGCTAAGAGGCGCTGTAATAGATGACAAGACAAGTCGAGGATCGTCATTGGCAGCTCGAAGGGAGAAAGCGATGGAATTATTGGGGAAGAAGAACGTCAGGTCAGCCGACAGCTCAGATTCTAACGCTCTATCTGGAGCGGAAGACATTATGTACTCATAACGCCATGAGAGAAGCAAGTGCAAAACGCATCGCCGGAATTGGACAAAAAGAAGACAAGATGGAACTCCTACTGGCTGCAAGCGTAATGCTGAACAAGGTCGTGTCAAGAAGCCTTTGCGAAGACATACACCACTAAGCCATTCTCTAGAAGCTTCTGCAAGAGCTGCTCCCGTCATTTCCCATCGTCCGCAACAGCCACGTAAAGCTCGACACAGTGGCAATTTTCAAGTTCTTGAGGATTTTCGCAGTCGAACGAAATGCCGGGCGTGCGGTCCTCAGCCCTTACATGACCTGCCAGAACCTCCAGTTGAGCCCAGGGCTAAGCGACGCAAGCTCTGTCAGAACGGGCGCAATTAGAAAGCATTTCGAGGACACACGTCGCATTGACTATCTGGACGATGGAAAGTGGCAGCTGCCACTGATCGCATACTGAGGAATTGAGAAGCTGGGCAAGGTATTGACAAGTGGATGCTCGACTTCGACAGGACGTGGCGTTCGAGTAGCATTCAGTGCTTCCGATTGTCGGGAACAAGTCGTGTATTTTGACCTTTTCTTCTGCGGCCCCGACGGCAATTATCGTATTTGGCTCAGAAATCGACAGTCGATTCGACCTGACGCCCACTTGACTACGGATCTTTTGTGCGAATTCCTCAAGCAAACCTTTGTGCGCCACATTCAGAGACTCAGGCTGCCGCGACAGCAGTAGGAGACACCGAGAACCAGCATCGCTCAGATGCAGCAAATGCCGAGCGTGAATGGCTTGAGGGCATCGAACAGGACCGAAAAGCTAATCGCCAACATCTCGAAGCGCCACTTCTGAAGCAGTTCTGTCTGAAGCCGCTTCTTTGGCTGACATACCGTCGAGGCGAGAGAATTCAGTTTTCTAGCTGCGATACGAACAACGGTGGCGGAATAGGTAGTGATGAGAAGCTGAACAGCAGCAGATCAGGGAGAATGTTTTGCAGCTCCAGCCAACACTGACCCTTCAGAGGTTGTGAGCGAGTGGTGGAGCAGAGAATTGGTTCCGAAGGGGGGGTACTGATACTTCCCATCAGCCTGCGAGTGATTAGTATACATGTCGAGCGTCTGTAGTATGAGGGTCGATATATCTCCACAAGGCTGAAAGCTGGTTGATGAAGTGCTGTACCAAGATTGTCGTGACTTCTGATGAAGTATCATTCTAGATTTCGCAGCTGCTTGCTGAAGTGATTTCGGGTTCATGTCGATGCAGTGGCCGCCGTAGCTTTCCCCTGCATGAGCTCGACCTCGACACCGAAAAGTTCTTGAGCCTTGTGCTGTTTGCCCATACTACAGGAGCACAATCCGTGCCACCCACAGGGTAGTAAATGTTCTCCGCTGGTCGCCTTGCATCAATCTTGCAAACTGAGAGACTGCTCAAGACCAAGAATGAGCGCAGAACAACGAACCCGATGGCACGAGATCTTGACGACCACTGGTCTCGTTATCAGCGCTATCTTTACAGAAGACTTACCTCTTCCACGTCGCAGGAGTTTGAGGTAAGACCCGTCCGGCGTTCGCTCGGGGCCCTGCTCGAAACCAAATTGAGATCACACTGCAAGCATCGCGCAGCTGAGAGCGATCTGAGCATCCATAGTCGATACCCATGAAGACAGCCATGCATGCAGCACAACTGCCTTAAAGCAAAGCTAAGTTCCAGCATCATCTGCTGCGACGACCCTTCACTGACACCATGCTGACGAGATCCTGTGAAGCCTCGAAGACTCGTCGCTGTCGTCGAAGCGGAGTGAAGGCCAAGGGCGGAGATTGCGCTCTGCCAAGCCCGACAACTATCTCTGTCTCTGCGTCTTCTCCCGACCACATACCCTATCCCCTCCTCTGCCTGAACTCCTCGTCTCCTGCGCCATCAACATGAACCATATACTTCGTGTATCAGTTGTCGTATGTGCTTGATGCTGACAGTCAGTATCTCTAAAGCTCGGCAACACGCTCCTCACCGAGCCGCGTCTAAACTCTGTTCAGTAAGCCCTACCAATCAAGTGTATGGCAAGCAAGCACGCTTAACCAGTATAGGAATGCCATCATCATATCTGGCTATCAGGTCTGGACCAGTCCAACGTATGAGGCGTTCGTGATGTCGCGTGGTCAAAAGGAAACATGCGACCGGGATCTTTGACCGTAGCTCCCACGTCCACCAAAACATATACCACCCATACCACAACAAACGAACAATTCAGCAAGTCAACATGGTCTCCTTCCGAACCTTCGCCCTTGGCGCTGCCATTACTGCCCTTGCGGCCGCACAAAGTCCTACGACCACCGTACCTAGCACGACAGTCACGATAGGTACCCAAGTGTCCACCATCCCTGCTGTTGCTACTACCACAGTAAGTCTCTTCTCGAGACGCGATCTGGCTGCAGACCGGCTTCACTTCTGGGTCGGAAGCCGCTTCTCCATGAACACCAGGTCCAAAATCCAAACGCGTCCTCGAAGAGGATATCCAGAAGAATCCTTGAGTTCCTTGTTGCTGATTTCGTTTCTAGGGCCCTGCCAACCCAGCAGCAGATGCTGCCTCTGCCTCTACGACTGTGAATGCTGCGGCCCCAACTGGTGCTGGACTCAAAGGTGCCGCAATGGGCCTTGCTGGTCTTGCGGTTCTGGCTCTTTAGATCTTCGATACCCGACACTCGCGCAGCAACGGATTTGATTTTGAATGGGCTTCATCGGCGCCATGCAGCTTTGGAAGTGAGGGCTGCCGCCAATCCCTACCAATATCGACAGACTACAGCTTGAATTTATGTTCCGAATGCACAATCATCCATCTCCTTTCTTTCACATCCTCATGACTTAATGGAGCGATACTACTCGGCAAAGCCGGCAGCAGCGTCATATGCTTCCCCAATGGCGCAACGCAGCATGTGTTTCTGCGCTGATAGCAGCGGGAATATTCTTGTTGCTGCTGGTGGTGCATCATAGCGTGTTCGAGTGACTTCGACCTGACAGCTCACTCAAGCAAAACTAACCATGTGAAGGGCCTTGGACCGCATGCTGGTCTGAGCTTGCTAATTCGCCCAGCTGAATTTAAGCGAACAGCGCAGATTCTACTTGATGCTGTTTTACTACTGACGACAAGTCCGCAAAAGTTGGCGTCCAACTCGCAAACAGAAAATCTTGCCTACGGCATTGACATTCTCAACCCGCGGACACAGCGCTCCAGAGTCTAGTGCTCATAGCCCCGATTCATCTGCAGTCGGCCTGACTCTCCCTCATCATGGCAGACTCACCGCCACAGCGCCTCGAACACAACCCCAAAGTCGACCGTCATAGCCACGCAGAGTGTCCCATCTTGTCCTGCGACTATGGCAAGCCTCCTGGCAAGAAGAAGCTTCGGCACGATATCTTTAACCATCTAAGGGGAAAGCACCAGATTGATTTGCCGCTGCGCGGCAAGTCTGGTGGTTTCAACATGGCTGAGCACAATAAGGCCTGCTTGGAGCACTTTGTCGGGTGGGCTGATGAGTATGATGTTGAGCATGAGGCCGACAAGTTCTTTAAGTACGCGACGCAAAAGAGACAGACAGGCCCTACTAAGAAAGCGACGGCCCAGACTGGTGTGGCGCCTGATGCTCCTGTTGCTGCTTACCCTCCTCCTCCATCGCCCCAAGCTCCATATCAGCCAGCATTCAAGGCTAATACGACGCCTGGTGCCGCTGGTGTTGGTTTCCCTGCGCCCCGATTCTCATATCAGCCTGCATTCAAGGCTGGTATGGTGCCTGGTGCTGCCAGCGTCGGTCCTCCGCTGCCCATGGCTCCAAATCAGCCAGCGCAAGCTCTACCGCAGTCCATTGTGCCGGTAGATACTCCATGGTATGGACAGGGAAGTGCCGCACCTATTGCTTCCGGCCTTGCACCTCCGCTGCCTCGAGCTCCTTATCAGCCAGCGAGTTCCCTGTCGGCACCTTTTTTCCCAGCACCTCCAGTCCCAGCACCTCCTGTTCCAGCGCCTATTCCATGGTATGGAGAGAAGAGAGAACCCTTGCTGTATCTTACATCAACGGAGGAGATGGACGAGGTGGTGGAAGAAGAAGCGGAACACCTCGATGATATCCCCGATGATGCAGACTATGGCAGTGGCGCCGAAGGAAATCCCGAGCTCAGCCAAATTGTTTTGCAGCTTCGAGCTGGTTCAAGGTAAGTGCTAACAAAGTTCACTTGATTCATCACTTCACTAACCCGAATCTCCACTTCACAGGTCTCTCACTTCAACACTACCCGACTTCCGAAGCATCCTCGATCAAGGACTCCACCAACAGCTTATCGATGTCTTCGTGAGCGCCCTCGTCGAAAGAGCAAGTGATCTGAGGCACGATTCCGCATATCGATCACTTCTCCTCGCTCTCCTCATTATGCACGCTTCCGAGCCTGCCACTAAGGATTTTGCGCAATTCCTGGTTGAGAAGACGCGGGAATACAGGAAGTGGTTGACTCGGCAGACTTATCCCGACACTCCTCATCATCTCTATCGAGACTACTGTGGCACCTATCGAGCAGAAGATGGCTTCTTCGACATCATGTACGGTATTTACGTCGACATCTTGATGAGGACTCAGAGGACTCAGATCGAAACCATTCCTCTGATTGACTTTAAGTCAATTGTGATGGAGTTTGGTGGCGGAGAGGAGGGAATGCACGCTAGAGACTTCGATGTTCAGCAGGAGCTTCTTTCCAGGGACTGTGATGTCGTCTATGGTATGCTTTTGAGGGTCATATATGCTTGGCTGAAGGGCTATAAGCAATTCAATCAGGCGTTCTTCCAGCATCTCGTCTTCGAACTCGACGCCGAGGATGAGAGGAGAGATCGAATGACGAGAGGCTTGGAGATTGAGTGATCTTAATTATCGTCGAGAAGTACAGGACGTGGGTGCGAGAGGAGGAAAGCTGGTTCGGCTGGTGCTGCATCGCCGCGATTGCAACCCATTGTTGATCGCTATGATTACCCGTATAGCTCGCTGATTGAGCTTTGAACTAAGACCAAGTCCTTCCTGTGAAACTTTGAAAGCGGCATACCGCGTTAACTCAGACATGCCCTGAGATGCCGCACACTCCTTGCAACACTCAGGTTCTGTTTGTACTCTGCTGCATTCTCGTCTGCTGACACTGCAACTTCCCCACGTTCCTCCATAATTGTTCCCTGTCTCTCCACCGATCGATCACAGGCCGACAAGCTACTGCAAAAGCACCAGCCTGATCATCTTTCAGCCTGTCGTCATGACCTGAGCAGAACATTTGTTTGAAGCCGACGGCAAGTTCTGCTTCCAGTTCATGGCCGGTAAGATTTGTGTTGGCGGATGCGCCAAGGACTCTGGCAAGACCTCTCAGGTACGTATCCTGCACGTAAGGGATGAATGTCCAAGTCTCGCATTGAGGCGAGCTGGTAGCCGGGCCAGCGTATATGCATCGAAAGCGGGCATAAGATGTACTCGGTAGGTCTACAGCTGAGGTCATCGGCACTCTGAAATCCATGCTTCGCGACCGAAGAGATATCTTGACAGGAAGAAGAGACAGGAGCTCATTGTAAGCCGGTCGAAACAGGGCTGGAAACTGTTTGAGTTGAAGCAAGGCCTGCAATTGCCTTTGCGGGAATGGTTGTCTATCGATGTTGCCTTGGAGGTATTGGTCGACTTCTCGCTCAAGGTATTCGAGCTCTTGGTCTAGTTGGTAGAAGATGTCGTCGGGCTCCGCTGAGGGCTCCGAAGCGTCCGCCGGGCCCATTATACGAGGCAGAGGTGTCAAACTCATTTTGTCGTCCTTTTAGGTCTTTCGACCAGACTCGGAAAGAAGCCCGAAGAGACGAGACGGAAGTGGTATCGAGCATGCCAACTACTCATCTTGTGTAGTCGAGGTCCACGACTGCGAACTTTCGTGGTACTGATGCCCAAGGTCAACGTCACCTAGCAACGTGCGTTGAAGGCATCTGCGGTTGACTGTCCTACAGAACAGTTGCAGCACAGCGCAAGCGCCGAGCTCCATGCAGAAATTCGTACACCCTGTCGGTTCCTAGCCGCCGACCCTTTACAGCTCATATCGTCCTGTCGTATGATCGATTCGCATTTCGTATTCGTCTCGAAGTATTGCGAGAAGAGCTGATCTACACTCCTGCGTGCTATCATCTGCACTGAATCTCGCCTTGGGTGACTGTTCAGCTCGCTTCATCGGTCATACCGAAATTGTTGCAACCATCAGCACTGCAGCAAACACTGCCCCGGCAGTAGTTCTGTGCGTGCATGATCCACTGCCGCTTCCCGCAGTCACAAGCAATGCATGTTCGCTTGCACTAGGCTGTTCGTGGTCTACCATTGAGGCCGCCATGACTTCATATGGTTTTCACTAAAGTCGACTTCTGGCTACACGCAGTCAGCTCCGTCTTTTGGTTTGACAATCTGCTCACGTGGCCTTGACCAGAAATCAAAAAAGGTACGCAGTATGAGCAGACTGCGCTAAGCTAGTGCTTCTCCATCATAGCAGCCTTACCACCTGGAAACGGCTCAAGCGAACTCCGCGCAAGCATGATGCCAGAGCTGTTTCGATTGTGTGGCTGCCCTCGCTGATAGTGACACAGCAGCGCCAACTATCGAAAGCAGGCATCTGTCACCGAAGGCACAGCAGCGTAGCCGATTGCCCGGTCGTGACCTGCTTCACCGTCCCTGGCAGTGGGAGTCTAGAACCACATCTCGTAAGAGCGTCAACAACAAGATATGAGAGCAACAGACATTGAACACTCACGGCATAACAGGAGGAC
The DNA here is from genome assembly GCA_014298035.1 of Pseudocercospora fuligena. Lineage (NCBI taxonomy): Eukaryota > Fungi > Ascomycota > Dothideomycetes > Mycosphaerellales > Mycosphaerellaceae > Pseudocercospora > Pseudocercospora fuligena. The sequence continues at coordinate 504,815 of JABCIY010000031.1, forward strand.
TCGTTGTATGTCAATCAAGTCCAGCAGGTAGACGTTCTTGCCTCCGCGCTAGTAATGCAATTGTTGTAGACATATAAGGATTGGGTGAGGCCCTGCTGCGTCGCGCCGGTCGCCTAGCCTTCCCAATACCATCATCTGCCCAAGGATCCGCTGCTGAACCTCACGTTCAGACTTGTCGTAGTGTCAACGCCGAAAATGTCTTCATGCTCAGCAGCGCAAAGAAGGGGCGCGCATTGCCAAGGCTCGGAGGCGATGATCCGGAACCGAGATGAACTTTCGTGGGGAAGAACTTTCTTGAACCGCCAGGTCTTCAACAACACCATTGCTGTGGGAACCTGGTGCTCATGAACCGCATGAGTGGACACATTGCGTTGGTTGAAGACAGCCCTGGTTCTCCTCAGATCAAGACGACAGCAGAGATTGGGTGCAGATGGCCGCTTCTGTCATCATTCGCTTGCTTCATAGCGGACATATGGAAAGTACATACAACATAGCCTGAACCCATCTCATTTAATCATTTTTTCAGGTTCGCAAAGGCTGAATAGCCCGAATTAATCATTTGCTCGATCGCAGCATCCGGATTCCCTCTCGGCGCTGCCGGGGTGATCTCTGGCTGTGGCGCACGAACATCTGGGCGGTAAGAATCCTCGGAAGATCTCTCGGGCAGCTCTCGAACGACAGGCTCTTTTGGCCCTGGACCACCGTATCCATGGAACTTGACAGTGCCGTCTGAGAATGAGTTGAGACGGACCTCATAGTTCCTATCCTGTCTTCGCTCCGCGCTCTTCATCATGGCGGAGTTCTTGCCATAGCTGCTGAATTGCTTGCCGGTAATTTTGGTGTATGTTCTCTGGAGAAGTCCTGCGACGGCCGGCATGCATGCGCACACAACGCCGAGGTTGATTTCGACATTACTCCAGATTGCAATTGGGTTGTATTGGAAGGTGACATTGGGGTCCTCGCCCCAGACAGCAAGAGTGCGCAGTCGGATGATACTGCAGAGAGTGACCAGGAGTCCAATGGTGAAGGTCAGTACAACTGCAATCTTCTTTCTCGTGGGAATCGATAGAGACCACAACTTCGGAACTGGTAAAAGAATGGTCATGATGTCAAACAAGATGTTCAGACTGGCAGTCGCGAAGATCAGAGCATTCAGGTTGATGCATGTACCTCTGTATCGAGACGTCAGTACAGTTCCTCCAACCACTTCGAGGGTAAGGACTTACTCATGCTGACCATCCCAGCGAGTCCAAGAGAATGATATGGGCTGGCATTGCAAGCCAAGAACCACCATGCAGATAAGTGTAAAGAATCCAAGAATAGCCATCATGATGTAGCACGATCTGCGGAACCATAGGGAAGACCTCCCTCGACTCTCCGGCCACATGCGAAGGTAGAGTAGCAGAATGGAGATCTTGACCAGCGCAATCTCGACAACATAGGTATATTCCGAGACGTAAAAGTTGTACAGAATCTTGGTAATCTGGTAGTTCGGGTTTGGCAGCATCCAGATATCTTGGCCCAGACCAGTTTGGGTCATCACATCAAGGATGATATCTGATGGGATGAGCATGATCCAGCAGATGAGAATCGTCCAATCGTCCCAGCCAAAGCCGCTTCCTTTGAAGCGTTCCATTCGAGAGAGAAATCGTGCTGCGACTCCGATTGTGGCAATGGCGAACATGGTCCAGGAAACCCTTCGGGTCAAACCGCCTTCATCGCGGACAGGCTCCTTGCAGGATATGGCAGAGTATCTTCTGGACTCTAATGCCTCCACCGTCGTGCAATTCGCCGTCAGACACACCGTGACGGCCTGGGCGAATGGTTGACTTGTGCATAGACATGCAGCGTCCGTTGGACTGCAGCCGGACAGCGGCAGGCCTTGCGCCAAACATTGTTGCTAATAGCAGAGTCAGAACGCGAGCGCCATAGTTCTACCGGGACGATACATACTGAGCAGGTTGACAGCGTGGGCAGCTCTGGTTGTTGCGTCGAATCTCTAGCAAACAGTGGTCGTTCGACAGCCAAGCCAGCAACAGATGTGCATAGCACAAAAAGTGCGCTCAATGATACGAATCCTCGCATTGTGCCTGGTGGGTCTTGAGACACGACAGAACGAGTAGAACCAATGTGCCGTATAAAGACCGAGAGAGCTGGGCGGCTGTCAAGGCCAAATAGCTATCACGTCCTCTATACAGCCCGCGGTGCCTACAAGAGACTTCTGCGTTCCCCTCCTTGGAATCCTTGTCCACAGTGTCGGATACTGTCGCACAGAGAACCTGTTCAAGGGAACGGGCAAGAATTAAGCGCAGGTCATAATCTTTTGTTGCGTTGCGACCGCACACGAAGTGCGAGAGCAAGGGTTCTGAAGGTGTCAACGTTTGCTGTCAATCTCAACGACAAGACAACAAGTGCACGGATAGTGGTCTGTCCCAAGGCTGAAGACGACACTTTTGGTGAAATAGGAGGCTGCTTTGAGGAAGATGTGCCAAAGGCTCTTCTGCGCGGTGCGCTGGGGAGCACGTTCCGTGGCTTGAAGGAGCCAGAACGCGGACTTGGTTTTGCTCGCGTCGTAGCCGTGCCGTTTGAGGTGTTGGAAAGTTGGAAGATCTGCGACTGTTCGGAGAATACGGCTGCTTCTCTAACGGCTTTCCTTTGCCTGGTGAGGCTCAGCTTGACAGATTGTTTCAAATCCCGTATGCAAGACAAAAGTTTTGCGATCTGGCTGAGTTTGCATAATGGTGTTGTGATTCATTCGTAATGCTCAAACCATGAGGCAAGCAACGCAAGAATGTAGATGACCATCAATCCGGATCTGCAACGCCGGCGCTGGACGTTGGCTCAGTCTCCGTACTAGTGCCTAAAGGAGACTTGCGCATAGGACGTCCACCAATGGTAGAACTTCCAATTCAGGTTTGAGTTTATGCTTACTCCGTCCGCGTGCTGCGTGTTTAGATGAAACAAGAGGGGCGTCGAACTGTTTTGAGAGTGCGTGAGCTGTTGTGTTGATCGTCAAACGGCCAGGAAACATGGAATAGATGAGCTTCAACGTCAGCGGCAGTCCTATGCTGTGCCACAACGCTGTAGCGTGTGCGAATGTTGCAGATGGATCCCGCTGAACGACATGGTGCCGCATTACCGAATATATTGTTTGTCGCAGAATGAAAATGGCATCGTACTGAATGACAAGGAGACGCTGGATGGCGGGCATACTATTCATTACTTCCGCTGCAATAAGACTAACAGAGAGATATAGAATTTGGTATAAGGAGTGCTGTATCGTAGATATGGATGTGGAAACACAATATTCAGAACCAGTGGCGCGGCCTGCCGCTCAAGCAGCCATAGCTTAATAGTTGGTTGCTGGTCCAGTGGGGCGATATTTCTGGCCAGGATATTGATTGAACAGACTCTGGTCAAATTTGTCCACAATAGGACAGTCCAGACCAGAAGTGATTGGTTTGATGAAGTCGGCCACCAGGCTTGTGATCGGTGAAAGCTCGCTCAGCAGAAGGTTCGCAGAGTCTGGAATGAGCGACTGAGCAAGCTGAGCATAGAAGCAGCTTGCCTTCGGGTTCTTGGGATCGAACAAGTTTGCAGCATTCATCGCGCCACCTGTAAGATCTTCTAATTGCACTCCAGTAAACGTGTTGACACCATTTGTGTTTCCGCCCAAGTAGAAGCTCTCTGGGTACGCTGCGTATTGAACACCGAGGTCGGAGTCCGCATTGGGGATATCGTAGCTGCTGAGCGTAGGTCTGCGATACCAGTTCTCGGGTATGCGTTCCTGGCCGGGAAGCCATCTGAAGTCTGGGTATTCTCCTTCCACCGCGAAGAACTCTTTGAACATTTTTCCGTCCAGCCAACCGCTTGGCTCTGCCGCACTGTGATTGCTCATCAAGTTGATGACGAAGAAGTATGCCGCAGGTGCAACGATCACTCCAGCAAATGGAGAAGAGAAGAAGTAAGGGTTGGTCTCTACAGACTGCTTGCCTTTGGCAGCAAAGTCCTGGGCCAAGCCGTCAAGAGTGTAGCGGTCGTCAGACATGCCAGTCTCGTACGCCTGCTTGAATCGTGAAAGATCCAGACTGTGCGCATCGCCATTGTTGATGTATGCGTCGGGTCGAGCAATGGACATGTCGCTTTCGTAAGTATTGTGGGCATATGATATGCCTTGTGCTTGGCCAAGAAGACCAGAAGTAAGAGCATTGCCAGGTGGCGGCCCTCCAATTGACCACGTGCCAAGGACTGGGTCTCCGTTCATGATAATCGCATAGGCTCCGAGGAAACCTGCAAGACCAGGTCCCATACCAAAGGCTGCCTCCATACCAACAATAGTTTCGGTCAATGTAGTCACGCCGCTTCGGCTCAAATAGCCATCTAACCTGGTTAGTATATAACATATAATAGAGAAGAACACGCTGAAGTTACGTACGATTAGCTGCTGCGTTCAACTACGACAGAGGTTAGCGATCTATCAATTCGAGAATGCAGGGTCTGAGAACTTACACCTGGACATGGTCCTCGGATCTCGTCAGCAGCAGGGCTGGCATAAGCGTGGTCGCCAGTAGTTGAGACGTATTGGTCCTTCTCGTTGAATGTGAGACAGGGTATGTTTCCACAGTTCGTTCGTGCCTTGCTTAATGCCTTCGCTACATCGGAAGCAGCTGTAGGGACCTGTCGCTTCTGGCCGATATTCTCCGGAACAAATGGGTACGCGAGAGCGTGAAGCGAGAGGCACAGCCCCAAGATACTGTGCTTCATAGTGAGCGGCATGGCCAAAAAGGAGTGAATGACTAAGGAACGAAATCAAGCTGAACACGCCGCTGTAAGGCAGAAGAAAATTGACGTTGCAAAGCAGCACAAGAGGCTGAGGCGTAGTCTTGAAGGAAGGTAACCAAAGAACCAAGTAAGACCTCTGCCCAAAGGATTTCGTAGAAGTGGTAAGCATGCGCCTCCACGTGCATATGGTAAGCTTGTTGATACCCTCGTTCGTTCAAGGCCCTGCCATTATTTTGGCGACTAATTCGCCGACGCAGAGATCGGCATGTCAATTTCTGCGACTCAGAGAAGTACAAGATAGCGGAGAATTTGTTGCTGCTGCACAAAGAGACACGCAAAGTAGGGACAGCAGTGGCGCTCCGCTAGCAGGCTCACGACACAAGCGATGTCAACGTCAAGAGGTGATCGTCACGGCCGTTGGACGCGGAAAAGGGAGAGCTCGTGCAGCGCCACGGGAGCAGATCTCTGTACCAAACATGCTGTCGGCTGGCTCGCCTGAAAGGCCCGTCAACACGAGGAGGATCGCGTGGTGAGTTGTTGTTGACTTGTGTTGTTTGAGACAACAACCTTCTGTGGCAGGTGTTAATAATATACAAACAATTGCTGAAGGATTGAAAGTCAGGAGGTGAAGTAAGGAAGCAGAGTTCAGTTCGGCCAAAGCTGGGTCTTGGCGTGCGGCTCCGCGGCTCGAGCCTGTGCCAAGAACGAGAGAGAGAGGCGAGAGCACTTTTACTTTTACCAACTCCTCTTCCCTGTCCTGGCGCCCTATACCTTATTTAAGGTGTAGTGTAATATAGCTAAATCCTTCGTCCCTTATCCCTTATACGTTGTCCTTTATCCCTTAGATAAACCTCGTATTTAGTATTTAGTAATCTTTTTAGTTATTCTTTATCTATTAGATCGATATTAAATATAGATACTATATATATCCCTTACTATAAGGAGATTACGTATTCGTACTAGCTATATACGTCCCTTATAGTAATTTATATAAGGGCTATATATATTCTATATAATAATATAATTATATTATTACTTAGTAATTATAAATCTTAATACTAACCTCTTTCTAAATATATACTTCTCTTATATAATTAAGTATATAGTACTTATATAGCTAGAGTAAACGATAGAAGCGATCTTATATATATAAGATTTAATTAATATATTTACTTACTAGAAATAGGTAGGATAGTAGTATATTTAGTATACTATAAGCCTCGATAACTAAAAAGAATATAATAAGTATAATTACTAAATACGATCTAGTCTAAACTAGGTTATAAAAGGCTCCTTAGTAGCCTTATAGATAAATAAGGAATATAGTATTAAGAGTAGAATAGAATATTATATAAAGAATAGACTAGAATATTATATAAGAAATAGTATAGTCTATAGTATTAAGAATATTATATAATATAGTATTAAGAAGAGTCGAAGTAGAACGATAGCGCTAGTAGATATAAAAACAATTAGTAGAGTAATACTATTACTACTAAAGCCTCTATCTCTTTATTTATATAATAATACTCGGTAGTTAAAATAGATCTATCTAGTATATTTAGAGTTATATTATAGTATCTTATAGATAGCTATAAAGTAAATATATACCTATATATATTTCCCGTATACTAATTAATATAAGAGGATTATATAGCTAAATAAAATAGAGTCTATTAGCTATATATTAATCTTATTTATTTCTTAATAATAGCTCTTCTATTAAACTATAGTAAGCTAGCTAATACTTTATTAAATCCTCGATATATAATAGTCTCGTTTCCCTCTAGATATAAAGGCCTCTTATATAGTCTACTATAAGGGATAAATATAGTCGAAGAGTATAGTATTATCTAATTATTTAATAGCGATATCGTAATACTATACTATATAGACGAGAATAGATCGAGACTAGAGAGAACGTATATAGTAATAGCGTTAAACTACTAGTAGCGCTATAGCGATCTAGAATAAAGCTTATAATATATTCGTCCTTTATATTATCTACTACGAGGATAGTATATAGCTTAAGATATATATAGATCTAGTAAGTATCTAATCTCTAGTACTAATAGTAAAAGTATACTTAAACTACTTTCTACTATAAGATCTATTATCGAGTATATCTACTACTAGACGATATCTATAAGAAGTAATAAAGATATTTAAATACTCTAAAGCTATTAATATATAGTAGCTTATTAAGTAAACGAGAAGTATATAGATTAAGCTAGTATTATAGCGATAATTATAGTACTAGAATCTAGAACCTAGCTAAATTAAGGACTATAAATATTACTTTCTATATTTAAAAAGCTAATAAAAATAGATATTAGGTATAAAGATAAGACTTTAATATAAAGATAAGATCTTAGTAAAAGAAGATAGCTAGAATAGAACTCGAACCTATATATACTTTCTAAAGATAGATAAAGAAATACTAATAAGAAGATCTTAATATCTACTAAGTAGATACTAGAAGTTCTTTCTAGTATCTACTATAGTCGTCTTTAGTTAGTATATATAACTACTATACTATCTAGCTAAAAAGATATAGAGATAGATATAGTATTTAATAGGATAGAAGTCTTTAAAGATAATATATAATACTTACTAAGAATTATATAAAAATCTAAAAAGACTAAAATAGACTAAGAATAAGACCTTTATAAAAGGATAGTATATTAGTAAAAGAATATAGCCTCTCTAAGATTTAAACTTAGATTATTCTAGTATAAAAGAGATATTCTCGATCTAGTATTATATAAGTATATAGATTATAACTACTCTCGCGCCTATCTAGCTCGGCTAGTATATATAACTAGAGGCTAGATAGGCGGTCCTTAAGTAGTTACGCTCCGTTACTATACTATAGAGCGTACTTAACTACTATACTAAAGTATCTAATTAGATAATAGTAAGACTATATAGTTCCTATATTAATATATCTAATATAAGAACCTATATATAGTATACTATATATTAGCCGTACTAAGCCTTAGGAGGGCCTAGCTTAGCCTACTCTAGGCTATTCTAGCTTTTATAGCTCCTTTATACTCTCTTCTTTCCCTTCCTTATCGATTCGAGTATCTTATACTTAGAATAGTTTAGTCTATATATTATAACCTACTCTTATATACGAATCGATCTTCTAATATATAACGAACTATTTAGTAATAGCTCCTACCTTAAGGAAGGCTAGTAAATAAACCGTCTAACCTAGAGGCGAGCTAGAAGGCTTAGTAATACTAGATACTATCTCTAAGGGGAGAGGATAATATATCTATAGAAGGCGACGAAGATAAAGGACTAGGCCCCGCCTAATAAGAACGGACCTATAGAGAACTAGGAAGGGCTAGTCGATAACTAATCTAGTTTAGACGACGATAACCTAGAGCGATAGATCCTCGTAGCCGAGAAAGGGGCTAAGAAAATAGAATAATAAGCTAAACTAGCTAAAATTAAGGCTAGAACTACTATAGCGAACGCGACGATTACGGAACTAGCGGCTAGGAGACCGCTAGCTATTATTAGTCGGCCTATCTTAGACTATACTATACTAACCTCGACTATAATCCCTAAGGCTCGTAATCTAATAGTCTTTATAGATAAAAGCTAAGTAGAATAATAGTAATAGACCGACTCGGTAGAGAGAATCTTCTATAGAAACCTAACTATCTATATTACTAAGCTTACTAAAGTAGACTTTAGCGAGGAATAGGTCGATTATAAATACTAGTCGAAATAGAAGCGCTATATTAAGTCGCTTAGGATAACCTAACCTATATAGGAAGAAATAAAGATATATATACTAGATTTAATAGAGTCTATAGAAGAGAGGGCCTAATAGGCCTATATACGACTTCGTTACGCTAAATAAGGCCTCTAAGATCTATTAGAGCTTATAGAGTATATAAAGATCTAGTAGGACGAGATCGGTAAGAATAGATAGTCCTAATAAATATATACTTTTATAGTAGTACTATACGACGATCTCTAGAAGAGACTAAGTCTTATTAAGCCGCTACTAGCTATTCTAATAGAGATAGAGGATAGAGTATACGAATAATAGAGATATATAAAACTAGTAGAAGATAGTAGAGTAAAGGGAAAGGATCGCCTACGCTCTAATACGATCTATAGTAATATAGATAAGAATACGCTAGACCGTAAACGACTATCCGGATCCTAATAGCGGCCTAATAGTCTATCGAGGCCTAATTCGGACCGCGGACTATCCTAGAGGGCTAACGATAACTAGATTCGTTACTACTACTACTAAGAGATAGGCTATAAGTAACTAGAATATCCGGCTCTAAAGTAGAAGAAGTTAGAAAACGATAGTCCCGTACTATAGAACGCCTTATTATAGCTAGGAAAGTTTTATATATAGAGAAGTAGAGATAATCTACGGAGCTAGGCTCTAAGATATTAAAGCCTTATAAGGAGCTAATTAGGCTTAATCTAGAGTTTACTAGACTAGATAGGCCTAGGAAGATAAAGGGCTTACTCGATTATAGTACCTAAAGTAACTTTATTAATAATATACTAGCTAAAGAGCTCGGTTTATATCTAGAGTATAAGTCTAGTACTCGATATAGGACTCTTAATAGTTAGAGCCTATCTATTAACGGCTACTATTATATAAAGTTTTTAGCGCTAGATATAAATAGTATAGCGAGAGGGTATATAGACGATTTTACTATAGATAGGATTTATAGTTTCGATATAGTCCTAGATATACCCTAGTTATCCTAATAGAACCCTACTATTAATTTCTACTACTATATAGTAGTATAGAGAAAACGAAATAGCCGAAAATAGCGTAAGTTAGCCCTCGTTACTATAGTAACTATACTATAAGATATATTAGACCTCTCGACTATACTATATATAGGATCGCTAGCGCTAAATAACCTCTTATTAATAAAGGTTATTCTAGAGCGATATAAGAAGTACTCGAAGATCTTTTTTAATAAGGATATATTACTATTATTAGATTATAGGCTATACGAATTAAGTATCGACCTTATAGATAGTAAATTACCTCTATAGAGTCTATTATATAATCTCTTAGAGGTAGAGCTAGAGATTCTATAGAAGTATCTAAAAGAGTACCTCGAGAAGGGCTAGATTAGATCTTCGAGGTTACTAGCTAGTATAGGTATCCTCTTCGCGAAGAAGAAAGACGATAGTCTATACTTATATATTAACTATCGGGCCTTAAACGCTATTACTATTAAGAATCGCTACCCTCTCCTACTTATCTAGAAGTCCTTAGATAGGTTAGTAGACTCGAACGTATATACTAAGCTCGATATACGTAATATCTACTATAGGCTCTATATTAAAGATAGTAACGAGTAGAAAATAGCCTTTAGGATCCGTTATAGCCTCTTTAAGTATATAGTAGTCCTATTTAGACTTATAAATACCCTAGGAACCTTCTAGATATATATTAATAGTACCTTATTAGATCTAATTAATATATTCTATATCGTATATCTCGATAATATACTAATCTTCTCTAAAAACAAAGAGGAATATAAGTAATATATCTTAGCGGTTCTTAAGCGCCTAGAATAGTATAAGCTCTACTATAAACCGTCTAAATATAAGTTCTATACGGATTCGGTATCCTTCCTTAGATATAAGGTTAGTCTATAAGGGATAGAGATAGAGCTAGAGTAGACTAATACTATACGAGATTAGCTAGTATCTAAATTAGTATACGATATCTATATATTTATTAGCTTTATAAACTACTACCGCCGCTTTATTAAAGGATTCTCCTATATCGTAGCGCTACTAAACCGTTTAATAGAGAGGAGGCCTAATATAGCCTATAGTAGCTATAAGTAGTAGAAAGAGGAATCTCGAGAAATCTATATTCCGCCTAATATACTTAAGTTATTCTAAGACCTAAAGGAGGCGTTCTACTCGGCGCCTATATTAAAGTACTTCGATCTAGAAAGGTCTATATAGATCGAAACTAATATATTAGGATATATAGTATTAGGTATCCTATACTAATAGTACGAGTTTAAGACTAAGATATAGTAGTTCCTAGTTATATACTTCTTAAGAAAGATAAATATAACGAAGCGGAACTATAATATATACGATATTAAGCTACTAGCTATAGTCGAGATATTTAAGTACTATTAATACTATCTCGAAGGCGCGAGATATTAGATAGAGCTAATATCGGACTATAATAACCTATAATAGTTTATAACTACTAAGTCCCTATTAAGATATTAAGTAAGATAGATAGAATAGCTCTCTATATTTAACTTTATAATAATATATATTCTAAGTAAGCTTAATAGTATAGTAGATATAGCGAGTAGAAGGCTAGACTATATAGACGTCGACTATTCTAGCTACTAGATAGTCTAAGAAGACTCTAAACCGGTTCTAAAAGCCTTATAGGCCTAGTTAGAGCTAGGAGGCCTAATAATAAATAGGGATATTACTACTAATATTATAAAGATAGTAGTAAAGCTAGAGGGACCCTTTAAGTACGTCTCGATAGTATAGATAGAGATAGAAGATAAGACCGATATCCTCTAGAGAATTTAAGTAGTCTAGTAGAAAGATCTAATAGCCTAATAGATCTATAAAGCGATTAAGGATTAGTAGAAAGATCTTTAGCTAATAAGATAGGAGGATAGGAGTAGTATACTATAGCTTAATAAGCGTATCTATATACTAGTAGATCTATATAGACTTAAGATACTCCGAACCTACTATAATAACCCTTTTATAGGCTACTTTAGGTTTAAAAGAACTATAGAGCTAGTATAGAGAGTATACGACTAGCTAGATATCCGACGATATATTAAGGACTATACTAAGAGCTATAAAGCTTACGGTAGAGCGAAGCCTAGATACTATAAGCTATATAGTAAACTCTATATAGAAGCCTTACTAAAGGTACCCTAGAAGGATCTAATACTAGACTTTATTATAGATCTTCTACTAAGCGTATACCTAGACTAGGTATATAACTTAATCCTTATAATAGTAGATAGGTTCTCTAAGATAGCCTATTATATCCTAGTAAGGAAGGATATTTTAGCTAAAGGCCTTATAGATACGTTCCTAAGGGAAGTTATACGTCTATATAGGATACCGAAATTAATTACTTCTAATAGAGGGCTAATTCTAATATCTAAGTACTAGAGCTCCTTTTACTACTATCTTAGGATATATAGAGCTCTTAATATAGCCTACTACCTTTAGACTAACGGCTAGACCGAGTATTAGAACTAGATAATAGAGTAATACCTATAGATATACTATTACTATAAGTAGGATAACTAGATAAAGCTACTTAGTATAGCGGAGTTCGCGTATAACGACTTAAGTTACTCTTCTATTAGAGCTACTCTATTCTAGATATATTAGGTACGAGACCTACTAAGCGCGAGATAGCTCGAAATAATCTAAAAGAGTAGTAATTTAGCCGATATAGAGTAGCTTACTAAATAAGTAGTCGAAATATAGCTTTCCTTTAAGTAGAGGCTACTAAAAGCTAAGGAAGACTAAGCGAAGTACTATAACTACTATTATATACTAAAGAAGTACGTAGTAGGGGATATAGTATATCTATCTACCTAAAACCTAGCTATTAATAGAGCCTCGAAGAAGTTAGACTATAAGTATATTAGCCTATACTAGATCTCGAAGATTATTAGTAATATAATATATATTCTAGAGCTACTAAAAACGATATTAATCTATCTAATATTCTATATCTTACTACTCGAGCTATATAAAGAGGTAGATAAAGCTATAAGGATCTAGGATAACCTAGAAGAGCCTATCTTAAGTAATCTAGATATCTATATAGTTAAGAAGATAAAGGGATAAGACCGCGATAAGGATAGAAGGTAGATTTATAGAGTATCCTAATAGAGATATAATTCTAAAGAAGATACCTAGGAGTATACTAAGAATATTAGCGGATTAGTAATATATACCTATAAAAGATCGATTAGGTAAGGTATAAAAAGACGCTAAAAGCGTTAATAGACTAAGATAGGCCTAAATAGACTAATATAGATAGATAGAGATATTCTTTAACTTAGAAAAGAGATTAGAAGTCTTATTAGATATATTTATATACTATTATCTAGAGTATCTTCCTAAATATTATACTAAAGGAGCTAAAAAGAAGGCTAAAATAGGCTAGAATATCCCTATAGAGCCTATATAATATATAAATAAACTAAGCTAGTCCTCCTTAGTATTAATCTCGTTAGGAGAGACTATAATATTATCTAATAGATTAGAGAGGGCGCGAGAAAGAGTAGTAGCTCTAATCTAGACCGCGACGGTAGTCTTAATAGTATAGAGAGCGGTATCGAGGATCTTAATACGCTAGAATAGGTTAGAATAGGCTAAACTAGAGTAAGGTAGACTAAGCTTACTTTATAGAGGGTAGTAGTACCTATAGCGCTATCTACTATATTAGAAGTAGATATTAGGCGCTTCTTTTTACTCGAACTAGCTAGAGTTTAGGGAGTACTCTCTTTATTATCGTCTATCTTACGCTATAATAAAATTAGCTAGGCTAAACTAGGCTAAAATAGGCTTATATATCTTAAAGCTATAGTCTTTATAGATATACTTAGCTATAAGTAGGCTAGTCTTAGAGGATATAGAGATACCTATATATAAGTATAGACTATCCTTACTAGCGAAGAAGGGCTTATCGCTAGAAATATATTATTAGAGGTTAGAATAGGCTAAGCTAGGTATATATACTATCTAATTATATCGTAAAGCTCTATAGTAGCCTCTTATATAGCCTTAAGGATATCTTCGTTAATATTTAAAGCGATAGCGATATAGCGAGTAGTATTAAAGGCGTCGATATAGTCTTAATAGAACTTAGAGAACTAAAATAGGTTAGAATAGGCCTAAATAGACTAAGATAGGTATATCTACTTTATAGTACTCGCTATTAGTATAGAGATAGTAGGTATAGTACTTTATATAGAATCTAGAGCTATCGATATCCTTATACTTATCGTTCTAAGGGTTCGCTATCTTATAGAAGTTCTAAATAGATTAGAATAGGCTAAAATAGGATATTTTAAGGCGGAGCTATACCTAGAGCTACTTAACTATAGTAATATTAGCTAGAGCGATATAATTAATATATAGATTACTATTATAGGCGCCGGTATTAGCCTATTCCTTATACTATTTAGCCGCTATAGTATAAATCGGTATAGAATAGGCTAAAATAGGTCTAAATTAACTAAGAGAAGCGTATAATAGTAATAGAGAGGACTTACTACGCTAAGTTAATATATACTAATCTAGAATAGGCTAGTATAGGTATCTCTATCTATACTCCTAAAAATAGTATTTCTAGCTTACCTTATTTATTAAGGTTATAGAAAGGAATTTAGATTAGCGGAAGAACTAATCGTACCCCTTACTTCCGCGATTAGTACTTAAATCTACGCTATACTAAAAAATATAATAGTCTAGATTATATATAAAAAAAATCTAGGAAGTAAAGATATATAGAAACTTAGAATCTTAAGGATAACGATCCCTAAAAGGAAAGTAGTTATAAGGACCTATATATAGTATACTATATATTAGCCGTATTAAGCCTCGGAAAGGCCCGGCTTAGCCTACTCTAGGCTATTCTAGCTTTTATAGCTTCTTTATACTCTCTTCTTTTCCTTCCTTATCGATTCGAGTATCTTATACTTAGAATAGTTTAGCCTATATATTATAACCTACTCTTATATCTAATCCCTAACTTATATAGCTTTAGTAATTATCTTAAGTATATTATAGAGTAAGCTAAGATTAATTAGTAGTTAGTATAAGCTAGCTTAAACGAGAAGTTTAATAATAATCTTAAGCCTAAAATAACTAGTAAGTCTTACTATAAGTTAGCTTAAATAGAAGATTAAATAGTATAACTAAGCTAGATATCTATAACTACGACTAGCTTAAATAGAAGATTAAAGATCTCGAGAAGGACGAAGAGAGCCTAGATAATAGTATAACTAAGCTAGATAACCGCGACTATAATTAGCTTAAATAGAAGATTAAATAGTATAACTAAGCTAGATACCTATAACTACTACTAGTTTAAATAGAAGATTAAAGATCTTAAGAAATAGAAGTATCTAAAGGCTAATAATAACCTTAAGCCTAAGATATTCTAGGTTTATATATAAGAGTAGGTTATAATATATAGGCTAAACTATCCTAAGTATAAGATACTCGAATTAATAAGAAAGGAAAAGGAGAGAGTACGAAGGAGCTATAAAAGCTAGAATAGCCTAGAGTAGGCTAAGCTAGGCCCTCCTAAGGCTTAGTATAGCTAATATATAGTATACTACGTATAGGTCCTTATAACTATCTCTCTTTTAGGGATTATTATCCTTAAGATCCTAAGTTTCTATATATCCTTACTTCCTAGATTTTTTTATATATAATCTAGGCTACTATATTTTTTAGTATAGTATAGATTTAAGTACTAATCGCGGAAGTAAAGGGTACGATTAGTTCTTCCGCTAATCTAAATTCCTTTCTATAACCTTAATAAATAAAGTAAGCTAGAAATACTATTTTTAGTAGTATAGGTAGAGATATCTATACTAGCCTATTCTAGATTAGTATATACTAACTTAGTATAGTAAGTCCTCTCTACTACTATTATATACTTCTTTTAGTTAATCTAGATCTATTTTAGCCTATTCCGCGCTAATCTATACTATAGCGGCTAAGTAGTATAAGGAATAGGCTAACGCCGGCGCCTATAATAGTAATCTATATATTAACTACGTCGCTCCGGCTAATATTACTATAGTTAAGTAGCTCTAGGTATAGCTCTACCCTAAAATATCCTATTTTAGTCTATTCTAATCTATTTAGAACTTCTATAAGATAGCGAACCCCTAAAACGATAAGTATAAGGACGTTAATAGCTCTAGATTCTATATAAAGTACTATATCTACTATCTCTATACTAATAGCGAGTACTACGAGATAGATATACTTATCTTAGTCTATTTAGGCCTATTCTAATCTATTTTAGTTCCCCGAGTCCTATTAAGGCTATATCGACGCCTTTAATACTACTCGCCGCGTCGCTATCGCCCTAAATACTAATAAAGATACCTTTAAGGCTATATAAGAGGCTACTATAGAGCTCTACGATATAATTAGATAGTATATATATCTAGCTTAGCCTATTCTAGCCTCTATTAATATATTTCTAGCGATAAGCCCTCCTTCGCTAGTAAGGATAGTCTATACTTATATATAGGCGCCTCTATACTCTTCGAAACTAGTCTACTTATAGCTAAGCGTACTCGTAACGACCGTAGCTCTAAGGTATATAAGCCTATTTTAGCCTAGTTTAGTCTAGCTAACCTTATTATAGCGTAAGGTAGACGATAATAAGGAGAGTACTTCCTAGACTCTAGATAGTTTAAGTAGAAAGAAGTATCTAATACCTACTTCTAGTATAGTAGATAGCGCTATAGATACTACTATCCTCTATAAGATAAGCTTAGTCTATCTTACCCTAGTTTAGCTTATTCTAATCTATTCTAGTATATTAAGATCCTCGGTACCGCCCTCTATACTATTAAGATTACTATCGTAGCCTAGACTAGAGCTACTACTCTTTCTCGCGCTCTTTCTAGTCTATTAGATAATATTATAGTCTCTCTTAATAAGATTAACGCCGAAGAGGACTAGCTTAGTTTATTTATATATTATATAGGCTCTATAGGGATATTCTAGCCTATTTTAGCCCTCCTCTTAGCCCCTTTAGTATAGTATTTAGGAAGATACTCTAGTTAATAGTATATAAATATATCTAATAAGACTTCTAGTCCCTTTTCTAAATTAAAGGATATCTCTATCTATCTATATCGGCCTATTTAGGACTATCTTAGCCTATTAACGCTTTCGGCGTCTCTTTATACTTTACCTAATCGATCTCTTATAAGTATATATTACTAATCCGCTAATATCCTTAGTATACTTCTAGGTATCTTCCTTAGAATTATATCCTTATTAGGATATCCTATAAATCTACCTTCTATCTTTATCGTAGTCTTATTTCTTTATCTTTTTAACTATATAGATATCTAGGTTGCCTAGGATAGGCTCTTCTAGATTATCCTAGGCCTTTATAGCTTTATCTATCTCCTTATATAGCTCGAGTAATAAGATATAGAATATTAGGTAGATTAATATCGTTTTTAGTAGCTCTAGGATATATACTACGTCGCTAATAATCTTTAAGATCTAGTATAGGCTAATATACTTATAGTCTAACTTCTTCGAGGCTTTATCGGTAGCTAGGTTTTAGATAGATAGATATACTATATTCCCTACTATATACTTCTTTAGTATATAGTAGCGGTTATAGTACTTTACTTAGTCTTTCTTAGCTTTTAGTAGTCTCTATTTAAAGGAAAGCTACGTTTCGACTACTCGTTTAGTAAGCTACTCTATATTAGCCGAGTTACTACTCTTCTAGACTATTTTAGGCTATCTCGCGCTTAGTAGATCTTATATCTAATATATCTAGAATAGAGTAGCTCTAATAGAGAAGTAACTTAAATCGTTATATACGAACTCCGCTATACTAAGTAGCTTTACCTAGTTATCCTACTTATAGTAATAGTATATCTATAGGTATTACTCTATTATCTAGTTCTAATACTCGGTCTAGCCGTTAGTCTAAAGGTAGTAGGCTATATTAAGAGCTCTATATATCCTAAGATAGTAGTAAAAGGAGCTCTAGTACTTAGATATTAGAATTAGCCTTCTATTAGAGGTAATTAACTTTAGTATCCTATATAGATATATAACTTCCCTTAGGAATATATCTATAAGGCCTTTAGCTAAGATATCCTTCCTTACTAGGATATAATAGGCTATCTTAGAGAATCTATCTACTATTATAAGGATTAAGTCGTATACCTAGTCTAGATATATACTTAGTAGGAGGTCTATAATAAAGTCTAGTATTAGATCCTCCTAGGATACCTCTAGTAGGGTTTTCGTATAGAGTTTACTATACGGCTTATAGCGTCTAGGCTTCGCTCTACTATAAGCTTTATAGCTCTTAGTATAGTCCTTAATATATCGTTAGATATCTAGCTAGTTATACGCTCTCTATACTAGCTCTATAGTTCTTTTAAACCTAAAGTAGCCCGTAAGAGGGTTATCGTAGTAAGTTCGGAGTACTTTAAGTCTATATAGATCTACTAGTATATAGATATACTTATTAAGCTATAGTATACTACTCCTATCCTTCTATCTCGTTAGCTAAAGATCTTTCTACTAATCCTCGATCGCTTTATAGATCTATTAGACTATTAGATCTTTCTACTAGACTACTTAAATTCTCTAGAGGATATTAGTCTTATCTTCTATCTCTATCTATACTACCGAGATATACTTAAAGGATCCCTCCGGCTTCGCTATTATCTTTATAACGTTAGTAGTAATACCTCTACCTATTATTAGGCCTCCTAGCCCTAACTAGATCTATAAGGCTTTTAGAACCGGTTTAGAGTCTTCTTAGGCTATCTAGCGGCTAGAATAGTTAATATCTATATAGTCCGGCCTTCTACTCGCTATATCTACTATACTATTAAGCTTACCTAGGGTATATATAATTATAAAGTTAAATATAGAGAGCTATTCTATCTATCTTACTTAGCGCGTTAATAGGGAGTTAGTAGTTATAAACTATTATAGGTTATTATAGTCTAATATTAGCTCTATCTAATATCTCGTATCTTCGAGATAGTATCGATAGTACTTAAATATCTCGACTATAGCTAGTAGCTTAATATCGTATATATCGTAGTTCCGCTCCGCTATATTTATCTTTCTTAAGAAGTATATAACTAGGAACTACTATATCTTAGCCTTAAACTCGTACTATTAGTATAGGATATCTAATACTATATATCCTAATATATTAGTTTCGACCTATATAGGCCTTTCTAGGTCGAAGTACTTTAATATAGATACTAAGTAGAACGCCTCCTTTAGGTCTTAGAATAACTTAAGTATACTAGGCGGAATATAGATTTCCCGAGATTTCTCTTTCTACTACTTATAGCTACTATAGGCTATATTAGGTCCCCTCTCCGTTAAACGGTTTAGTAGCGCCGCGATATAGGAGAATCCTTTAATAAAGTAGTAGTAGTAGTTTATAAAGCTAATAAATATATAGATATCGTATACTAATTTAGATACTAGCTAATCTCGTATAATATTAACCCGCTCTAGCTCTATCTCTATCTCTTATAGACTAACCTTATATCTAAGGAAGGATACCGAATCCGTATAGAACTTATATTTAGACGGTTTATAGTAGAGCTTATACTATTCTAGGCGCTTAAGAACCGCTAAGATATATTACTTATATTCCTCTTTGTTTTTAGAGAAGATTAGTATATTATCGAGATATATAATATAGAATACGTTAATTAGATCCGATAAGATACTATTAATATATATCTAGAAGGTTCCTAGGGTATTCGTAAGCCTAAATAGAACTACTATATACTTAAAGAGGCTATAACGGGTCCTAAAGGCCGTTTTCTACTCGTTACTATCTTTAATATAGAGCCTATAGTAGGTATTATATATATCGAGCTTAGTATATATATTCGAGTCTACTAACCTATCTAAGGACTTCTAGATAAGTAGGAGAGAATAGCGATTCTTAATAGTAATAGCGTTTAAAGCCCGATAGTTAATATATAAGTATAGACTACTATCTTTCTTCTTCGCGAAGAGAATATCTATACTAGCTAATAATCTCGAAGATCTAATCTAGCCCTTCTCGAAGTACTCTTCTAAATACTTCCGTAGAACCTCTAGCTCTATCTCTAAGAGATTATATAATAGGCCCTATAAAGATAACTTACTATCTACGAGGTCGATACTTAATTCGTATAGCCTATAATCTAGTAATAGTAATATATCCTTATTAGAGAAGATATTCGAGTACTTCTTATATCGCTCTAGGATAACCTTTATTAATAAGAGGTTATTTAGCGCTAGCGATTCTATATATAGTATAGTCGAGAGGTCTAATATATCTTATAGTATAGTTACTATAGTAACGAGGGCTAACTTACGCTATTTTCGGCTATTTCGTTTTCTCTATATCGCTATATAGTAGTAGAAATTAATAGCGGAGTTCTATTAAGATAACTAGGATATATCTAGGACTATATCGAAACTATAAATCCTATTTATAGTAAAATTATCTATATATCCTCTCGCTATACTATTTATATCTAGGACTAAAAACTTTACGCGATAGTAGCTATTAATAGATAGACTCTAACTATTAAGAGTCCTATATCGAGTACTAGGCTTATACTCTAGATATAAACCGAGCTCTTTAGCTAGTATATTACTAGTAAAGTTACTTTAGATACTATAATCGAGTAAGCCCTTTACCTTCCTAGATCTATCTAGCCTAGTAAACTCTAGATCGAGCCTAATTAGCTCCTTACGAGGCTTTAATATCTTAGAGCCTAGCTCTACGGATTATCTCTATTTCTCTATATATAAAACTTCCCTAATCGCGACGAGGCGTTCTATAGTATAGGGCTATCGTTTTCCGATCTCTTCTATTTTAGAGCTAGATATTCTAGTCGCTTATAACCTATCTCTTAGTAGTAGTAGTAACGAATCTAGTTATTATTAGCCCTCTAGGATAGTCCGCGATCCGAATTAGGCCTCGATAGACTATTAGGCCGCTATTAGAATCCGGATAGTCGTTTATAGTCTAGCGTATCCTTATCTATATTACTATAGATTATATCGGAGCGTAGGCGATCCTTTCCCTTCGCCCTACTACTTTCTATTAGTTTTATATATCTCTATTATTCGTATACTCTATCCTCTACTTCTATTAGAATAGCTAGTAGCGGCTTAATAAGACTTAGTCTCTTCTAGAGGTCGTCGTATAGCGCTACTATAAAAGTATATATCTATTAGGACTATCTATCCTTACCGATCTTATTCTACTAAATCTTTATATACTCTATAAGCTCTAATAGATCTTAGAGGCCTTATTTAGTATAACGAAGTCGTATATAGGCCCGTTAGGCCCTCTCCTTTATAGATCCTATTAAGTCTAGTATATATACCTTTATTTCTTCCTATATAGATTAGATTATCCTAAGCGACTTAGTATAGTACTTCTATTTCGACTAGTATTCGTAATCGATCTATTCCTCGCCGAAGTCTACTTTAGTAAGCTTAGTAATATAGATAGTTAGGTTTCTATAGAAGATTCTCTCTATCGAGTCGGTCTATTACTATTATTCTACTTAGCTTTTATCTATAAAGACTATTAGATTACGAGCCTTAGGGATTATAGTCGAGGTTAGTATAGTATAGTCTAAGATAGGCCGACTAATAATAGCTAGCGGTCTCCTAGCTACTAGTTCTATAATCGTCGCGTTCGCTATAGTAGTCCTAGTCTTAATTTTAGCTAGTTTAGCTCGTTATTCTATCTTCTTAGCCCCTTTCTTAGCTATAAGGATCTATCGCTCTAGATTATCGTTATCTAAACTAGATTAGTTATCGACTAGCCCTTCCTAGTTCTCTATAGATCCGTCCTTATTAGGCGGGGCCTAGTCCTTTATCTTCGTCGCCTTCTATAGATATATTATCCTCTCCCCTTAGAAATAGTATCTAGTATTACTAAGCCTTCTAGCTCGCCTCTAGATTAGACGGTTTATTTACCGGCCTTCCTTAAAGTAGGAGCTATTACTAAATAGTTCGTTATATATTAGAAGATCGATTCGTATATAAGAGTAGGTTATAATATATAGGCTAAACTATTCTAAGTATAAGATACTCGAATCGATAAGGAAGGGAAAGAAGAGAGTATAAAGGAGCTATAAAAGCTAGAATAGTCTAGAGTAGGCTAAGCTAGGTCCTTCTAAGGCTTAGTACGGCTAATATATAGTATACTATATATAGGTCCTTATATTATATATATATAAGGATTACTAGTAGTACGGCTTATATAATAATCTAGACTCGAATATATTAGTCCCTCGCTATAATATATATAAGGGAAGTATATATTCGAGTACCGTAAATTAGTAGTTCTATAGTATCTACTATTATAGTACTTATAGGATTAATTAAGTACGCTATACTCGAAGACTAATAGTATCCTTTATAAAACGCTAATCTCGAAGGCTAATAGTATTCTTTAGAAACGCTAATCTCGAAGGCTAATAGTATTACTTAGATAGTATAGATTAGAAATACTATTCTTTATAGCCGATAGTATTATCTAGATAGTACTACTTAATATCTTAATCTATATTACGAAAAACGTTTTATTAATCGAGTTAATCCTATCTAATAGGATTAACGCTAATTAATCCGATTAACTCGATTAACTCGATTAATAAATACTTATATTATTAACTCTATTAATACTTAGCCTAATAGGATTAATTTAATTAATAAATTCGATATCCTAAAAATTTAGAAATTTATCGATTATATAAGTAGAAAACTATAGAATACTATCTTCTTTATATAGTATTATCTAAAAATAATATATTCTTAGTATAATATATTCTTAAGATATCGTATTCTAAAAATATTAAAATTATAATTATAAAGGTTCCTAAAAGCTAAGAATTCTAAAGCCCGAAATTTTTAGGATCTAAGAACTTTAAGATTAAACTTTTCTAAGTTTCTAAAAAAATAGAATCTAAGATTTTTAGAAAATAAGATTTTTAGAAAACGAGATTTTCGAATCCTAGAATTTTAAATATATATATATTATATAGCCTAAGGATTATAAGTTAAAATCTTTAGTTTTCTATAAGTTCTAAAATATTTTAAAATTTATATTAAAGTTTTATTAAATATAGCTAAGTTTTAGTTTAGGAATTTTAAAGTTTTAAAGATAAGTTATTAAAGAACTTTAAAATTCTTAGAATCTAAGGAAGTTTAGTACTTAGCTATTAATCGAGCCTAGTTTTATTAATTAAGTTAATTAGATTAATCCTATCGTAAGTCGATTAATACTCGATTAATATCTAGTTAATCCGATTAATCCGATTAACCTAATTAATCCGATTAGTAAAACGTTTTTCGTAATATATAAGACTAATAGTACTATTTTCTAGATACTATTCTATAAGTAATTATAGTATAATAGATAGAAGGATAGCGAGATTAAGATATAATAGTAGATACTAGTAGCTAAGAAGAAAGACTTCTTTAGCTATCTTAGATAGAGCGCTCGTAGTAAGGCTACTATACTATAGTAAGAAGACTAATAATATTAAGGCGTAATAGTAGATACTAGTAGCTAAGAAATAAGACTTCTTTAGCCGTCTTAGATAAAGCGCTTATAGTAAGGCTATTATATTAGAGAGAGTCCTAATAGTACTTAAAAAGAGTATTAAAGTACTAGAAACTTAAGAGATAAAGTAGATATTAATATAAGAGCTAGTAAGTATTATTTTATTCTATAAAGCTATATAAAGTAGTAGAAGCTAGTAGCTAAAACTAAGACTAAATAGAAACTAAGCTAGTAGTAGTAGTATTATATATCTTACTACTATATTTTAGGACTTACTATACTAAACAAATATTTAATCTTCGTAAGTCTAGCTAATCTTCTAGTACTATATAAGGAGTTTAGTATATAGGATATAATAATATATCTAAGTAGTATATTCGATAGCTATCGATATTATCTAAGGAACGAGAAAATAGAATCGAATAGAAGAGGATAGTTTATCCTATAGCGCTAAGGCGCCGGTATATCCGAGTTATCTAATAGATATCTTAGAGGTATCTATAGGATATCTTAGAGGAATATATAGGAGATTCCCTTATATTATCTCTTCCTCTTAAAACGCTCTATTCTAGAGTATTTATATTAGGATTTATAATTATATATATATATAGTACTTAGTATATATATAGTATCGAAAACTTTATATAGTATACGGATATTATATATAATATACTAGTATTTATAATTACTTCCTAGCGATCTACTTCTATTAGAATATAAGTCCTTTAGTATCTTTTAGATATCTTAGAGATACCTCTTAGAATATAGTAAGTTTCTATTATATATTCGACGTTTTACTTACTTTAGAAGACCTACTTTTCTATATATATCTTAGCTTTTAAAAGCTTAATTCTTCTTTCTTTCTATAACGTTTCTAAAGTATATAGCTTATAACGGTAATATTCGCTTATATATACTAGTATATATAGAACCGTAGAACGAGGATACTTTCTATAGTAGATAGATATTACTAAAAGGGAGTAGCTCGAAACGTATTTCTCGTTACTTCTTTCTTTAGTATATAATTAAGGAAGATAAGTAAATCTCGACCTTAGTTTATATATAAAAGTAGAATATATAAGATATCTTAAAAGAATCTATATAGCGCTTTATAGGTCCTTTTAAGCGGCCCTTTTCTACTACTATATTTTAACTTCTTCTTCTATATACTAAAACTAATATCCGCTTCTATAGATTAGTCTCTTAGTCTATTTAAATAATATCCTTTATCCTTATCCTTAATATTATCTAATCCTCCTTCTAATACGATATCTAGCTAGACTTCCGTTAACTAGAATAGTAACCGCGGTAGTAGTACTAGTAGAGATAGTAGTAGTAGTACTAGTAGAGATAGTAGTAGCGATAACCTTTCTAACTCTAGTTCTAGTAATTCGTTCGACTATTAGATTAATACTATAGGTCGTAGTATACTAACCGGAATATAGTATACTAGCTAGTACTATAACGAGATAGAGATATCGTATAGTAATAACCTATTACGACTCGGATACTATCTAGCTTAGTAGGTTTACTCTCGCCCTAATCTCTATAGTAAGGTAGCGATCTATATAGAGTATATTCGTTACTCGTAGAACCTTAGTACTAATAAGATAACTTAAGCTATATAGTTAGTACTATACGAGAAGTACGAGGTTAATAACGATAGTAAGTATAATAACTATACTTCTAAGAAGGGCTAGTTATACTCTAAGATAAGTATCTAGGCGATATCTTATAGATCTCTTATAGCCGCTACTAATATTTTATAGTTAATTTAGAAGCTATATCGCTATATTAATCTTCTCGAGATCCTTTATATATATACTATTAGTAAGATCGATTTAGTAAGCGCTAACGATCCTACTACTATTAAGGCTATAGCTAATTAGTATAGATATACCGATAATATCTAGTACGAGTATAATACTCTTAAATAGTATATTATTAAGATATATCGTAATAGCGGTATTAATCTCCTTAGTAAGTATAAGAACGAGCTAACTAATACTAAGTAGGCCTCCTACTATATCGATACGAAAAACTTCTAGTACTATAATACTATATCTTTTAAGGCTAGTATAGGAACCGATCCTAGCGATCTAGTTCTAAATATCGCTACTAATAAGAAGACCGAGTATAAGTAGTATTATATCTATAAGGATACTCCTCGCTTATAGTATCTAATCTTTATAGGCTTTAATACTACTTAAAGATATCTTATAGATATCTCTATAGTATCTAGTAGATACTAAGAAAGGCGAGTATTCCTAATATATACTTAGTATACTATAATCTAGTTATTTTAAAAGAGTTTTAGTATTACTTTTAGATATTAATCTATCTTACTACTACGACGTATACTTACTAGTATTAGTCTATCTTCTAGAATAGTATAGAAGGGAATAAGTAAGTAGATAGTATAAGAAATTTACTATCTTCTAGTATATATTTTAACTAAGTCCTACTAGCTCGTAATTCTTACGAACCTTCTTATTCTTCTATACTTCTATATAGCCTCTTTAAGTACCTCTAAGATATCTAAGAAGGGCCTTAAAGGCTCCTTCTTTCTTCTAACTTCTAATTATATTCCTTTACTAGCTTTTTCGTATAGATAAGATCTTCTTCTAGTATTATATTATTATACTCTAGTAACTAACCTTTCTATTAGATCTAATATATCCTTCTATCCTTTATATCCTTATAGGATATAATCGTTTTAACCTTATATTTATCCTCTAACTCTATATCGCTCTTATCTAAGTCCTTAATAGGCGATAGCTAATAGCCCTTCTTAGCCTTATATTTCTTAAGTAATAATATATAGAATACTAGATATAAGTACTTTATAGAAGGTAGTAGATTTAACTTATAAGCCTAAGTATTAAAGTACTCTATTACTATAAAGGATCCTAAGTATTTATTATCTAGCTTATAGTAAGATCTCTTAGTACGAATATTCTTAGCTAATAGAAGAATAAGATTACTAATAGAAAAGTACTTTTCCTCTATTATCCTATTATAGTATCTCTTCTAGAGCTCTTATATATATATTAGCGACTTACGAGCCTCTTTAAAGGCCTTCTACTATTCTATAAGAAAGATATAAGCTTCTTTAGTAAGCTTCTAAGCCTATAGAGGTATCTTACTAATATCTTCGAGATATCTATTAGATAGGTATTTATAGATAGAGATAATCTAGATACTATTAGAGATATTTAGTAGAATATCTAGTCCGATCTCTATTAGAGATTTACTATTTAAGCTATTATAAGATTTACTATTATAAGTAAAAGTAGTAGTATAAAGGAGACGGGCCTAATTATTCTAGTCCTAATTATAATAAATATAGAGATAGTTTTCTAACTCTTAATTTATCTACTCGATCTAACTATCTATCTAGGGATAGAATATAGTACTAAGCCTTTATTTAACTACGAGATAGTAATAGAATATACTCTAGTAAGCGCTTATAAAGATCGATCTACGGTCTAATATTAGCTTATTAGGCTAACTAGTACTATAGACTATCTTATTATAGAATAGCTTAGTAAGGGAGATAGTATCGATATTCTTTATATATAGGATATACTTAACTATCTTCGAAAATCGATCTATAATAATAAGGATTAAATCGTAAACCTTTCTACTAAACCTAATAGAAGGAGATAGTCCTATAATAAAGTCTATTAAAAGGCTCTTCTAGAGCCTTATAGATATCTCTAAGAGCCTAAGACGGCTATAGGGTTTATAATATTTAGTCTTAGTTCTCTAGTATATATTATATTTACTAATATATCTATTAATATTAGTAGTAATACTAGGCTAGTAGTACTTAGAAGCGATAACCTATATAGTCTTATAGATACTATAGTATCTAGTAGTAGAATTATTATAGTTCTAGTAGAGGATTTCTTAATATAGTAGAGCGAAGTTAGATATATATATCTTTCTACTATAGTATAAGAGTCCCTCTAAATCGAATTTCTAGAGCTTATCTAAATAGAACTAGATAGATATCTATAAGATATCTCTAGTATTACTCTAAGGTATTTATACTATACTATCTCTAGTATAAGGAGTAGCTCTAGTTTAAATATCCTAAATAAAAGCGTCCTTTTACTAAGTATTATAAATAAAGTTAATAAGTAATACTAGTAGTTCTCTCTTATAAGCCGTTTCGCTCTAGGCTACTATAGTAACTATCGAGTAAGATATTAGAATATTATAAGTCCGTCTACTAGTATCTACTCCTATTCTAGTAAGATATAGTATAGATATATTATCGAGAGTATCGTTCTACTATACTAGATCTTCTTTAAGGAAAGTTAAGCTAGCTAATACTAAGTATTTCTCTTAGTTACCTATTTATAAGTCCTTAGACTAGATACCTATCCTTAGTCTTATAGCCCTAAGATATCTAGTAGATATCTCTATAGTAGCTACTAGGTCCTAGATAACTTCTAACTATTACTAAAGGTTAGATAAAAGATCCTTTAGCTCTTTCCTTTTAATCTAATCTTTAAAGCCGTTAAAGTAGTCTAGTCTACGAGATAATCCGTCCGAAAGGTTTACTAAGCCCTTCTTATATTCGATAATAAAGTTATATACTACGAGACGCTCTATAATATAGGCTTATCTACTACTAAGCTCTTAAGTAGTTATAAAGTACTTTAGATTATAGTAATCGGATAAAATCTAAATAGAATACGAGGTATCTTCGAGATAGTACTACTATACTTTAAAGTACTCTAAAATAGCTATAAGTTCTTTATTAGAGGTACTATACTAAACCTAAAATCTAGTAAAACTCTTAGAGTAGTATATAATAGGATACTAATACTTTTACTTAGTATTAGAGTTATCGGGCTAAAGAAGAATACTAGTATATATAGTATCCGAGATATTAGTAATTACTATAGTTAGTAATACTAGATCGAAATACTATAATACTAGTACTTCCTAGAAAGCCTTCTTTAATATCTAAAAAGATTTCTCTACTTTAGGAATCTACTAGAAGGGACCTCTAATAATCTTTTTCTTCTTCTTTAGAGATATCTCTAAGATACCTCTAGCTAGTATCTTATTTAGAGGCCTAGCGATCTTCGAATATCTCTAGATAAATCGATAATAGAAGTTAGTAAAGCCTAGGAATACCTAGATATTATAATAGTAACGAGATATTAACTAATTCTAAATAGCTACTACTCGCTTATTATCTATTACTATACTATCTAGAATAACTACGAAGCCGAGGAATTCTATAGTACTTATATAGAACTTATACTTTAACGACTTAGTATATAGCTTCTATTAATATAGATATTCTAGAACTATCCGAATATACTAATTATACTTCTCTTTATTCTATAAGTAGATAAGGATATTATCTAAGTATACTATATAAATATTATCGATAAGGCCTATAAATACTTTATTAATATATAACTAGAACGTTACTAGAATATTAGAAAGATCGAATAGTATAACTAGATACTCGAAGAGACTATAGCGAGTTTTAAAAGTAGTCTTCTACTTATCTCCTTTTCGAATATAGAGCCGATAATAGGCGTCCTTTAGATCTAGCTTTAAGAAGATCTTAGTATTACTAAACCGGTCTAATAACTTAATAATTAATAGTAGTAGATAATAGTTCTTTATAGTAATCCTATTAAGACCTCTATAATTAATATATAGCTATATAGTACTATTCTTCTTTAAAATAAAAAAGATAGATATACTATAAGAAGATTTATTTAGCCTAATCTATCTTTTAGCGAGTATATTATCTAAGTACTTATAAAGGATCTTTAACTCTTTCTATAAAAGGTTATAGATTAGTAGTTAAGGTAGAGTCTTACCTACTTCTAGATCGATAGTATAGTTATATTCTAAATAAGGAGAGATAATACTAGTAAGATTAATATTAAATATATTAATATAGTTATAAAAGGCTTTAGGGACGCCGAAATAAATAGCTTCGGCTACTATAATAGTATATTTATAGATCTAGTAAGATAGGTTAGCGAGTTTAGGATAGGATATATAGAGGATTATATAGCGGAAGTATATAATAACGGCTCCGATCTACTAAGATTCTTTAAAGTTCGGATTAATAGTTATTAGGTCGATATCTCTACTACTAGCGAGATTTAAGGTCGATATAGTCTTAGCTAGAATAATCTTAGAAGGATCTCTAGATACTACTAAGATATCTAGAAGATCCTCTTTATTATTAAAGTCGTTACTATTCTCTACTTAGTATTCTATAAAATAGGTTCCTTCTTTAAGTTAGATTATAGTAGAACCTTCTATAATAGTAGAGACTAGAAGGGAGAGCTAGTAAGTATTAGATATCTCTAAGATATCTAGTAGAAACTCTAGAAGTAGATAGAAGTCGTTAAGAAGATCCTCTTCTTATAGATTCTATACGAAAGTCCCTTTCTAGAAGAATATAAGTAGATTAACTTTAATAAGCTAGTCCTATTCGAGAACTAAATTATAATCTATAAATATACTAGTCTAGAAGATCTAGGTAGCCGTATAGGGTTTCCTATTATAGTCGCGGACTATTAGAATAAGTAAATAAGCCTTATAGATAGTTATTCTATTCTAATTAAGAAAGATAATTCTTAGCGGCTCTAAATCTAAAGAAGGGAGATTTAGAATCTTAGCGATATACTACGAATAAAGATTAAGCTAGACTCTATAGTCGATAAAGATAGTAAGATATCTTATATTTCTAGTATAAGATACCTCGATAGTAATCTCGATCTATCGTTCTCTTTCTCTAGTACTTAGTTCTAGTTATAGAGAGGAAAGCGAGGTAACTAGGACTTCTTATTTTCCGACTAATCTATAGCTATACTAGTAGGAGTATCGGTTCTAGGAGGTAAGGTAGTATTAGTACTTAATACTTAGTCTAGTATTCCTAAACTACGACCTTATCTACCTCTCTACTATTCTCTATATCTATATAGATTTCTAAGAGGAATCTATAAGATACCTAATAAGTACTTCTAAGAGCCTACCGATATATTCTTATTTAATAAAGTCGAGTTCTTAGAAGCTTATAAGGAAGAAGTACTATCTTTTACTTTCTTAGCTATAGCTTTAGTATCTTCGATATAATAAGCTTTATTAAATAATTTATCGACTATAGTAAAAGTAGGGAGCTTATTTAACTTTCTAATCTTAGTATAAATATATATCGGAAGTTTAAAGAAGTAGAAATTAATATAAGTAGACTCGTATAATCGATTAAGTAGAAATCCGGCTTCTAACTAGTTTTCTTACTTATATATATAAGTATAGAACTTTATAACGGCTTAGCCGCTATAGAAAGTTATAGCCTAGAAGTATATAGTATTCTTAGTATACTAAGTAGTAGATAGGCGAATAGTATTATAGATAAGCTCTTTTAAGTTATTCTAATTAAATACTTTATTATTCTCTATTAGCGCTACTATATACCGCTTAATAATAGCGATAATATCTTATAGTTTAATCTTAGAAATAGACTATAAAGTCCTTCTAGTATTATCTAGGTCTTAGTAGTTATAGATAATAAAGCGATTCTCGTATTTATTTATCTATATAAAGTATAATTAGAAAATAAAGGAAGTAAGCTTAGGAGAGTCTCTCTTAAATAACTTAATTAACGGATTTTACTAGTATAGATAAGATATCTTAGAGATATTATCGATAGTACTAGTATTATTCTTAATTATAGTTATTCTCTTCTACTTTTTATTAAATATAGTAAGGATATTAACTAGATACTAATACTTAGCTAAGTATTACTTAAGAGTAGTATTATCCGTTACTATAGTACTAAAGCTATCGTCTAATAGCTAGAGGCGATTACGAATAGTATCTTATAGTACGACTATTAGAACTAGAAATAGAAGAGAAAGAGAACGTTTCTTATCTTCGAGCTAATTATTAGGATCTAGTTATCGCTCCTTAGATACCTTTAGGATATCTATATTAGGCTCTTTACCTCTCTTTTAGATTATCTTAGAGAAGATAGTAGAGGTAGTAGAGTATATAGAGTATTTCTCTATAGCTATATTACTAGAACTACTATTCTTTAGATCTATTCTTAGAATAGAAACGCGAAGGTAGATCTACTAGTTAGTATAGCTTATAGTATTAGAATATATAGTCTAGTTAGTAACCTAGTAAGAGATACTAAGATAGACTAGATTATATAATTATAATTATATAACTAATCTAAGCTAATACCTTTTAGGTTTAGCCCTAATCTATAGAAAACAATAATATACTTACTATTCCTACTTTGGCTCCTACTATTCCTTATAGCTTCTATTATACTTTATAATCTATTTATACCTATCGGTCCTCCTTAGCTCGATAGGTTATAAGCCCGGGTTTATAACTATAAGATAGAAGACTAAAGTAGTATAGGTTACTCCTAAACCTATAAGTCTAGTCCTAGAAGGAAGAGACAAAATAGAAGAGGGAGACTCGAGATAGACCTATATATATTATATAAAGAAGCTCTATATATATAAGCTATAAAAGAATCTAGTAAGGTATACTTACTTAAAGTATATTAGATCGCTTAGAGTATAAAGGGAATAGATAAGCCTAGGTCTTAAGTACTATTAGATAAGCCTTAGATTTAGTACTTAGTACTACTAATACCCTAATCTATAGGTTATAATAGTTAGGAAGGACTTAAGGAAGTTATTAGCCCTATAGAGTAGGAATCTATACTAAGTTTTTAGTAACCTTTAAAACTAAGAGGCTTAGTAGAGCTAGGGATCTATAACTAAGGAAGATAGCTATCTAGAAACTATTATTTTTAGACTAAAGAAAGAGCTTGTTTCTAGAGTTTATTTAGATTTAATTTATAGAAGAAATTATAGATTAAGAAGGAGGAATTAGTAAAAGAAGGGCTATACTAATCTTAATAAGAGAGAATTATAAATTATAGTTTAAGATAATTAGGATATATCTAATAAAGCTAAAGGTTAAATAGGTACTAGATAAAACAGTCCTTAGTACTCTAGTATCTATACTATCTAAGTATATCTTAATAATATTATTAGAATTACTAGACTAGTTAATTAGAAGAGCAAGTTATAAGGTTTATAATATAATAGTATTATATAAAATATTTATCTATATTTTAGAAGATAACTAGGATAAATATTAAGAGCTTAAATATATAAGGTATCTATAGATATAGATAAAAGGAAAATATAAGAGGAAGCTTTAAGTAATAGGAAGAAGCTTACTCTAATAGTATACTAATTTTAGTATAGAAGAAGGCTAAATAGTTAATAAAGTATAGTAAAGCCTAAGTAGTATAGCTAGAAAGGTAGTATTAATCTCTCTATAGTTTAAGGAAATTAAGACTAAGGAGAGAAGAATTTAATAGCTTCTAGTAATCCTTCTAGAATTATTTAGTACTATTAGGGATAGAATAGATCTAAGATAGGACCTAAGCCTATAAGATATTCTTAGTATCCTAAGAGAAAAATAGGAATAGATAATAAGATAGGAGATAGCTATATTTATTAAGAAAAGAAATTAAGTAGATAGGAATTTATTATATTTCCTATATAAAGGAAAGTACTAGATTAGAGAATGCCCTAATCTAGATAAGGCAAAAGTAGCTATTAAGCTAAAGTAGAGCTATAGGATAGTAAAGAAATAATCCCTATCTAGAGCTAGAAGGGGATCTTTACTAGACAAAGAGCAACTTAAAGAAATAGTAAAGAAACTAAGCCTAAGAATATAATTCCTAGAAAAGAGGACTAGGAAACTATCTTCTAAAAAGGCCTATATAGTATAAGATATAGAGGTATCCTCTAAACTATCTTCTCTCTCTAAGGAGGAAGATATAGATAAGATAGCTTATTTAACTATTAAAGCAAAAGGTAAGTATAGGCTATCTAAATAGCTATCTAACTCTTATACTTCTACCTATATAACTAACTAGGAATTACTCTTTAGAGATATAAAACCTCTTAAAAGGAAGAAGTAGATTAAGGTTAGAGGTAGCTATCTAATAGCTATATATATTAGAAGTATAGTTATAGATAGGAGGAGAGGAAAATAGATTATATTAAAAGGTATTCTCTTTATATCTAGGCTTAGAGTTAATCTTATTTCTTAGAACTAATTTAGTAAGTAGTTTAGTATTTAACTACTAAAATTTATACTTTATTTACCTAATAGGAAGCTAGTTATCTAGATAAGGCTTTTAGGAGGAGTACTATTTATTAAAGAATTAGCTAAGATCTAGATAAACTTTATACTAGTATATTTCCTAGGATTTAATAAAAAATATATCTATACCTTTATAGCCTAGACTAATTAGGATTAGTAGGAGCTATAGTATAGAAGAGTTAGATACTTTAGAGAAGGACTTCTAAGAGACTTTATAAGTTACTAATCTAAAGGAAAAAATTCCTATCCCTATAAGATACTAGCCCTATAGAGTATATTCTTTAGCTAAAATAAAGAAATATAGAGGAAAGGAAATAGAGAGAAAGCTAGCTAGACTTTCCCTATTTTAATTAATATCTATAGACCTTTACCTATCTTAAGGCTAGGTTTTAAATAGTAGCTTAAGATTATTAATAACTTCTTAAGAAAGAAGTAGGTATTCTATTAAAGTTAAGAGAAGATATAGTAGATATATAGGAATAGAAAAGAAAAGCTAAACTATAATTAGGGAATCCGCTTTAGGTAGTAAGAAGTAATAGGGTAAGAGAATTACTTATATTACTTAAGTAGTAGGAGAAGGAATCTAGAATCTCCTACTATATAACTAAAGTATATAACTTAATCTAAAAAGAGTTATAGAAAGGTTAATCTAGATATCTAAGGAATATATTAGGGTAATACTTAAGGAATTAAATATACTAGTTGAATTCTAGCTAGAAGTATTAGATACCTATACTATTATAAGAAATCCTTCTAAATAGGCTAGATATGATAGACTTAAGGTTTTACCTAATAAAGCCTTTACTAGAAAGAAACCTTCTATATTATACTTTAAGGTTTAGGGATATAGAGTAGTTATATATATAGATACTAATCTTAGCTAGTTAGGATAAGGTTAGATAAACTAATAAATAGAGGAAAGGATACTATATTATTAGATATATACCTAATATATCTAAGATATAGCTATTCTAGGAGCCTAATATAAAGGCTATAAGAGTATATAATAATACTATCTAGTTTAAGGATAAAGGAGGGGGATATAACTTTAAATATTCCTAGACTTAACTAGCTAAGCTATACTCTAGCTAGAAACCTAGTTAGTACTAGTAGAAAGGAGAAACTAGATCTAAAATACTATAAGTTTAGCTACTCTC